>VXBU01014887.1:144573-186851 GCA_013400315.1 Bombycilla garrulus
GGGGCAGCACCGGGACCCGGGGAGGAGCAGGAGCGTCCTTTGGGACGGCGCCGGGCGGGAACGCGGAGTGTCCGTGGGGCAGCTCGGGGTGTCCCCGGGACAGCGCCGGGACCGTGGGAGAGCAGCTCCCAGACCGTGGAGGGGGCGCGGGGGCTCCGCGGGGCTGCCCCGGTCCCCGGGCACGTCCCCGTGGCTGCGAGGGGTCCCGGCCGAGCCGCGCACCTGCAGCGCCCGGAGCATCCCCCGCACTGCTCCGGACAGCGCTGGCACCGCGGGGACCGTCCCGGCGCGGCGAGGAGGGGCAGGGGCTGAGGGAAGGGGACACAGCGGGCTGGGGATACAGAAGGAAGGGGACACAGGGGGCTGGGGACACAGGGATCTGGGAACACAGGGTCTGGGGTCGCGGGAGCCTCCCCGAGCTCCCGACAAGCTCAGAGGGGACCAAGGGAGGATGAACCGTGCAAGAGCGGGATTGGAAACGGGTGGGAAATTCTGTTGACTGGGAGGAAAACGGGCTTATAGCCCTGAAGTGTGCTGCCGGTCTGCTCAGGGTGCGAATTAGCCCCGGGAGAGGCTGGCACTGATCCCCCCCTGCAGGCTGCTTCTCTGGGAGAGGAGGTGGGAGCGTGGGGCTGGCAAGGGAGCCCGGGTTCAGCAGGCAGGGATGGGGACAAGAAGCTGCTGCGGGGCTCCACGGCTTAAAGCCAGCCCAGGGACGGAGGCAGAGCTGCTGCTCCAGCTCGGGACACTGCAGGATCAGAATCACTGGGACACAGCTGTCCCTGGGTTTGTGTCTTCCCTTCACGTTTTAGTTTGCTTGGGATAAAGGCAAAGATGGGTTTGTAACAGGTTGGGTCAATGCAGAATTTCCCATGCAGAGTGTTCTGGGGGTTTTTGTCTTGTTTTCTGTGTGAGCTGCTCCTCAGGATTTCTAGACTCTCAGGGTAAGCAGAGCTGTTGGTGCACATATCGGTGAGGGCAGGACAGACAAGAGCATTTGTAATTCAGTGATTGTGGCACTCAGGGCTGATCTGTGCTGCCTTGCACACGTGGAGGGTCCTGTTCCCTCTGCACTGATCCTCCCACCACGTGCCAGACACTTCTCTCTGTTTGCTGGGAAGTGTCTGCTGGCTTGGCACTTCTCACCTAGGACACGACTAGTATTTCATTCCTGCTGCAAAGCTTCCTTAAATCCTCTGGATTTTAAATTTATTAATCGTATCATTCACACTGAAGCCCCTGCTGGGGGGGCTCCCCTTTCTCAGTCACTCAGAGCCTGTGTCAGCACTCACTCCATGAAGGGGTTGGGCTGCAGGGAGAGTTTGGCCTTCCAGCCACAGGGATGTGCAGTGGCTGTGCCAGGGGAAGTGAATGAATTTGTGCTGTCCTTCCACATAACAACAAAGAGCTGTCACTGGCCGCTGCTCAAGCTGGACTCAAAGCAGCCTGAGTGATCCTTTGCTCTGTGTCAATGATTTATTCGGTACAAGCAGCTTTCTGGGCACATGAAATCTGTGTGTGCTGCCTCTTGACCATGCACAGCTCAGGTTCTGAGGTTGTAGGTTCAATTTTCAATGTGGGTTTGTTCCCTTGAGGGGTCTGACACAGATCTGTCTTGAGTGTTCACACCTCTTCATTGAAAAGAGGAAGAAAATCAAAAGAAACCCAAGTGTAAAAACTCAGTGAGTTTGGTGGCGATGAGCAGTGGGATACATGGGTGCTTTTAGATACAAAATTGAATTGATGGACTTGAGAGGAACTTGAATATTTTAGAAGGGAATGTTTGATGGGGCTTGGTTTGGGAGAAAACCAATCTTACAGTAAATTCTGACTGACCTGGAGGGGACTGGGGGCCCTGGGTCAGTGGTCTGCTTCTAAGCTTAGCCAAAGAGGAGAGACCTAGGCACGAGAGCCAAATACTGGCTTTCTAAACACAGAGAACACCTGCAAAGATGTAAAACAAGTGAAGGAGGCTTTTGGGTGGCAACATGCAGAGACAGGACCTGAGCCCTTTCTGCTGTGGATGTGGCAAAGGGGAAGAATTCCTGGTTCAAAGGGTGAAGGAAATGCTGAGTTTGATTCTATCAGGGCAAAGGTAAAGCATGAACTGTGTGGGATAGTCCAGCGAAAATGGTCCAAGGGCCTGGAAAAGATGCAGCTCACCTTTAAATACAGAAAACAAAGTTTTGCCTGAACAAACACAGCATGACAGTGGATACACTCAGAGAAACCCAGAATGGTTGGGGGGGAAGGGACCTTTAAAGTCACCCAGTGCCACCCCCTGCCATGGGCAGGGACACCTTCCACTGTCCCAGGTTCTCTCCAGCCTGGCCTTGGGCACTGCCAGGGATCCAGGGGCAGCCACAGCTGCTCGGGGCACCCTGTGCCAGGGCCTGCCCACCCTCACAGGGAAGAACTCCCAGTTCCTAATATTCCATCTAACCCTGCAGTGGGAAGCAGTTTTTGTATTACGGTTTTAGCACAAAGAGGAATGTCTATAAATGACAGCAGCCGTGTGCAGAGCTCCAGCCCCATTCCCGGTACCTGGAGCTCTTGGCTCACTGGTGTCTGTGCACCGGCTGTGCTTGAGCAGCTCCTGAACTCCTGGTGCTGGGTCCACAGGGGGTAAATTAAAATCTGCTTTTAGGAGAGGGATGGAAAATCACGGCTGTGTGAAAGGTGGCCTGGCTGCTGTTGGTCTCTCTGGATGCAGGAACCCAGGAGTGTCCCGTGTCCTCACCTCCTGACTTCCTTTGTGCTGGCTTTGCTTCCCCCTTTGCCTCAATCCTCCCCCACCCTGCAGCCTCCTGTAAAGCATTCCCTCCTTCTCATGCTTTTCCTCTCAGGATGTTCAGCTCCTCAGATGGTGGGAATGTCTCCAGACCTCATTAAAAGCTCCAAGCCTCCTGCTGTCTCCTTGTTCATGTTTCACAAGGTGAAAAGGCATTTAGGATGTGCTGGAGGGCAAAGAGCTTCTCTCAGGGCAGAATACAGAGCAGACCCACCCCAGGTTGGTGGGAAGGTGAAGAACCAAATCTGATCAAAGCTTTCTCCTGGGGAGCCTCTCTGGAACAGGCTGGGACGTGTTTCAGCCATGGGCCAGGCTGGCCCCTGCTCCACGGGCAGATTTCTTTATAACTCATCCTGAAATACCTGTGGTGGCTGCAGAGGTGCCTGGGATCTCACAGGATGTGCTGGCTGGGCTCACAGCTTCACAGCTCCTCTTGCCTACCATGCCTTCTGTATTTAGTGCTGGTTCTGCTCCATCAAAGCCAGTGGCACAATTTTTGCTCATTTCC
Organism: Bombycilla garrulus; assembly: GCA_013400315.1. Taxonomy (NCBI): domain Eukaryota; kingdom Metazoa; phylum Chordata; class Aves; order Passeriformes; family Bombycillidae; genus Bombycilla; species Bombycilla garrulus. Next base: position 147,873 of record VXBU01014887.1, read on the forward strand.
TGCTGGAAGGATTTTTTGGGGCTGTTAGAGGGTAAAACCAGCATGTGACTTGCAGGGCTATTGGGCCTTGCATAGTTTTGGAAACAGCATCATGTGTCAAATGATACCTTAAAGTAAATATGATCATCCCTAAAAATGCTGTCCTCACATCTCCTGTGTCCTCCTGGAGATGTTCAGCAAGCCTTGGTTTCCATCCCATTAGCCCAGTTACCACATTCCATTGTTTTCCTTGGTAAATGTCTTATTGCAGCATTTCCCTGATAAATCGAATGGACCAAATGCACCTCAAAGAGGGACTCTGGTGTCCAGTTCTGAGTGCTCCTGGAAAGGTTTCTGAGGATATTTCTCTTCCTGTTGAGATGATAATTAAATGCCAATATTATTTACAGGCTGCATCATTGTTCCCCCAAAGGATAAATCCTCCTTCGGGAAGGTTTGCTACAGCATCATTGTTGTCATTGTCAGTCACACAGAACACTGGGGCGCTAAAAAGAGAGAGAAAGAGCAGAAATGGAGAGGGAAGGAAACTTTCAGCTGAGATTTGGGAAGACAGAGGGGCTGTAGATGCAGAGGGAAAGGCTTTTCATGGATGCTTTTTAATTCTCTTCAGCTCCCAGCCTCTCTTTAGTCACCATTTCAATGTAGCACAGGTTCTAAAAACCCATCCTGCTGGGTGTTTCATGCCAGGAATGCTCTAGGGAATGTGGCCAGTCCAGAGTTAGACTGAGAATCTGCTCTCCCATGGAATGATTGCCCAGTTGCTGCCCTGGGCTGGGATCAGCCCTGGAACTGGGATCCACATGGAGATATTTCATGTGGCTGGGCTGGGAGGTGGAAGGAGTCAAACCAAGGATGTCCACACTGTGGGAGCCCAGAGCACGCGGGGGTGGAGAGCCCCGTGCAGGAGCCTGACCTGGTTACTGCTCCCCTCCCAAACTGGCTGCTCTTCTGATGCAGGAATTTTATATCCTGTTCTCTGTGGAACTTCAGAATTCTTTTTTAAAAATTAGTCTGGACCTGGACAAATCATCTATTACTGCTCCCGGGCAGGGCTTGCAGCAAACAGCAAGCAATCCATCTCAGCGGATTCTGACTCACAACGTTGTGTGAACTCATCTGAGGTTTTAATTCAAGCTTTTTCTCGTTGTGAGCAGCAGAAACTTGGTAGAAAACCTGGAGGATAACAGGTATAGAGACGCCTGCCCAAGGGGCTGAAATGACAGCTCTGATGGAGGAAAGTAAAAGGTTTGATATCAACTGTTAAATCTCAATATTGATTACTGAGATTTATAGTTTAGATGCTCCGGGGATTTCTGCCACCTCCTTTGCAGTGGGGGTACAAAGCAGAGGAACCATCCAGATTAATCACAGCAGTGCAACACTCACAGGCCATCCTTTCTCCAGGGACAAATGGGGAGGGTTAAACTGCTGTTTCTGAAAGGATGAAAACTCTGACAGAGCTGCTGGGGACAGAGGAGAGCTGAACCTCTGTGCACTGCACAGGCCTTGGTTCCATCCGTCGTGCCCCACATTCTCAGCCTTTCCTGAAGGCTTCTTGCAGCTCTCTGTGGGGTGTAGATATTCCTGTGGAACATGAAAGGGCCCTGAAATCAGATATGGAGTCCTGTTGTGGGCTGCTTTGATTTTCTCCTTACTTGGGAGAGGTAGGAAAGGCATATTTTTAGGGGTTTTTAAGACCTTTCAGATCCAGAGGACATTGGGCATTGCACAGGAACAGGCTCTCATTAAAAGTCTCTTAAGCAGCTGGAATGTGGCTGGAAGGAGATTAAAGGAAATAGATGAATTTAGCAAAGTGCTTAGACAGAAAAGGAGAGAGAAATAAAGTTGGAGATCCTTATTGTTCTTTCAGATTGCGAGCAGGTGTGCATTAATTCAAAGAGTTCACTTTCTTCGCTGTATGATCTGTAGATAATAAACTTTAAATCATCCAAAATGATGCAGTTTGCCTGACTGCAAATATCTGCATATTTTATATTTAATCTTGTACGAATGTTTGCATACTCTGATCTTGATCAGATCCTGTGTTGGCTCTGCCCTGATAAAATGCAGTTGTGAGGGAGCCTGCAAAGCCTCCACTCACAGGGCAAACTCTGTGGCTGTCCTGGCTCAGGGAGTGGCTTCTGCTCCCAGCTGTGTCACTGTCACCTGCACGGCCTTGGGCACCTCCTTGAGTTCCTCTGCTGCTTGTCTAAATTGAAATTGTGTGAGAGATGAGTTTTGGAAGCTGTGTCTGTGCTCTGACTGTAAGACTCCTGATCCTGGGAGCCTCAAACACAGTGATGGAATTATTTATATAATTTAAATAATTTAAATAATTTTTTCTGCTGACATTGCCCTGCCTCAGGTGACAAGTGTGAGAGTTTGCACAAGGGACACTGTCACAGAAAGGTGTGTTCTGGGTAGCTTTAGCCACTTGGATTAACCAATTTACTGCTTATTTTATTAGCTGTGTTCTGTTCCTCTGGTTATTTCTGACCTCCTTTTTTAGAGGAAAACCAAATTACTCCATGTAACTGTCGCCACTTCAGAAATTCAACAACAATAATAATAAAAATAATAACAAATATTAAGTAGGTTTGCCTGTGCAACCAACTATCTGTGTAGGATGCTGCATTACCTCTTTCAGAATTTTAAGTGCTGCTGGATACAGTTTTAGGAAGTGTTTTTGAATGAAGTTTTGCTTTGAATGGTGCAAATGGTGAGTTAGAATCGCTGTGTGTGGTCCCAGGCTGTATTTGCTGTGCACTACTGTGATTGCTCTGGAAACAGAATCAAATTCTTCAAGGGTTTTTATGGTGCCTTTCTTCTACAAATATTAGCACCCAACACACTTCAGAGCCTGGAGAATGGCTTCTCCCAAATCCCAATCATGGATTTGGACTGGCCAAAGGACACCCTTGAGATAATCCCCACCCAGCACCATGAAACTCAGGACAAAGGCTGATGTGGCTTCACCACCTTCACCAGCACTGGGTAATAACAAATGTGGAGGCAAAAGCATGAGCAGAGGTAGAGTGGCAGACTGAGATGCTCCCTCAGAATCTTTTCCAGCTTCTGGCAGTCTGCACATCCAGAATTCCCTGTGCCAGGGTATCCTTGTGTTTCGTGGTCCCTTTACGACTTTGCCTTCCATGGTTTGTATGGATACTTTGGCATTCCTTGTGCCCTGCATTGAGAAGGGCTGCAAGTTTCACTACAGCCTCACTTATTTTAAGTCTAAAAATTAATAAATTATCACAATTCCCTCTGATTCTTCTATTTTAGAGATTAGAATAATCTTTACTAACTTGGAGGCCACTCCTGCTTCCACAGCCCCGTGTTCTCCTACTATCCCTTCTCCTCCTGGTGGGAATTGTGGCAGGTATCCAGCCTTACTCAAGCTAGTTTGGAAATCTGTCAGCTGTGCGTATCCAAGCAGATGGCAACACCTGGCTCGTCCTTGGTCTGTGTGCCCTGTGACTCCTTCAAGTTTAGGAGGCCTGACTGCCTTCCACAGAAGTTGTGTTAACTCTTCTTCACTGTTCTGTATTTAACCTTTGCCCACCAATTCAGCTCTGGTTTTAGAGAATCTCTGAGCTTGTCCAGGACAGCCCATCCCTGGTTTGTGTCATTGATCAGATCTCTTGTAAATCTTGAAGATCCCTTTGCCACCTTTTCTCCATTTCAGACAGGTTTCAGCAGTACCTTTGCACCATGTTCTCCTTCCTGAGTCAGCACCTGGGTGTGACACAGACACCCCTGGGCTACAGAAAACTTCACAGCCGTGGCTTTACAGCTGCCACTTGAAATTCCTTAACAAACCTGGGGGAGCTCAACAGCCTTTAGTGAAACTGTGGCTGCTCAAGGGTTGAATTTCTGACTTTACATTCACCTGATAGCTCTTGCTTTGCATTGCCTGCTCTCTCTGCCCCTAGGAGAAGGGATTCATGGATTTTTGGCCAATATCCTGAGCCCCTGGGATGAGCATGTGTAATGGCAACAACAAAGAATGAGCAGCTACCTTGGAGTTCTCTGTTTTTTTCCCAGTTGAGGTCATACCCTGGGACTCCTCTGGAGTCAGAGCCATCGAGCCTCTGCACCGAGCTCCCGCTGCTCCTGAGCCCCTGGGAAAGGGAAGGGCTCAGGGCTGATCCCACCTTCCCTAGGAAGGAGATGATGGGTCTAAATAGGCAGTGAAGCCACTGCTGCTGTCTGAAATTCCTGACAAGGGATAAAAGATGGGTTAGCTGGGATGGAGGATGCTAAAATGAGGATAGAGACTGGCAAGAGGGGAGATCTTTTTGTTCTGGAAGGGATTTTGGGGAGGTAGGATGCCTGGCATGGGTGGCAGGTGTGTTGGCATGTGGGCAGTCAGTAGTTTGGTAGGTGGAGTTTGGGAATGTTGCAGCTGTGCTTTCAAGCAGTGAGTGATTTGTGTTGTTATATCAGGCTCTTAAACTCTTCAGTGACACCTCCCACTTCCTTATTTCCTCTCTCTGTGCTCTGAACTTGGGAAACTTTGGTGCCTGGGAGCACAGACACTGCATGGCACAGGGAGAGGAGCCCATTCCAGTGAGTGCACTTTTCCGGGATGTCAGTGCTGGGATCCCACTGCCAGGAAAGGTCCAGGCTCTGGGTGAGGGTTGTTATTCTGACATAACACCAGCTCTGCTGAGCCCAGCACCGCCCCTCTGAGCTGAGTGCTGTCTGAACATCCCTAAATCAGACTTCTGTTGACCTCTGAGCCCCTCACTGACCATGCAAATGTTGGCATATCTTGATCTTGAGCTTCAGAGCTCATGCCCAGTGTGTGCTTGAGCTCCCAGGGACATCCCACCCCTGTGCACAGGTTGGTTCAGCAGTGTGTGTTGGGTTTCCAGCACCAGAGTGAGCCAGGCAGAGCCCTCAGGCTGGTTCATCACGGGTTGGTCTCAGTGCCTTGGGTCACTCGTGTCCCCCAGGGCATTTCCTCCAGCTCAGGTCTGCCTTGAGCAGCCTCTGGGCAGGGCTTGGGGCCAGGCAGGGCTCTGACCTGTGCAGTCTGAGCTGCTCTCTGAAGCTCATCAAGGCATTTTAATTTGGGTTTCTTGGGCTGAACCTGGCCCCAAAGCTCTGTCTCTATTGCCTCTTTATTTCTTGGCTCACTGGGACATCTCCTGTTTCTGTCCCCAGTTCAGCAGTGCCAACAGGAGGGAGAGATTCTTCTCACCCACTTGGTTTCTAAGGTCCAAGCCTTGTGTGATCCACAAGGGTTCCAAGGTTCTTGGGTAGTTTGCAGGTCTCTGGATGAGTCCATGTGTTAGTTAATTGCCTTTTTTTCTTAATTACAGATGTGTGAGCACATCTGGGGGTGGTAGACCCCTGTGAGAATGGGTACGGGGTGGTGTGGGATTAGGCAGAGCTGAGCTCCTGTGCCTGGATAGGATGGGCTGACTACAGGGAGATCTATAAAATATCTCAGGAGCAGCTCAGGAGTGCAGTTAATATATCCGCAAAGTGCAGGGGGGACTCAAATCACAGCTGCAGTGCTTGTCTTGCATCCTCCATCTTGAAGGAGAAATGTCCAAAAATAAAGGTTCCAGAATATTTCCATTGGTCTGTCTGGTCTGGCATTTTCTGGGGCAGGGGTTGAGGCTGTCTGTGAGGCTGGGTTTGGGAAGCAGGTGACACGCTGCTGGTCAGTGCTGTGCTGCTGCACAACAACTGCTCCCAGTTTGCAGCCCCCAAATCCTTCAGGGGGGCTCAATAACTTCTCTGTGATTTCAAGCATCCTGAAGATATCAGGTACGACGAGTTTTGCAAGAGAAATATCGTGTTGCCATGGAAAGTGGAACCATTTGTCTCCAATATTTGTGACATTTTTCAGCCGAATTGCATTAACACATAAATGCATTGCCATTGCATTTGGCAGGACATTTTTATTTGACCTTTCCTGTATTTTTTTTCAGCAAGGATATGTTTTCCAGCAAAACTCATGCTTGTGGAGGAGGGTGGTCACTGGTAATATCCTCCCACTGGCTGTGGGTGTGGTACCAGTGCACACAGACTCTGGGGAGGGGCTGGCTCCTGCTTTTTGGAGTCACACAGAGCCGTGACACAGTGAGCAGCAGCCAGGGCTCCGTGTGTGACACTGGCTGTGCTGTGACCCATGAATGTTGTCATGTTCTCTCCATGGAGCCAAGAGAACTTCCCGTGGGGCTGCTGGTGACCACACACACGGGTTTCTCCTCCTGCCCATGGCATCAGTCCGGGACTTTGCCCTGGTGGGTGGTGGGAATTGGATACCAGATCTGAGCAGTCTGTATTGATTAATCTCTGAGCTGGTAAAATGCCCCGACCTGCAGCTTCCTGAATATCCTTCCCTTCTTCACCTTTTCCATGAGGGTGATTTTAGAATCATCGCAGAGTCCCAGACTGGTGTGGGCTGGAAACCTTTAAAGAGCACCTCAGGGGGGCTCAGAGCTCCTGTGCAGCGGGACCCTGAGCGATCCCAGGGATGCAATTCCATAACTCAGGCTTCTCCTTCTTCTCTCCTTGCAGCCTGACCGGGAAAGAAGCCCTGACCCATTTCCCGTCGCTGGGCGCGCCGGGGGCCCCGGGGCAGGGCCATGTGAAGCAGTGCGAGCTGCTCCAGCTGTCCCGCAAGCAGAAGCGCCTGTGCCGGAGGGAGCCGGGGCTGGCGGAGACGCTGCGGGACGCGATCCGCCTCGGCATCCTGGAGTGCCAGTTCCAGTTCCGCAGCGAGCGCTGGAACTGCAGCCTGGAGGGCCGGCCCAGCCTGCTCAAGAGAGGTACAAGGTAGTTGGTGTGCGGGGAAAGTCTGGGGGAGCCCCAGGATGTCCCAAACTCCATCTCACACAAACAGAGCAAACAGAGGCAGCGTCGCTCCCTTTAACCCAGCGATGGGAGCTGGGCAGTTCGGGCTCCTCTGCCACAAAAGAAGCCTTGTCCTCATCTTCCCAGCACGGTTTGTCAGGGATGGAACGTGGGAGGAGATTCACATCCTCGGCTGGTGCCCTCTTCCCTGAGAGCAGAGCTCCTTACACTGAGCTCCCTCCTCAGCTCAGGTGATGCTGTGGGGAAACAGGGCCAGTGCTGAAGAAAAAAAATCATTTTAGTGCCTTGGATATTCATGTATGCAAATCTCTGCTATTCTCAAATACAGAATTTAAACCAGTTTACTGTTTGACAAAGCTATTTATCTGCATGCAGACACCTCAGTGCCTGTTGACAAATCTCTCCTAAGATTCGTTTACAGAAATTTGGGCAGAGTGGACAGAAGACCCACTGGTTTTTTGTTTCCCAAAATGCTGTAGATGAAGAAATTGTCCTGTAAGGTCTGGATTTGGGAACATAATAAATCCTTCCAATACTTGAAAAAAAATGAAATGAAAATGGACAGTGATGGATTATTTCTTAATAAAAATCCCAGAGAATACTTATAGGGTTTGTCAGATGTGTCCTGATCCAACCAAAGCCTGACTATTACAGAGTTTCAGCCCTTCAATAACTTCTATTAGCACTTAGTAAGCTTCAATCTTCACATTTATTGAGTTTCAGTCCTTTGATTATGTCTAGCAACTTAATGCTTTTTAAAAAAGAACCTGAAGAAGTCAATATTAATTTTGAGTAAAATCAATGCTAATTTTAATTAACAATGGGATCAAAACTTTTTAATGTTTCCTTTTAAAAGTATCAATTTTATTACATTAAATATCAACTTATTATTTTATTAAGTCAGCACATGCAAGATCAGATTTTCTCCATTGCAAGGCTCTACTGTGACATTTTTAGCAGGCAGTGGAAGGAGCTGTTCATGATAATTTTTAGTGTCTTTCTCACATCTGCACCTTCATCAACCTCAAAGAACTTGAAAATGACAATTGAATAATCCTCATCTTCAAATAGCTGGAAAACATTTAATTATCTGGCAGTGGCATGCCTTAACATTTCCATGGGCTCCTGACTGACAAAATAAAATATCACCTGTAATTTCAAACCTGTTTTGGCAGATGGGGATAAGTGTCTGAAAACTTTTATTACACAATCTTAAGGATCAAATGATGATTTAATACAGCCAAGTATGCTGTGCGCACCCCCTGTGTGACAGGACACTTGGCTGGGAGCGATTATTAGTTCTCATTTTCCTTGAGCTTGCGAAGGGGTTTGTTTCTTTCATAAAGAACGTGAATGCTTTCAGCTGCCACTTTTGATCTGTTTGTAACGTTTGTTGGAACTTTCTTGAGAATTGTTGGTCCTGCAACTCTCCCCTGTCACCCAGGTACTGACGGGGTATTTTAGAAATGTTTAAATCATTTGATATCTCCATGGTCCTAGAGAAACCATGAAGAAATATACACATTTTTAGCAGTCCTAAATGATCTTAAGAGTGCAAGTGAGTGAAAAAGGTCCTTCTCAGTGAGATGGGGCATTTTTGGAACCGGTGAAAAGCCACACTCAGTTTGCAATCACACCTGAGAAACATCTGTGACTGATCTGGATCATCAGTGCTTTTTTACTGCTTCTAGAGATGCCAAAAAACCAACCAAACAAAAAACAAGTAAAAGGTTTTCTGATTCTTGAAATGCCAGATTTATTTTAGCAGTCTGCACCATTTGTTGCTCTTGATAGTTCTCTGGGTTCAACTGGGAAACTCCTTTTGCATAACCTGCAACCTTTCTGTGGCCTCTGGCACTTAAGACAGCTTTTGCCTCTCAGGGATCCATGCAAAATCCTCCTGCATTCCTTCTTCACTTCTCTAAAGATCCATGGAAAGAGTTAGAGCCTAAATGATTTCAACCCATCTTCTTACACAGGGGTAGTTGGTGTCCTTATAAAAACACATAAAGCAGGGATGACCTTTGGTGTCCTGGGTGTGCCACTAAGGGCTGCTGGAAGTCAGGTAAAGCAGGATTTCATCTCGAACAGCTCAGTGATCTGGAGAAATAAATACCTTTAGCAAGGAGGTCAGAGCCAGCCGCTCACAAAATCCTTCTTGAGAAATGAGTGCTCTGCAATCCTTCCATCCCTTCATCCATTCCTTTGCCTCCTGCTGGCTGCACTCTGACCTTCCAGCAGTGGTTTCACCATTGTCATGAGGAATCCAGGGGTGGCACGACAGAGGAGTGGTGACTCACAGACACAGAATTTCCATGATGGGAGATTTGGAGAAGCCCTGAGCGGCTGGCATTGGAGCCAGCCCTGCTTTGAGCAGGGGGTTGTTCTAAAGACCTCAAGAGTCTTTGCATCCTGAATCTTTCTATACTTCTAAAGCTTTTTATGGTTGGTTGGTTTTGTTGTTGTTTTCAGAGAGATGCCTCCTCCACCTGCTCTGAAATGCTCACACTCTTCACAGCGCATTGAAAAGTCTCTGACCGTGAGCATCTTTCCTTTGGCAGAGTCACCCCATGGCTAAACTCCTCCTGTTACAATTTTCCCTGTGGTCTGGAGCACACCACAGCACACAATGGTGCCATTGCAGCAAAATCTTTCTGTATTTATAGGCTGCTGAGCTAAGAAATCCTTCTGGAGAGCAGAATAATCCTTCTGGAGGGCAAGGCTTGGACACATGGAAGCTCCTACCAGAGGGAGCTGATTTGCTGCAGTCTCCTGAAATTCACCTCTGTGCTGGATATTTGCAGCCAAACTGCCCAGCAGAGACAGCTGCACTCGCTCAGATGTTCCCCCTGCACCAAGAGTTTCAGATTCCATTTTGTCCCAGACAGGGCACTCAGTGGGGTCAGGGGAGTGTCCCATCCCCAGCCCAGGCCCTGAGAGCCTGGAACCAGGCCCCAGTGCCTGTGGTGACAGGAGCTGTGTTGTCACTGTGGGAGGAGAGATAGCAGGACACATGGAGTAACCTCTGTTCAGATCCCAAATTGTGCTCCTTGGAGCTGATCGCTGCCATTTGTGTGTCCTCCTGAAAATCCAGCTCCAGCAGTTGCTCTGCCACACTTGCCACAAGGGCTGAAGGACAGCTTTAACTTCCCTCGTTTGTTTTGTGAATTAACAATTAAATGGTGATTGATTCCTCACGACAAAGTGGAGGGAATCATCTTGGACTTTTCAGACAAGAATTTGGCAGCCTGGTGATGTTGGAGCTTTGTTTGAAGGAGAAGGAGACGTTTCAAAGTCTGCTGGGTATCTGCATTTGCTGCTGTCTGCAGTGGCCTGACCACAGCAACGGCCTCTGATTTCCAGTGGGCTGAAAACTGGCCAGGACTTACATGGGGAAACCAAAGCATCTGAAATAGCAGGAGCAGTGTGGTGATCCACAAAGTCAGATTTAGCAGGGGCTGTGGAGTCGACGGGGCCTGCTGGCTCCTCACGGCATGGGAAAGGGCCTCCGGAATGCTCTCCTCACTTCTGGGATCAGTGTGTCAGAGGGGATGGTGGGAATCTGGTAAGCATTTGGAGATTGGCTGCTGCAATGATTTAGCAGATTTAGGATCTCAAGTATCAATTATCCCCTCTCAGCTCCTTTGGAGAGAGTCAGACACTGTTGGAAAATATGAGCATCGTGCTGCCGTCCACACCCTGCATTGACCATGTCCCATTCCAGCTTTTACAAAACTTTCGGTGGATTTGTTGACATTCTTTCATTATTTTTAGAGTACCCTGAGACATTTTGTAGAGGATCATCAGCCAGAAAGATTAATTGCAAATTATTGCCCCAGTGGTTACGGCAACCACAATGGTGAGGCAGGAAGCAGATTGCTGGTTGATCTTCTCCATATTTCCCTGACTCTCCCCTCATGTTCGTGCTGTTGGCAGATCTTTATCTAAAATTCTGCCATTCCAAAGAGCTCCTATGGAGTCTATGAAGTTGCTAATGAAGCCTCTCCATTATATTCATAATTAGTCACAATTTTCATTATTCCTGCTGGCAACCATCAGGAGAACTCTTTGTCCTGCTCTCTTGGTCACGTTTATGGTCGACATCACTCAGATCTCAGCACTCAGTGTTCTGATCCACTTTACAGCTGGATGGGAATTCTCTGAGGGAACAGAATGATGGAGAGATTTGAGGTTGGACTTGGTGAATTCTAGAGGTGGCTTCCAACCTTTGCTCCAGGCAGGGCTCAGTGCAAGTCTAGATCAATTCTCTGTGGTTGTCTCTCTCTCTTCCATTATTGTGGAAAACAGATTTTCTTTCTGATGTGGAAGGAAATCTGGAATTTTCCCATGTGGAATATTTGCTTGCTTCATTATGTTTTCTTCCATGCAATTATAAGAGCTCTCTCTTCCATAAACCAAACTTTTTCTGTTTTGGCTGATCTTATCCATTCCTGCACTCAGAGCTATTGATCAGTCACCTGTCTCTCTCTTCCTTGCACTAATTCCTGAATTTTGGACTTGTTAAGCAATTTCCCATTAACAGATTTTTTGGGTGTTTTGGTTTGTTTTTTTTTTTTCCCTGCAAATGAACTCTAGAGTAAATATTAAGATTTTTCCCAGGACTGAATAAGAGAGGAGGTAAATATAAACAAACAAATGAAATATTTTGGTGTTTGGGTCAGGTTTGTGTCAATCAGAGTTTCTGAAACTTCTGTGAAGCTCATGGTTATCAATATTCCTATTGCTGTCTGATCCCATGTCTCCACACTGAATTTTCATTCAGTCACTGCACTTTGTTTCCTGGTGAAAATGTCATAGTCACACCATGACCTCAGGGATTGTAGCCAAGCTGGAAATCCTGCTTTGGGGAGGAGAACAGCTTCAGAACACAGACCTGCAGTCACTGGGAGCAGACAATTTACAGGGAATTCAGAAAACCCACATGTGTGTGAGTTTTCGTTCTTGCCAAGGTGTCCTTGAACATGGAACCCTTCCCATTCCCACTACATGTGGCCTTTTAATAGAAAATACCACTACAGTCCCAATTAAAAATATTTTTAAATAACAGGCTGGATTTTAAGACACTTTCTCAATCTCTACTGCAGATCTCCTGTTTTTACGGCACAACGTGATTTAAATGATGGTCTGCTGTTGCACCAATCAGCTCCGTGCTGGGGACAAACAGAGCTTGGTGGCTGACAGAACTTGGTGGCTGTCACTTTTTGCAGTTGGATGTTTCCCCAGGATTGTTTGTCTGTTCCCATCCTTCCCTTGCCCACATTAAATCACTCATGGGTGAGACTGGGGTGTCCCTATGCCGATCGCTTCAATCCGCATTCCTCTGCTGGGGACGGTGTGGGAACACCGGAGGGGTTTGATCTCTTGGTATTTCTAATTATTGTGCTCGGGTTTAGTCCCTGGACAGGCAGGAGAGGCAGGGAGGTGCCTTTCCTGCTCCTCCCATCTCCCAACCCTTCTCCCGTGCAGGTTTTAAGGAGACAGCCTTCCTGTACGCTGTGTCATCGGCCGCGCTGACACACTCGCTGGCGCGGGCGTGCAGCGCGGGGCGCATGGAGCGCTGCACCTGCGACGACTCCCCGGGGCTGGAGAACCGCAAGGCCTGGCAGTGGGGTGTCTGCGGGGACAACCTCAAGTACAGCACCAAGTTCCTGAAAAAGTTCCTGGGGCAGAAGAGGATCGGCAAAGACCTGCGGGCCAAGGTGGACATCCACAACACCAACGTGGGCATCAAGGTAGGAGCTGCGCTGGCAGGCTTGGGGTGAACGTTGGGCTCAGTACAAGTCTTCCAACCCACCCTGCGTGTGACAGGAGTATTCACTGCCCCGCTCACAAACCAGACTTGTTCACCTGGGTGTCCTGGGCCTTGTGGTGCTGAGAGTCCCTGGGAAGTTTTGTGAGCTCTTGTGTGAGGAGATGCCTGTTGATTGGCAGAGGAGCATCCTGTGTCCTCCAGAGGTCCCAGGGTGGGTGACAGGGAGGCACAGCACAGTGACAGCTGTGGAACTCCACAGCTGAATGGCTCCAGGGGTTATGCCAGGGCCACAGGGGGTTCTGAGAAGAGCTGGAGCCTAGAGCTGGTGGCATGTGTGAAGCAGATTGAAGACTGAAACTCTTGAGATCAATTATGAGTCTGCTGGTGACTTGCTGTGGAATGAGTTGTGTCACATGTTTGGGTCAGAAACCATCAGATTGAGCATCCTGACCTCTAGGTTACAGGCTACTGACTCATCATTGTCTTCCAATTACTGAGTCAAACTGATTGTTTCATTAGAGCACTGTCTTCATTTGAATATACCAAAAGGAATCCACCATGTTGGAGATACTCAGTTTTAAGACTGACTACTCCTACTGTGCCAAATAGAATTAATAAGAACTTATTTGGTATTCAGCTGGCTGTCCTCAGGCTATCCACTCTCTGGCTCACCTGTCAACTCTGTAGCCATTCCTCTGCTTTGTGGTTTGTTTTTTGTTTTGTTTTGTTTTAGTTTTTTTGTTTGTTTGTTTGTTTGTTTGTTTGGGCTTTTTTAGGTTTTGTTTGTTGTGTTTTGTTTTTTTTTTTTTAATTATTAACATTTTTTCCTCCATAGAATAGAAATAATGCCAATAAACCTGAAGTGCTTACAGCTGTCTGCAATCTGAGGTGTTACCTCTACCAGAACTAGGTCCTGGCAGGTAATAACCGCCACTCTTCTTCCTCACCAGGCGGTGAAGAACGGCCTCAAGACCACCTGCAAGTGCCACGGCGTGTCGGGCTCCTGCGCGGTCCGGACGTGCTGGAAGCAGCTCTCGCCTTTCCACGAGATCGGGCGGCTCCTCAAGCTGCGCTACGACGACGCCGTCAAGGTCTTCAGCACCAGCAACGACGCCGTGGGGCACTCGGAGCTGGCGGGGCCGCACAGACACGGCCACTCGGGCAAACACCCCGCCCTGCCCCGCCCCACCGACCTGGTGTACGTGGAGGACTCCCCCAGCTTCTGCCGGCCCAGCAAATACTCCCTGGGCACCGCGGGCAGGACCTGCTCCCGGGAGGGCAACTGCGACAGCATGTGCTGCGGCCGGGGCTACAACACCCAGAGCCGCCTGGTCACCTTCTCGTGCCACTGCCAGGTGCAGTGGTGCTGCTACGTGGAGTGCCAGCAGTGCATGCAGGAGGAGGTGGTCTACAGCTGCAAGCAGTAGGGACAGCGCCCGAGGGGCGAGGCGAGGCCAGGGAAGCGGCAGGGGGACAGGGACACGGCTCCTGCTGCGGGGTCGCGGCAAAGGCAAGCGCCAAACGCTGTGCTCCTCCAGCTTCGGCGTTGAGATGCTCCAGCCTGCGGAGAGCCCCTGCAGGAGCGGGGAAAACCAGAGGATTTGTCGGGTATGGGGTCAGAGAGCGGGGGGGATGTGGGGACGCAGAAGCCCTGATGCAGCCACAAGTGTCCCTCAAGTTCAAACTTGTGCGCACCGCTGCAGGAATATCCTCCTGCTCCACCTCTCAGGTGCTCTTCTGGAAATGCACTGGGGTGGTGGCATTGGGACACTGAGGGCTCGTGCCCTGGCTCCTGCAGAGCGGAGAATTCAGGGACCGCGGAGGCAACAACCAGAGACTGGCTGCAGGTGTGGCAGGGACAGCCATGCTCCTGCACGAACGCACAGGACTCTGGCAGCGGGGGATGGCCAGTGCCGTTCTCTGGAGCTGGCTGGACCCTTTCTGCTGTGAACTCACGGACACACTGCTGAATAATCTCATTTTGGCACAAGAACTGTGCCTCAGAAATACCGGTTTATAAACAAAGGGAGCTCATGTCCGACACCTCCCAGGTCTGTAGTTTGGATATTGGACTCCAGGTGCATTTTAACCACATTTTAACCTTGCTGTTCCAGGTCACCTGGAATTGCCTCTGTGACAGTGTTTGAGCCATAGGAGCTCAGCTGAGGACTGTGAAGTCACCCCTCTGCAGCACGTGGCCTCACGGGGGGGTATTTATTTATTGGTCGTGATCCAGGGTGATGGTGCCAGTTATGCATCTCTCTTCCTCCTCCCCTCCAGTCAATCAATCAGTTAATCAATCAATCAATCAATCAATCACCTTTTTGTTCTATGTGCAGCACACTCTGCCTGGTGCTCAAGGTGTGTCACATCCCACAGTCTGCCCTGTGCCATTGTCAGGTGAAGCTTCTGAAAGGGAATTAGGAACCACGGGAACTGGGGCATCTGAAAAATGTGCAAGTCGTGAGAGACAATTCGTGCCCTGAGAAGTTGGGTGTATCCAGCCCCTGCAGGGATGAGGGAAGGTGAGCCAGGGAAAAGAGCACAGGTTATAGAGCCGTGAGTCCCTGACTTTGAACCTTGTTTTTCCCTTTGACTTTTAGCTGAACACACCAGACACAGCCTGTTCAGTTCTTTTGGCTGTGATTTCAGGAGCAGTTTTGGGAATGGCAGTGAGGCACCCCTTCCCTGATTCCCAGGTGAATGTAGGTGTAGCTCATCTTCTCTGGGTGTTCAGCTCTCTGACAGAGCGTTTTCCTGCTCCAGGGTTTTCCTGGTTAATCCTGCAGCAGCTCTGGTTGTCCCTGAGGTAAAAAATCTGCTGTATTTGCTCAGTCTTGAAAACGGGTAGAAACCAGCCAGAGTGGAGCTGGGCAGGTGCTGCGAAGAATGGGAATCCTTCAACTCAAATCAAAATTCTCTGGCAGTGTAAGGGTGCTGTTTTGGGTTGCTAGATGGGCTCACCCACAGGTGGAATTGGGCTGAATTCCAATAGAATGGAGTTCTCCTCAGAGGTGTGGGATTGCCCTTGTGGCTCTGCTGGAGCTGGGCAGCTCAGCCACTCATTTACAGCTGCTCTGAGAAATTCCCTGCAGTGAGGAGTGTGTGCTCACACTCTCTTTACCTTGACTTTGTTGCCCTTTCGGTTTTTCAACTATTTTTGCCTTCTGCTTCCTGCAGGGCTGGCACAGGGCAGTCTCAGAGCAGATCAAGCCATTAACTGGCTGTTTGGAGGCCACTCAGAGCTTCCCTCTCACCAGCTACAGGTCTTTTAAAGGGCTTATTCCTTTTTATCTCTTTTCTGGCTCAAGTTGACTTGAACTGAATTAAAGGGTTTATGACAGACATAATATGGCAAATAGGCTTAATTAGCCTTATTTTTTTTTACCTCCTAAATACCCAAGAGCAGACCATTATTTATATGTTGCTTTTAATCCTTTTGGAGTTGAGATCTTCCCACGAGTCTCAATTTTGAGCACTCAATGAAAAAGCTTCCAAATAAGCTAAAATTGGCATTGTGGGTGGAGTGAGCAGGGAACTCACTCTGGCTGAACTATTGATCCCAAACCCTCTGCCCCACTGACCTCCTGCCTTGTCCAGCACCAAAGAGGAAGGGAGTACCCCATCTTGGGAGGGTCCTTTGGGATCCCATGCCATTACATGGATCATTCCCATTTAAACAGGGACTGTGGCTCAGTGCAAAGAGGCGGGGGCAAAGCTGGATCCCATTCTTTGGGAAGCAAGTGGAGGAGACACCACTCTGTGCTCTTGCTGCACAGGAATTGCTGGATATGAATCGGACAAAACCAAATTTCAGGGAAAATTAGGTTTGTTCATGTACCAAAGGGGACTTTTGGAAATTCTTTGTCCTGTGTGGCTCAGAGCTGCTGGAGAAGGTCTGAGGAAGAGATGGTTCATTCTCTGGTACCCCAGGGTGGGTTTGGGCTCGGGGGGATGTGGAGGTTTGGCGCTGGGCTGGAGTGAATGTGGGTTGTTCACTGCAAGCCGGGTCTGGACAAGGACATCTGATGTTCCCCAGCTTTGCTCTGGTTAACTCAGAGCCCTTTTCAGCCCCTCCTGACACTGCTGCAAATCCTCCTGTCCAGCCCCTGCTGGGCAGCACAGCCGCAAGGGTGTGTAACCAAATGATGAACACTGATGGGAAAGAAATAATTTCAAATGCTCAATTTGAGGATTGGGAAAAGATTTGAGCATAGCTCTATTTTGAGACAACACTGATGTCAATCCTTCTGATGTCCTTCAGCACCAAGATTTTTAAAGATGGATAAAGGAGAGCCAAGGTTTGCTTGGGGCAGATATTGTGGTGGCTTTGGGGTTTTTATTTCATTCAGTAGTCCAGGGCTGTTTTGTTGGGTTGATATTCCAAATTGTGATTTAATTCAATTGACAGCAGTGGGAGCAGGGACCAAAACCTGAGTCTGTTTGGCCCTTGATATTCTTAGGCTTGAATTGTGTTTTCCTCTTAATCAAGACCAAGAATCATCTTGAGAAAAGCTCTTCTGCCACCTCCTGGAGATCTGGGCTGTGAAGATCTGGGAGTCTGTTTGGACCTGGGGGAGCTTTTTAATTGTGCCACACACCTTACAATGTACTGCAAATCCTGTGGATTTGGTTATTTAAATTACTGGAATGACAGGCTGGAGGTACAAGGGGATTGCATTTAAGTCTTGACAAAGAAATCATCTCAGCAGCAAAGGTGAAACCTCATACCCTGCCTATAAAAAAACCCTTTTCCAAGCAAATGTACCTCAGTGATTACTGATGGTAAAAGCCTGTGACTACTGCACAGGCTTTGCTGGGAGTGCTTTAGTTTGGACTGAATATTTTCCTCTGCACCTAAAATCCAAATAACCTGGGAACAGCTCCAGTATCTCTAACCAGGGTTCTCACTGCCCACACAAGGGACACTGCTCACCCAGGTTAGTCCCTGGCCCTGGTCCTGTCCCTCTGTGGATTTCCTAGTCCAGCTGTTATTACCTCTCCTGTTGTGTTGCAGTGCTGGGCTTGGTAGTCATGGATCCAGCATGTCTGTTGCAGGGGGGATATAGAAATCCATCCATCCATCCATCCATCCATCCATCCATCCATCCATCCATCCATCCATCCATCCATCCATCCATCCATCCATCCATCCTTTTTTGCAAAGGCATGGAGGGACAAGGAAAGAGGGAAGGGCTTTCCAGTGCCAGAGGGCAGGGTTAGATGGGATATTGTGAAGGAATTCCTCCCTGTGAGGGTGGGGAGGCCCTGCATGTGGCTGTCCCTGGAGTATCCAAGGCCAGACTGGACAGGGCTTGGAGCACCCTGGGACAGTGGAAGGTGTCCCTGCCCATGGCTGGAGGCGGAATGGGATGATCTTTATGGTCCCTGCCCAGCCAAACCATTCTGGGATTCTATAAAAAGTTTTACTGAACCATTTCTGATGTTTATGGGTCCCACCATCCCCAAGTGAGGATCTGAACCTGCTTGGGAAGAAATCTCGTCTTGGGAGGCTGCCCCATCTAATGGTTATACCCCAGTAATTGCTCTGATGGAAGGGCAGTGCTGGGGGAGCTTTGTCAGAGCAACAAAAGGGCCGTGTAAACCAAAGCCCACCAATGAGGGCAATAACAAACCTGCAAGAGTCACTCTGTACCTCATGTCAGACCTGGAGGCCAATTTGCAGCAATATAATAAAGATGTCGCTTGGAAAAAAAAGTCTGTGTTTTAACAGAAACAAAACTTGTCTACCTCAAGATGTACAACTTGTGTGACAAGAAGTATGGGTGTTATTTATATGTCTTGTATTTCCTCTAGAAAGAAAATGGTGCTATGGGGTTTAAGTTGCATTACAATCCTGCTTGTACCTTGTGTTAATTTTTATACATTTGTTTTGATTATAATGTGCATATTTGTGTTGTCCACTGTTGCACAAGTGTCTGCTTTGCTGTGTTCTTGTCAGTCAATAAATACCAATTGTTTTTTAAGAAGTTCATTTCTGCCTTTCAGGGAACACCCCTGGGAAATACCTTGGAATAACCCCATAACAATGATGTTATTCCTGTAGTTCTCCTTTTCCCACACTGTGCAGCAGATAACTGGGAATGCCCATTCCTGCCCACCCAACCGTAAGGGCTGCTCAGGTGGGCTGAGCTCAGGTGTTTTTGACTTGAGCAAATGTGACTCTGGTGAGGCAGATTTCACCCAGGACATGTCAGTGGCACCTTTCCTGGAGCAGCAAAACAAACAATGCTCCTTTGCCTGGCTGCTCTGTCCTTTGGCTGGTGCCTCTGTGCCGTGTGTTTGGGTGTGACAGCTTATGCAGCTTGGGAACCCGGGCAGATGTTGAGCCTCAAAGATGTGACTGCAAGGTGCCCTGTGCCCTGCAGGCTGTCCCTGGGGAGGTTGTCTCAGGAGGCTGTGGAACCCCAGCTCAGTCTTTGCAGGGAGGGATGATGGGCTGGCCTCGTGCTGCAGTGACCACGCCAGGCCAGCGGCTCTCTGGTGTCAGTGCCAGACCAGCGGCTCCTTGCCTTTCATCTTGGGCACACAGGAGCTGCTGGCTCCGGCAGAGGTTGAGAATGGCTTTACCAGGTGGCTTTACCAGATCCTGCTTTGGCACCAGGCCACCCTGGCATGGTGACACACACATTGTGGCACTCAACACCACCACAAGACCGGAGGAAGGGCCTTGGCCATGGCTGTGTTTGATGCCCAGGCTGAGCTCGGTGTGGTTAAGGGCACAACAGAGCCAACGTGTGCCCAGGCCCAGAGCTGCCAATCGTGGCCACACCAGAGCCGCTTCACACTGTGGTTTCCCTTCTGGTTGGGATCCTATTACTTGGTCCCTCGTTCCCCACCACCAGTTGAACACTCTGCACAGAATTTCACTTCTGGTCTGTCAGAAGGGTGTAGCCAGCCCAAAATGTCAGCATGTGGCTGTCCAGCTCTTTGGCCTGTACTGAGTGAAACTGAGTGTCAGGAATACCCCCCAGAGGGGTTGGGCTCTCCTGGGTAAAGCATCCCAGTGCGCTGGGGATGATCAATATTTCAAAACACTCACAGGTCCTCTCCCAACCCTCTTCCCACACCGACTCTTCAGGCTCTACTCTACCTTTTCCTGTTGTTTTCTAAGGTCTGCCCATCTTGTCCCCCAGAGTAGTGCAGTTCATGAAGTCTGCTTCCCTGGAAAGCTAAAGCAGCAGTAGAACTCTCTGGACAGGCTAAACGGGTCAGTGGCATTTTCTTGGGGACTGAATGGGGCCAAGGGGAGCAGACCTCACACTGTGTGTCTGTCACAGGCACGAGGAATGTCTGTCAGAGGTACCAGCAGGGCTGTGGCTTGGGTCCCTAGGGTCCCTGGGGTCCCTAGGGATGTCCCTTCTCCTCCAGACCAGCACTACTGCTGAAAAGGGCTCACCACCATCCCTGGGGCTTCAGGGAAGCCACACAGATCCCAGGTCCCAACCTCTTCAGCTGCTTCATGGAGGAGCATTGGCCTTGTTTTGTTCCCTCAGTTATCCCCAGCTAATGCTTCTCCTGCCCCAGTGAGGTACCTACAGAGCCTCCTGGGTGGATGAAGGGTACTGGCTCTAGTGACTTTTTGGGACAGACAGCAGCAGGAATCCCCACCCTGCCCTGGGAAGCAGCAGTGGCTCCCTGGGCGCTCAGAGCACAGCACGAGGCCGACATGAGCTGGGCTGTAGAGGGATCAGGAAGAGGTGCTGAGGGGAGACAGGCTTTGCTTCCCTGCTGGGGCCCAGCTGTCCCAGTGTCACCTTCAGCACAACCTGCCAGGCTGCTTTTGCCTCTCAGCTCTTCTGGGGCACCAAAAGGCAGCAGAGCTTTAGGTCCAAGAACTAAAAGAAATGTCAGGTCTTGCTGTGAGGGGGAAAGGTCCTGCAGGGAAAAGTGGGAACTGGGTGGCAAAACATGGGGAGGTGTCCCACCCTTGCTCAGCAGTGTCACAACACAGAGCCTGGGCACACAAGGGGACAGCCCAGTCTTAGCAGGGGGATAGTTTTCCTGAGATCATATGTTCCTGGGAGAATGGGGATGTGAGGAATTTGTTTTCTTGGTGGTGTTGAGTGGAAGGGGTTGTGTGAGCACAGGGTGGGTGCAGTGAAACCTCCTCGTGCTGCTTGTAACTGACACAGTGGGATTAAAATGTCATGGGAAAGAGCTCCTGGCAAAGCAGGCCAGTGGGATCCCTGCTCATTTGTGCGACCATGCTGAAAATCCCTGGCCTTGCTGGGTGCAGGAAATCAGGACCTTTGGGGTTGGCTGCTGTGATTTGGGAGATGTGCTGGGTTGGGGCAGACATGCTGTGGCAGCTCCTGGCATTCCTGCCATCCCTTCCCCGGGCAGTGGGGACTCTTTGAAGTCACAGGAGAGCAGCAGGGCCCTGGACACAAAAAGGCTTTTAAGGTCCCTTCCAACCCAAACATTTCTGTGATTCTATAAGAAAACACAAGGTAGCTTGTAATTCACACCTTAAATATAGGAAAGGCTGGAAATATCTTTATTGACACGTCAGTGTCTTCCTAGCCAGGTTCCTTCTCCAAGCAGCATCATGGATGACCAAAGTACCATTGCTTTGGGGGCAAGCAGCTCATTGGAAACATTTAACAAATAGCACAAATCACAATCCTGTTTCATGTCATCACTGGGGGGCTCTGGAAATTCCCAGACAAACAATTTTTCACACTCCTAGACAACCGCCTCTAAATTATTGTGTAAATCCAACACCCCGCAGAGAGACAGCAGCAAAGTGTGAGCTGTGTGTTTGTCACGTGGCCTCATCACTGTCCCCATTCTCAACCTGGCTGCTGAAACACCACCTGAGCTTGTTTGCTCTGACATGTGAGGCTGATGGCTGCCTGAGATCCCTGTGCCCACCCTGTGCTGCTCCTGCCCTGTGCCCCTTTCTGTGCCCTGGTTTGTGCCGTGGCAAAGCCAGGCCCAGGACACGTCCCTGACCCTGTGTCTGTGTGTCCTCCAGG
The DNA here is from genome assembly GCA_013400315.1 of Bombycilla garrulus. Taxonomy (NCBI): domain Eukaryota; kingdom Metazoa; phylum Chordata; class Aves; order Passeriformes; family Bombycillidae; genus Bombycilla; species Bombycilla garrulus. Next base: position 169,485 of record VXBU01014887.1, read on the forward strand.
CTCCACTTTTCTAAACCTGACCATTTCAGTGGCGTCCAGCCTAACCTTGGGTGTCTCAAGCTGCAAATCTGAGTTAGCACAGAAAAAGAAGGAGGCACCTCCCAGGCAATGCATCTGTATTAAAGGTTTAGGACAAATGAACTCCACTCTACTTTTTCCCAGCTTATACAAGTTTTAAATCCCACTGCTGTGCCTGGGACAGTGGCCTCTGCAACCTGTGCTGTGTTTGCTAATGCCTTTCTTCTGCACTTGTCTGAAAGGCTTTGGGTAAAAGTTTCTGCCAGGCCTCATTTTTGAAATGCACAAAACCTTCTGTCAGCTTTTCTGGGCCTGGCCTGGCTCTGACTTCCAGCCCTGTCCCACGGCTTTGGTAGAAACTCGGGGTGTGAGTTTGGAAGGATCACCTTTGCCAGCTCCCAGCCACACAATTCCTTCCTATCAGCATCCCCTGCAACACAGCAATTTGAAATATTAATGGCTATAGATAAGACATCTTGGCAATCACACAAGACAGAAACGACACATCAAAATATAAATTACTGAAATCTTTGAGTACCTTTTGTCCATGGATAGAGGCACATCCCAAGTTTTCTGTACTTACTGACAATCTTCATTTCCTAGTAAGGTATTTTCCCACTGAAATTACATTATTCTGCTCTTTTTAAACCCAGGGTTATGAATGTTTTCCACAGGATTTTGGAGATTCTTCTCCTTTTTGTCTAGGTTAGTAGATATCAAGTCTGTAGAGTCTGATGCCTCAGATCTACCAGATCTTGATAATGTTGTCAATATCTGTTGGTGTAACATTTTGGATGCAGAAATAACTCTCAAGACTCCATAGGAAAGGTCCCAAATTAGAAGTGCTCAGCTGCTGGTGCTGTTTTAGAGCCCTGGAAGAACCCTTGCAGATATTCTACTTACAGGGATGCTTTTAGCTGAATGTACAACACAGCCCTTGGGTTCTGTCACCTTTGCTCCATCTGCTGCCAACTGCTTTCCTAGAGCCCTACAAGCAGCTGGGAATGGATTTTGGCTGTTGGAGAAGACATTTGCTGCAGCACCAGGTGCAGCATCATGTGCCAAGGAATGAGAGTTCTCCCATTTCCACTGCTTTGCACCTCGACAGACCTGTGCTAACGTGGAGAAATTGTGGATGGCTGTACAAAACTCTGCTGAACAGCTCTGCTGTGTCTCCCCCATCCCACCCAACACCCTCCCAGCTGCATCCACTGCTCCAGGTTTTCCTCTGCAGAGTTTTTCTGGTCTCCATCTGACCCTGGTAGGTCTGGAGACACAAATCCATGGATGGGCAGCATGGAGAATTGGGCAAGACAACCCTATGTTGCTGAAATGTCTCCGTAAGGTCTTGGATTCAGCTCTTGCCCATTCAGTCAGTTATTCTGAGTCACCTGCTGGCCCTTGGCTCTGCCATGGATCAGATCCTGTTGTAGAGACACAAATACATGCCCTGGTGTTGCCTCGATTCCACCTTCTCCTTGCCTGCAGCCTGCTCTGATTTGGTTTTCCTCCAATGTCCTTTACCTCCCTCTTTTTTTAATCCAGTTTCTGTTCCCTCCCCCACCCTTGACTCAACCCAAATTCTTTATCTTTCCCTCTGTGCTGCTCTTGCCAAAATCTACCTGCCTCTTCCATTTCTCCATCCCCTCTTGCTTTTAGCAGGGAAGTTATTCATGGCATTGCACTGCCCCAGGCAAACTCCAGCACAAAAAATACCTTGGGAGCACGGGGGCATGGCTGGGGTGAGCAGGGCAGGCAGGGCCCAGCCAGATCTTGTACACAGGCAGCTGGAAAAAGGCCTTGTGTGGAAAGAGACAACTGTTGGGGGTCTCCCAGCTCCTGGTATGGGCACAGCTATGGTTCACACTCTTCTGCAGAGCCCTTCTCTCCAAGTTTTGGGAGTTGTGCTTGTCCTGAGAAGAGCAGGGTTGGGATCAATACTCACACAGTCACTCCTGTTCCCATCAGAGTCACCTGGTGTCAGAGCTGGGAGATGGAAAGAAGTACTTGTCCCCTTTTGAGTATCTCAGCTGCAGTCCAAAACCAAGCTTGTTTTGGTTTTCCTCTCTTTCCATTCTAGGACAAGTTCTCCTAGTGTTTAATCCACTCCCTGAATTCTGCAGGTCTAGAGATGGAGGGAAGGAAACAGAAAAAGAAAAAGAACAGCAAGTTTCTCTTGGCTAAGGAATTGTAGCATCCCCCAGCTAAGTAGACAACAGATCCACAGGGAGAGCAGGAGCCAGGACACAAGTGTAGATGAGGCTGGAAACTCTTTCTCAACCACGTTTGCCAGGACAGGCTCGCCTCTTTCCCTGGATCAGCCCAGCAGCATGGAAGACAGGGAAACAAGGATCAGTAGGTTGTACTGATCCAGGCTGTGACTCTTGTGTTACTGACTTGGGAAAGGGGGAGAAGGACCCCCTCCCTGCTATCCAAAACTACCCTGAGGTCACCTGAAACCATCACATTTTACTCTTTTTTTTACAAAATCTCCTTAAGCGCATTTCCCGCCCCTGTGCCGAGCTGCTCCCGAGTGCCCAGGGGCTCCGGGGGCCGTGCAGGTGTTGGGAGGACGGAGGGCTCTGCTCCCACCCCGGCTCCAGGAAGGATGGGGGGGCTGCTGCAGGGGGTGACACACGTCAGGAACCCGAGCTGCCAGCGGCAGGTCTCACGTTTCGGCTGTGGAGGGAGCCGGGTCAGGTTTGAACAGGAGGTTTCGTCTGGGGCTCGTAGCCCAAGGTCAAATGAGATTTCTGTGAGACAGTGACATGTCCCACTGGGCTGCTTTTACAGACACAACCCAACGCCCTCCCCAAGCCTCAGCCCCCGGCACCCAAGCAGAGCTTTGGGGGTGAGCAGGATGGGCCACCCTTATGTCCTCTGAGGCAAAACTCCAGTGTCACATCCCCAGCTCTGCTGTTGATGTGTTTGTGACTGTGGGCAGCTCCTCCAGGCCCTGCTCTGTTTTGGGCAGAACAGCACAAAGATGCCCTGGCTCATAGGAGGCCTCCAGATGCTCACATAACACAAACATCAATTACCTTCAGCATTAGTAAGTGAGGGCATGTGCATTCCTGTGGAGGTTTTGGAGGATAAGTCTGAATTCCAGCTGAAGGAGTGATGTTGTCCCAGTCTGCATCTGTGTGCAGGTGGAATTCAGTTTGGCCTAAAAGCACCCTGGGGCTTGGGAAGAGTAATGAACACCGTAGGAGCACTTGATCCTGGGCTGTCTACCACTGCCCTGATTTCAGTAAGAATTCATGTAAACCTCCAAAAAGCTCAACTTCCACAGTGACTGAAGGGATTCTGAAGGAAAGGAGGACCACCCTCATTGCCTCCCCCATCAACTGTCACTGATGTGCTCGTGTGCTCTGGGCCAACACCTCAGCCTGTGAATGAGGCACAACTTTCCAACCTCATCTCCCCTGGAAGTTTAACTCTGGCTGGTCTGGCTTGGCTGCAGCATCCACTATGTGATGTCCTCACAATCTTGAGAAGGCACAGCCTGTCACACAGTCACAGGCTGCTCAGGTTCCCACTCTGACTGTATTGCTCTTCCCAAGCAATGAATTTGGTCATTTAAAAAGCAATCAAGAGTAAGAAAAGAGAGAGATTCTAAGCACGAGACCAAAGAAGTTTGTAGTGACTGGAAGCAGTTCCTTAATTCTCCTGTACTTCATTTTCTGCTTCTTGATATGAAGAGAAGTAAATGCAGAGTGATTCACTTCTCAATTGATATAATTCTCTGCTAATAAATGGAAATAGAATAACTTGACAGCCTTCTCTGAGGCCAGAGCTGCAGACCAGTGATGTGAAGGTGCAGCTGCCTTCCTCTGGAACACCCAGCTCCTTCCTGTCCCTTTGGGTTCCACACAAGAACTCCTGTATTTTTGTACTGACTGGGACAAGTAATTTGCTGCTGTGAAGTTAAAGATGCCGGGGAAGCTTGGGGTCATTAGCAATGATGTTTAACAAACCTAGGGTTACTGGAGGGGTGGGGAGGAGGGGAAAAGGTCCTGTGGAATTGTGAGCTGGTTTCACTGATGCCCAGGAGATGATTGAAAAGCTGACAGGAGATAGAATATAAATCTGTGTAGCCTCAGCTGCAAACTGCTGCCTCACATTGTCCATTCCCTGTTAGAATAAACAGATCTTGGAAGTCTCTTTCTTCCAGGTCTGACATTTATCTCCCTCTTTGATCAATTTAGAAGGATATGTTGCTTTTTTCTAGGTATGAAGGATACTTTCTGTCATTCATTTGATGAAGTGACAGCATATATTCTGTTTTAAAAATCAAAAAAAAAAAAAAAGATTGCCTGTTATGAATGAATATAAATGAGACTGATAAAGGAATTGCAAGGGAATTATTCTCTAATAGGGACATTCATGGCAGGGTTTGTTCCTACTGGTCATGTGACTGGTGTAAATTATTATCAGCAAAAGTTACGGAAGACCCAAATAATCTTGTATAATTAAATGTGTAATTAAAACCAGAAGCTAGTTTTAAAGAAGGCTTTGGATTACATCACAACCAAATTATTTAAATATCATGGCTGAGGACCATCCATGTGATGCCAGCACCCTGCAGACCTTTCAATATCTTCTTCACCAGGTCCCCAGCAAGCTCACCTTGAATGCAACTCCCGTATTTCTCCACCACCTGTAACACGTATTTAGGAGTGGGTTTCATCCAAGTGCTTGGGGATGTGGAGTGTGGAGGGTGGGTGTATGTCCAGCTGCAGGGCTGCAGTGTTTGTCCCCTCCCCAGCTGCGGCTTCAGCACAGCTCAGCCACCTCCCACATGGATCATGACCCAGCCCACGATGGCACAACCTGCACCCAGATCCTAAACCTGCACCCAGGAGAGCACTGAACTGTCAGGAAAAGGGCCCAGTGCTGGTAAAAATCCCACTAAGGCATTCTGAAAAAAAATGCCTGCCCCCTTTTCCCCCGGATCAAAGTGAGAGCACTCAGAGCAGGCTCTGAAGGAAAGCAGATACTGGGACTGGGTGCGCTTCAGCCCTGTGTGGTCTCCTATCTCTGTTGCTACCATTGCCTTTGGGGACTGCTGTGTGTCCTGTGGGTGAGAGGCTCTGCAGCCCATCCACAGTGCCCAGAACTACCTGTGAGCCCCCTCCCAACAAGATGCCATTTCTTAGATCTCTGAGCAATCTGCTCTGCTCAACCTCTTCTTCCCCAATTAATAACGTTGCTGTCAGGTTGGATTACAGCCCTCTGCCTTCTTTGTCTCAGCTTAAAATACTTGTGGTTTCATATTCTGTCAGAAGAGATATATAAGAGAAGAGCTTTTCTCAAAGTGCAGATGATGATGGAAAAGGAATGTGTTGCTGCAAATTCCTGCAGGAGCCTTTATTGGATTCCTCAGGACATATTGAAAAGCAAAAATATAGGGAGGGAGTGAACAGTTCAGGGGGAACAGGGAGCTCATAGGAGCTGCACAGTGTGGTATTGTGGGAGAGATAAGACAAGCCTGTGGCTTGAGCACAGATAACAGTGAAAGAGTTTCTACAGTTATCTAGGCAATTTCTGTCATTCCATTGAGAGAAAAGAACCCCCACCCAACACCTAAACCAGAACTGAATGTCCTGCTAAAGTTGCTTTATGGAAATGCAAGTCCCTTGCCTCTCACTGTCTTTGTGACAGAAAGAAATTTCCAGTGAGGGGGTGACTGGACATGGGCACACAAATCCTGAGTGATTCTGCTGGAGGAGCACACTTGCTTCTGCCCTGACTTCACAACATCAGCTGCCACTACAACTCCTGCAGCTCAGAAACTAATTTCTGAAGGTTGTAAGGCGCCAAACTTGTCTCAACTCAGAGCAGAAGCAATTACAAATCACATATCTGGAGAAGCAACCATGCCACATTTATCTCATGGGATTTATGCCTTCTGGCTTTCCTGTAGGAGACAACATAGATGTGGCATTCACTTTTTAAAATCTTATTTCCTGATTATTTAAAATATTATTTCTCAATGTCTCAGACATATTTTCATGTGAAGTGTTGTCTTTCTGGATCTGTGCTCCCTGTAAATGAGGGATGTTTGTTGTAACTACATTTTGGCTTGCTTTGTTAACTGAGACAACAGTTGCTCCACTTCTGAGCCTCAGATTTTGATATTGGAATAGACTGAACACCTGTATTTTACTGAGCAAACCCACTCCTGATCTAACTTGACATCTCAGCATTAATTCTGTTGCAGTCTTTATGCACTGGAAATTAATTTCTAACTGAGAATTTGACAAGTTGGTAATTCTTTAAAAAAGTTTCAAAAAATTTAGAAGTGCTACATCTACTGAGGATGAAATATGAAATGTGGATTTGAGGCTGATGAAAAAAAATAGTGGGGCATAAAATATCCATCATTGTCCTGGCAATGCTGGGATGGATCGAAGCTCTCCTACCAAAGCAGGACCTACCCAGAGAGAAATGGACCTGGCCATGAATAGAATTCCCATTTCTGGGAAGAAGGGTAAACTGTAAATAAAATCAAAGTCCACAGCTAATATCAAGCTTGATGATGTGAGAATATTTTTTGATGTTCCAACCTCAGAGTGAATTTATTGAAAACAATTCCCTCCCAGTAGATACAACAACGTGCAGGGAATCCTTCTGAACTAAAGCCCAGGGTGACTCGGACAAATGTCAAACCAAGCAAGAGATGGAGGAGAAAGTTGGGACATTCTTGTGTGAACTGCATGGTTGGAAGAGATGGTCAGATAAAGGAGGATAAAATAATGGACAAGCTGAATCACCTGGACAAGCAGGTGGGGAGAAAAAGAGAATTCCTGTGTTGGGGAACAGCCTCGGGCTCTGGGCGATGTGGACATCGAGGTATCAGTTCTTCGATCTTCTCTCAGCCATGGCTGAGCCCCTGCCCTTGCTCTTCCTCACTCCATTGCCTGCATTATCCCCATCCTGGAGGGAATTATGGAGCTCTGCTGGTTTTCCTACACCAGGCAGGCTCTGGGTGGTTATGTCACACCAACATTCAGCTCTTACCAAAGTGTCCCACATGCCTTGAAAGGATCAGTGCCTTGGGATAAAAACAAAGAAAAAACATGATGTGAGTGGCTGTAGGCTTGGATATTTGATCTTGGTATTTAAGCAAAGGATTTTGGTGAAATCTGTCAGCAAAGAAGTGGTACTGGGCAAAAAACTGATTTGTAGAAGGACAGTTGTGATAGACCAATCAAAGTGTTAGATAAAGCAACTGTTTCCTAAAAACCCTGAATTCCAAACTAATTTGAAATTAATTTGACCTCCTGTGTTTTAACATGGAGGAAGAAGATCTCTTGGCTTCCATCACTTACAGGTTCAGAAAGGAATTCTTCTTTGAGAATCCTAATGATTAGCTCTTTCAAATTCTCATAATACCAAAACATGAGGGATGTAGCATGAAAATTCATGATGAAGCTTCACAATACCTTGTGATACCTTATCAGAGGCAGCCTATCTTTTTCTACACTACTTCAGTCACTCAAGTGAGAATAAGATCTATAAATCCACTTGCTTCCCTGACAGTCACCAGGTAAGAGAGGTAGCAAAACCCTCACCCTGGAGCTGAGCAGTTTTGGTGGCATCTCTTCTTGAAAAATCCACATCAGCTGTATCTTTATATAATGTGTAAATAGCCCCAAGCTGGGAGGCGTTGCCAGGACAGAAGCAATAGTGATATCCTGGGGCTCTCCATGTCCCTGACACTGTGTAATAGCAAAGAGCTGACACTGAGGAGCTGAGGATGGGAGGATGCACATTTACAAACTCCTAAAAGCCCATTCTGCTGCCAGTTTGGAGTCTGTGTCTGGAAAGCATCAGGGGAGAAGAAAATCTTACAAGTACAGTCAGCTACTGAACAGATCGTGCTGCAGCCATGAAGTGCAGAAGGGAGATGTTCAGAGGGTGGCAAGAGTAGGGGAGGAGAAAGAAGAGAGGAACCACACAAGTGTAGTTTTGTAACTGTCAGATCCCTTCAATCTGGTGGAGGCTTGTGGTTCTTAAGTTTGGCATCCATATGGTGGGATTGAGGAGGGGAATTTCTTGTGTTCTCTGGTACAAGGAGAGGGATATAACCCTGAAGGAAGTTTCCTGAACACACTGCTGATAAATATTTTCAATCCAGCATGGCTGACCTTTGGTAATTGCTCTGGGTGTTGCTGGATGACAAAGAAGGGCCCAGCCATCACCAACCACCCTTTTCACATGGAGGAGGAACAGAGGAGCTGGTGTGACATTGATCTGACCAGGACTGAGTGTGGAGGACCTCAGGATTATCGAGTAAATCAGAGGCTGTGCCCTGCAGATCCTCAGGGGCTCAGTCAGCGCCCTGGGATGGGCACTCACCTCGCAGGACGTGTCCTCTCCTGGGTCTGACACCTGCTGGAAACGTCTCCCTCCCCATGCCAGGCCTGTCTGCCTGAGGCACTTTTGGGCAGGACCATTTCCAGGTACTCATTTCTGTTTCAGCAGCCAATTAATTGATTTGGGTGTTACTGGCCTTGGTGCTGCTGTGCACGACTTCAGTAAATCTCTCACAACCAAGTCCTTGCTCCTCCAGGCTCCTGCACTGGTATTTGGAATGATATTTTCACTTGGGGAATTTCTTTCTGCCATGTTAGTCTATTCTCATATCACAACTGAGGTGTGATCCCTACCCAGAGCAGTACTCCCAGGTATACCCTGCATAGAACCTGCACAAAACACATTCTCAGTATTGCTTAACCAGTTGCTTTCTCTTAGAGAAATATTTTCCCTTAGGGAAATTTGTCTTTAATTTATTTGGAATGTAATTTTCAAATATAAACTATTTAATATTATAAATAATAATTGTTTATTATTATAAAACTATTCTTTTCCTTTATCTAAGGATGAATTTTTGCCCTGTTGGTGTCCAGCCCATGGGATGTGATCACACTGAAGTTATCCAGTTATGTTTAAGTTCCCTCATCTCTTTATTTTCTTTCTACTTTCTTCTTCTACAGTTGGGTTCTCAACCCCTTCTCTTGTTGTTCCAAATGTTCCTTTTTCTCACTAGTAAGAGAGAATTTCCCATATTTCATGTGTTGGCCATAACATCTGTAACTTTTGCTATTTTCTGTTGCCTTGTCTAATCTGAGTTCCCTCTCTGTCGTTGTCAACCCCACCTTTTGTCAAATACAATGATGCTTGACCCTGATCTTGGGTTTCTCCAGTTTTGGAGAAGTTCCTCTGTGATGGGGCCATGCCTCTCCTGATCCCTCTCCTTTCCCTTCCTGTGTGTATTTCCATTCCAGCCCCAAAGCTGAGTGCAGATAGCAGGGGCTGGGAGGTGCAGTGTCCGCAGGAATCTGGGAGGAGTTGTGTCTGCCAGGGGCCAGACCTGCTGTAGACTGGACACTGTGCTGGTTCCCTTTGGCACGGGGAGAGCAGGATGCAGGGAAGCACCACAAGGGCTGTGTACAGGGCACACTCCTCCATCCCTCCCCCATCCCTTACTCCACCAGACACCTCAGAACGGTCCAAGTGAGAGTCGGGGCAGCAGGAACAGGTAGGACGGGTCTGCTGTGCCTGTGGCTTTTCCGTGTGCCTGCACCCAGCAGAGTGGGAGGCACCGCAGGCCCCTCCATCGGGAGCACTAATGATTCCTCCTGCCCGCAGGACACGGCCGGGATCGATGGAGGGTCAGCAGCATTTCCCAGTGCCCAGCACAGCCCAGGGGTCAGCAGCTAATCATCACTGCTATCTCGCTGTGCTGTCCAGCCCAGGGCGACTGGAGGTGCATTAAAGATTAAACAAGAGCTGGGGGGTCTAGGGAGTGTGTTGGAGTCATTCCAGGGTGGGTGGGCAGTGGTTGGCCCAAGCAAGTGGATTTCTGCTGCAGCGGCCCCGACTTTAGATCTTTCAGCCGAACAAACTGGCGGCATCTCTGTTGAGACAAAAAATGCCTCTAGCTAAAATTCCACTATCTGACCTCAGAAGGGCTCCAGCTGCTTCTGCCACCAACGGAGCAGCTCGAAGAAGAGTTTTGCAGTGGTTGGTCATGCCGAAAGAGAAGCCCATTTCTTCAGAGGGCCTGGCAGGACAAGGCCTTCATCTTCCTCACTCCCCCTTCAGCTAAGTGCTCTCACAGTGTGGCAGAGCGTTGGCTACTGTCCCATGAGTGCCTGTCACCTGCCAGCACCAGGCCACGGAGATTTACTGTAGGACCTGGACACCTCTTCCAAGGTGGGAGGATGAAACGCTCCCCTTGCTTGCCATGCTCATTCCTAATGTCTCCAGCCTTTACAATCAGTACATTGCAGCTCTGGTCCTCACTGGAATACAAATATTTTCACAGGATTAGGAAGACACTTTCCATTTGGGGTGTGCTTGGTGGGACACGCTCATCCTGTGGCTCTGAATACATTGGAGTCAGTGTTGATGCTGATTCAGGCAGCAGTTCCCTCATCTCCCTCCTCTGCAGGGCTATCAGTGTGTTAATGTCCAGTGTTACCGTGTCTGTTCTGTCTCCTGTGACCATGGGACCACGTTCATATGTAGCTTTGGGTGCCCACAAACTCTCACCACTCTCTGAGCCTTCCGAACCCGACTGGAGAGTGGCAGGGAAGTGCTGTGTGGCACTTTGGACAGTCTCTGGAGTGGTGTGGGCTGACTGACATGCTGCACATCCCACCCTTCCACAGCCCACATCCACAGCCTTCCAGTGAGCCTCAAGTTCACAGCCATTTTTGGGCAATTAGGAAGGAAAGAGCAGCAGGCAAGATTCATCTGGAGCACAGTTCTAGATCAGAGTTACAGCCATGAAATAAAGGTGGCACTCCCCATTCCTTCTGGCAAGAACTTCAAGGATAATCCATTTCAAGACCTGCCATTTAGTCAGGGATCCTTCCTAAGGAGTCCTGACGTGAAGCTGTGACAGGGGAGGGTCAGGTTGGATCTCAGGGAAAGGTTCTTCCCCCAGAGAGTGCTGGCACTGCCCAGGCTCCCCAGGGAATGGTCCTGACCCCAATAGCTCCAGGAGAGTTTGGACAGCACTGCCAGGGATGCACAGGGTGGGATTGCTGGGGTGTCTGTGCAGGGCAGGAGTTGGACTGGATGATCCCTGTGGGCCCTGTCCAACTCAGGACTTTCTGTGGTTCTGTCATTGTATGACACGGTGAGAGCTCTTTGTCAGAGCTTCCTCAGCTCATTCACTGGCCCCAGCTGAGCTCTGGACTCCATTTCTGGCTGGTGGAGGAATCAGGCTCACAAAGGACAAACACTCTCTAAGAAGGCCCACGTGAGTTGCCCTGAGCCTTTTTCCTTCTCTGACCACGAGCAGAGCCCAGGGTCACTGGCTGATCCATGACTTCCCAGCTCCAGAAAGGAGCTGAATCCCATTTACACAGTGTCAGACCCTGGACACTCACCTGCACCCTCCCCTTGCTACCAGGGGCGATGTTTTCAACAGCAAGAATGACATTAATTGAAATGATTTTTAGCTCTGCTGATTATCTAGGATTGCTTTGGATCATGACACTTCTTACTCCTCATCTGGACTGATTGTAAAGCTTCCTCTCAACAGGCTCCCACTCGAGTTTGCCAGAAAAGCTGCTCAGAACGTGCGCTGCCGTTGCTATTTTTATCAACTGAGCACTATGTATTTTGTGTGATACAAGGGAAGTGTTATTCATTTACTGGAATTATCCTTTTATCAAGTCAGTTTCCTATTGCATTTCACCCTTCAGTGCACTGGCAGTTCATTCTTTTAACAAGGCTGTTTCTATTCTTGAAAGTATATTTAAGAGGTTTTGTAATTTCACTGTGAGATACAGAGCATTTCCTTTTCTTTTAAGGAATGTGTTCCAAGCATCCTTAAATCCTGGAGAACTTGGAGCAACAGTGAACAAATATATCAAGAAATTAAAAGATAACAACCTCATGAAAACTTTCCCTAAATTATCTTTGAAAAGAATCTGCTATTGTATGTTAATTTTAAGCCATTTTTACTTGTCAGATTATGTTTTCTGCTTCCTGTTGTAGTCTTTGTTTCCTCCCGTCCTGACTTGTGCTGGAAATCTGCTCGTGGGCCTTTTTGTAAACTTCTGCTGAGATCTGTGAGGGGCTTAAGCAGTGGTGACTAAACTGTGCAATTGTGATTTGGGGTTTTCAGTCACTCACAATCCCAAATCCAGCATTTTCGAGGAGTTGCCCACAAAGCAGGACATCGTGGGGTGACGGACCAGGCAACAGGCAACGGCAGGGCAAAGAAGTGAGGCTGAATTCTGTCTCTCTGGGGTCATAGGCCATGGGGCCAGCACTGAAACCATGAGCCAAGCCAGGACAGGAATTGGGAAGGGGTTGAAAGCCAAAAGTAAAACCACAAAGTCTCTTGGCATTTCCCGGTAGGTCATTGTGAATTAGCAGCAGAAATTCCCCTGCAGTGGGTGTTCATTAATCAATGAGGAGAAGAAGTTGCAGAAAGGACAGAGTTGTTCAGTACAACCCTGAGTCCTCAGCAGCTCCACTGGCTCTGCTGGGACCCATGAGAGGGCTCAGAATGAAGATGTGGAGAGATTCCTAAATCACATCCGCATCCAGCTCTTCCACAGGGGCCACTTTTGACTCTGGGCTCATCCTGCTCAATCACAAACTGTCATTTGTATAATTTTTTTTTTCATGTTCAATCAAAAAAATTCCTCCAAGGCTCAATCACTCAGAGTTCTGGGTGGGGGAGAGAGTTGAGTGGGCCAAGGCTTACCATGGGAGGTTTGAACAATTCAATTTAGGTATATCTTCATAGAGGAATCAAAGGTAAGAGGTTTTTTTTTTTTTTAACCTAAGATTTTATGATGGATCAACATGGTGGAGAGCAGCCTATTGCAGATTTTGGGAGTGAACTTCAGTTCTGGCAGTCAAACCACAATAAATGCTGTGGATCTCAATCTATGTATTTTTTGCAGTCCTTCTTGAACCATGTCTGAGCTCCCCCAGCCTCCTCAAATACTACATCACATAAGCAGAAGCAAAAAAGCTTGCTTTAGAACATTTGAACCCATAGGTAAAACTTGCACTTGAAATAAAACCTTGTTTATAAAAAAAATGCAGCTAGAACTCAGCTAAGAATTAAATCTGTGGCATTGTTTAATTAACCCAGTTAATCTAAGACAATGATTCTGCATGGGATGATGAGATACAGAGAAATTCTTTTCCCAAGGACTAAAACCAACCTGTACATGCGCTTGTCAGGATAAGTTTTGCGAGTTAACCAAGCAGACAAGGACCTAACAGTTATCTTGGACTAAAAGGACACCGACAGATCTCAGGGATGAATGTGTGAGCAGGACAAGCAGGTAGGAGACTTCCACAGGTTGATCTTCCAGTCTCCAGAACTTCCAGTTGAGGAGCTCAAGGAGGAAAACATTTCTGGAGTAACTGAAATCTTGTCATTTAAGAGTAAAAATAGATCACAATGATCAGACATGGGCAGGGGGGTGAAATGCCTGTGAAAGTTGGCGTTAAAGACTGAATTATTCTCTGGTGGTGGCCAGGGTGGCTGAGATGGTTTGTAGCAAGTTGTTCTGTGCTTGCAGAAGCAGAGCAGGAGTCAGCCCTGGGTCACTGGGGTTGTGTCACCAGCCAGGCTTTGGGTGAGTCTGAAGGGTTGGATTGTGGCAGTCATGACAGAGTGAGTGACCAGCTTCATTCTTGAGCTGGCAGCTGCCAGAGCAGCTCCTCATCCTGAACCTCCAGCACACTGAGGTACCTCACAAGTGTCCCAGAACAGAGGGATTGCCCTCCCTGGAAACAACCACATGAAAATGGGGAGAGACTCACGGTATGAGCACAGGGACTTCAGTCTCAGTGCAGCCTCTTAATTCAAACAGGATTAACTGTAACCACTCCCCAGGTTTGACAGGCTGTGCAGAGGGCACTGAGGTGCACTCCACAGTCAGACGCTGTGGGGCATGGTTCACACCATGGGGTTGACAGTTCTACGTGGGTGTTTCTGGAGGGATGAGGTCCTGCCCCCAGGGACAGATCTCTGCTGACACCTGGGGTTCTGTTGTGCGCTGGTCCTTTCTCAGTTACACACTCACTGCATTTATGGAGGCACCAAACTCACAGGTCCTCCTGGTTTCAGTTGGGATGGATTTGATTCTTCTCTTAGCGCTGTGTTTGGGATCTACTGTGAGAGTAATGTTGATTACACACAGATGCTTTAGCTGTTCTTGAGCTGTGCTTACCTCAAATTAAAGTCTTTTTTCTTTCCCAGGCTCTGCCAGCAAGCAGGTGCTCAAGAAACTGGGAAGGAGCTGGAAAGTACTGGGACAGGTGACCTGAACTGGCCGAAGGGATATTCCACACCACAGAATGACATTTCCAGGATATAAACAGGGGGAGCTGCCCAGGAGCTGATGATTGCTGTGGGTGACGGGCTGGGCAGTGGGTAGTGGATGATGAGTAATTGTGTTGTGCATCACTGGTTTTTCTTGTGTTTTATTCCCTTTTCATTGCTACTATTATTATCATTATTATTGATTACATTTATTTTGTTCCAATTATTAATCTATTCTGATCTCAACCCATGAGTTTTTTTCTTTTTTCTATTTTCCTTCCTGCTGGGGGTGTTTGTGGGGTGAGTGAGAGGCTCTGGGGTGTTTATTTACTGTCTGGGGTTAAAGCACAACACAAGCACCTCCTGCTACATAAGTGCCCCAGTACTTCTTTGACTGGCTTCATTCTCTAATCAACTTGCTCCTGTCACATTCCTTAGTGATTTCACCTGGGCAGAGCCAGGGACACAGCACTGAGCTAAAAGGATCTTGGGCTTGATTGAGATTTGACAATCCTATGTCCTCATGTCTAAACCAGGAGGGATCTGTACACCCTGTGCATCTCTCAGCTATATTTAGGTGTAATGTACACACTTCGTGTTATTCTGGGAAAAATCAGACAGCTGTCATGCTGCCCAGGATTGAATGAAATAGCTTTTAAAAACATCTAATTTGTGATGTAGTTCAGCAAACAAAACCAGTGATGAAATATATTCTGCTATGTCTAAATGAGGGTGAATGGCTTAGTTGGAAGCGAGAGTGAAAGAGAAGAGTCCTTCTATACACATCATTAAAAACATAAGAGTTAAAGAGAAAGTAGGTTCTTAGCAAGACAAATTGAAGCTCCCACATCTACATTTCAAAGCCTTCATTGTCCCAAGGCAAGATAAACAAAGTGGCATTTGCATATTCACTGACACTGGAGCAGTGTCCAAAGGCATCAGCAGAATGGAAGAAACTGAGAGGAGGGAGGTGAAATTACCATACAATGATTTCCCTCAAATTGAAAAATGAGATAGAAGGAATAGGAGGGGAAGCTCATAAGAGAACCCTTTGATGCTTGTTTTTTCTGAAAGGAAGGCGAACATGGGGAGGTTGTGATTTACAACTGCAGTTCAGTGATAGCTAAATCTGACTTCAGGGCTCTCAGTGATCCAGCCTCCCGACTCAGGGAGCTGAGCTGGAATAAACTTCTTGTGCCAGCTCAGGTTTGCTCAAATAGGGCTGATTGGTTAACTTTGTGCCAGCCTGTTTCATGTCAGATGTGCCATCAGCATGCAAAGAGAAGCAGAGTTTTGTTGGGTCTTGCTCAGCCTGTCTGGGGGCCTTTCCATCAGCCTGTGGTGCTCTCCTCCCACCCATGGAACCTTCAAGTTGCACACATCATCACCCTCCTAAATGTAGATCACAGTCCTCTGTGTTTCTGTCCACTTTGCAGATTCAGCATCTTGTCATGGACCTTCCCTGTCCTTGTCATGGACCTTCACGTGGGCCTTGCCTGGCTCAGTGCTCCCACATCACCTCCACTGTCACAACAACAAAGACCTTCCCACACCCTGTCCTCCCCAAGCCAGATTCCCACTCCCAGCCACAGTGAGTCCCACTGTGAGCAAAACATCCCTCTTTCACCTCCTGCAGACAGGATTCTGCTCCCTGATGACATCCAGGCAGAGTCTCATGTGCGGCTGCTGCTGTGGGGCCACACTGGAGATGAGTAGGACCAAGGTGAAACCCATGGGAAAAGCCTTTAGGAAGAGCAAAAATACTGGTGGCCCCTGATTACTGTCTGTGAAAGAAAGACCTTAGATGGAATTTGTGAGAGGGTGGAGATCTTGCATGGAGAGTGTGTGGGAAGCCTTGCAAGAGTGTTAACAAAACTCCTCCTCCTTGAAAGAGTGGCAACCTGGGGAAGAGGGCACATCCATGGGAAAGCAACCCTCCAAGAAACTGAGCCTCAGGAATCAAAAGAGAGCTGGTGGAAAGAGACCCTTGGAAGGCTCCAGCTGAGCCTTCCCTGGAGCAGGATGAGCCCAGGACTGGATCAGGACAACCAGGGTTTTGTACAACTGAACCCTGTAAATTCTGGGGGACAAAGACTTTCTCAGTGGGCCCAAGGCTGCACCACCCTCCTGGACAGTGAATGCTTCCTAATGAACCTGAACCTCCGAAGCTCCAATTTGTGTTTGTTGACCCTTCCTACACTGTCTGGCATCAGTGACAAGAGTTTGGCTCTGTAATCCTTGTGTATTGGCCATTCAAAAGGTCACAGGCTGCTCTAAGACATTCTCAGTGTCCTTTTGCCCAGCAGAAGAGGTGATGCCTTCCCTCCACCTCTCTTCCAAACCAGCCTCTCCCTCTGTCTCTCCTGGCAGATCGTGTGCCCCAGGCTTTGACCATCTTGCCTTGCCTGGTCCCTCTCCAGTTTCTCCCCATTGTTTCTGAACTGGCAGCTCACAACTGAACGCAGTGTTCCAGGGGCACTGAGCACTGATGAGAACTTCCTCCTGCTTTCAGCTCTTCTCCTCCACACAGACTCCAGCAGGCAGCTTATCTTGTTTGCAGTGAACGACTGCCAGCTCATTTTCATGCTGGCATCCTCCATCACCACCAGCCTTTGGCAGCAGGATTGCATCTCAGCCAGTCTGCTCCAGGTTCAGCTGAGTTTTCTGCTTTTCCTGCCTGGATTTTCCCAGACTGCCACTGACACTGTTGGGAATGATGCAAAAGCCTGTTCAGTTGTTCCCAGCCAGATGTGTTCTCCTGTTTCATCATTCTGCTTGCACTGTCCAGATCTTTGCTGCTCTCAGGGCCTGTGCCAGGCTTGGACAGGCTTCAGTTCCTGTCCAGGCTTTAGTCAGGGCTGTGCCACATCCCACGGCCTCCCACCAAAGTGAGCAATTCCAGACTGAGAGCACTGAGAGCTCTGCTGAGAGCTTTACTTGTCATCCTTTTCCCAGAAAAGCTCCTCTCTTCCAAAACATGCGCATCGATGCAGGCATGGGCACACACACAGACACACAGACACACAGACACA
>VXBU01014887.1:197824-228621 GCA_013400315.1 Bombycilla garrulus
TTTTTTTTTTTTTTTTTTTTTTTTTTTTTTTTTTTTTTTTTTTTTTTCATTTTAAGGTCCCCCATATTGACAAAATGTGAGTATGAGGCAGATTGACATCCAGATTTGACTTGGGAAACAGTTCAGCATTAACCTATTAAGCTAATGAATTCCAGTTCTCCGGATTGGTTTGCCAAAATTAGACCCAGGAAATGGCTGTTTATTCAGTGGGAAAGAGAACATAAAAGAACTGCCTCTAAAATTTCCCAAAGCAGCTGATGATGTTGTCTAATTTCAATGGAATTCTTAACCTGACACATTTCAGAGAGACTGACTGTCAGGGAACTGACCCCTGGAAAAATCAGGATAATGGCACATGGTATTGCTCACAGATTTTAAGATTTTCCTATGCAAGTGTTACTTTATGCATCCAGTCCAGGGTTAATAGAACCCAGAAAGAATCTGCTGTAATATATTTACGTATCAAACAGGGTCGCCCAGTAAATAAATTCAAAACATTTTCAAAGCCAGAGTTTTCAAGGCCAAAACTCAGAGATTTCTGTGGAATTTGGAATTGAGGGGGGATGCCATTTCAGTTGAAGGCAACTGAGGCTGATAACAGATTCCTGATGCTAGGCAAAAGGAAGGAGTAGTGGCAGGATTATTGGAATTTCGTTTATGCACTGTCTGGGGAAGGCAATGTAATTTCTTTCCCCTTCTGCCTCCTCGGCTCTATTGGAGGAGGCTCTTTGCTCCTGTTTCCTGAATTTCATTGATAAGGTCAAACAGGCAGGATCAGAAAGAAAAAGGCAAGAGGAGCTACATGGAGAACTGAGTTGTGTTCAATCATTATTATGATAATATAACATTTATAGTGCAGTGGAGGCGTGGGACTACTATCAGAGCCATGCAGTGCCTGCACCAAAAATCCATCAAGGTCAGTATTTCACCTCTAGCAGCCCCGTGTGAAGGATGAAAGCATGAGGAAAATACACATTTCCCAGGATATACTTCAAATCTCCAGCCATTTGTTTCTCAAAGATCTCTCAGGCTGGGGGGTGCTGCAGTGTTCCCCACCACTGGGTATATTTTGGTTTTATTCCTATTCCTGCCATATTTCCCTGGCATCATTACAGAAGGGAGGGAGGGAAGGAGTGAAATCACAGAGATGCTCCTTGACTCCTTTCCTTGGCCTGGCCTTCCCCATCCTTTCCACATCCCTTTCCCTGGGATATTTATGCAGAAGGAAATGATGTTCTGAGCATTTGTGCCTCTCACTGCCACAGATCAGTCCCAAAACTGACTGTGACAGTCATGCAGAAACGCTCTCAATTTGGGAAGATAAGCAGGAAGGTACAATGTGTCTTTAAAAAGCTCCTTGCTCAGGGAGACCTGGGTCCAGCACATCACCCAAGAGCCCCAGAAATTTGATAGATGAGTCTCCAACATTCTTGTCATGTCTCCCCTTCTCGTTTTGCCCCCTTCCCCAGGCTGGAAGTGCTGAGAGGCGTGCTGTGAGGTCTGCCTTGTGTCTGGGAGCCTGTCAGAGCTGGGACATGCAGCCCATGGCCTGCAGCTGGACTCACAGGAGTCTCCATCAAGCACTCATCCAAACGTTTCTCCCGGGCAGAATGCCCTGGGGTTCGCCACTCCTTTGTTTTGAAAGCCACAGTTATTTGTATCAGCAAAGCATGCAAAGAGTGCCCCAAAACGAGAGGGAGGGGGAAGAGAAAGAGGGAGGGGGGCAGAGAGTTTCTGTGTCTGATGGATCATGCTCAGAGAAACAAGGAGATGCGTTGTTGGGGTCTGATATTATCAGTGCTTTTGGAGAGAACCCAAAGTCCCACAGCTGTGAGGGGGACATGGGCTGCTGCTGCAGGCAGAGCAAAGGAGACCCTGCGAGGATCCAGCTCTCCCTGGCTGCTGCCAGGCTTCACAGGGCAGAGGAGAGCAATGGGAAGCAGCAACGGGGTTTGAGAGCTGCTGCTGAATGCATGGGGTCTGCAGATTGTGTGACAGAGAAAATCCCCCAGCTGGGTTTCTGGCAGAGCAGAGAATATGAAATCCTTTTCCTCCAGTAGATGCTACACAGGAATGACCTGGGGACATGAGAGACAGTGATAAGTGAGTCTCTCCATCCCCTTTTATCCTGTTTACAATACAGAGGCCTTCCTTGAACAAAACCCTTTTTTTCCTTTCTGTGCTCCTGGCTGTTGTGTCTAAATGAGCCAATTTGCTGAAGGACTCCTCCTGGAAGGACTTGAAGTCTAACAAGAACAGACGCTGGGTTGCAGCATGTTGTTTCTGGCAAAAATCAATTTCTTCACAAAAGAACAGAAATCTGTTCTTGTATTTCAGTGCTTGCAATTTCATCAGGGCTCCTATGATACCTTGCACAGCCTTGGCCAGAAGGGAATCCCAGGGTCTATTTCCACTCAACCTATTTCCAAAAAGTGTTTGAAATTGGGGTCTAATGGCTCAGGGAAGGGGGAGCAGAGGATGGGGAGTGAATGTGTTTGTTACTGCTGCAGTTAATGGTTTTGTTGATATGCTGTTTATCCTTGGGCTAATGTGATTTTTGGGGCTTGAGTTGCTGTTTAACATCCAGGGGATAATCTCTTGCCAGAGGCCGGGCTGGCTGCCTGGCAGGGCAGGGCAGGCTAAGTTTGATGCATCATCTGAGACACACAAGATGGACCCAGAGGGACAGAATCTCTCATTAATTAAAGATGTGTTGTTGTTTCCCTCTTTTATATCTCTGTGGTGCTCAGGGACGTGTTCTCCTGTGACAAGGCTGCATTCTTCAGGTGCTCACCCTGAACTGCAAATGAGCAACAACAGAAAGAACCCAACATTTTGGAGACTGTTCCAGCCTCCAGGTTTCCCAATTCGCCCAGTCTCACATCAGGAGTTGTCTACCTTCAGCTTCCCCATCTCTGAAAATAATTTCTCACTTTTCCTCCAACGTTTGTCATCCTTCAGTAGCCTGAATTTTTGCTGTACAGTTATTTTGGTTTTGCCTAAGTCAAGTGCAGGACAAGGCTGAGGTTGCTGAAGGAAGTATAGGATTTAAATCAGTGTATTTTATTCAATAGTATTAAGAGTGTTTTATCTGGATACACCCAGTTTAAGACATTATTCTTGTTGATAAAGCAGGTTTCCCTTCACACCACAGGTGGGACAGGCAGCACAAACCCAGAAAAGGGCAGAATCAGCTCAACAACAGGGGGAATTCAAAGCCTGAGGAACAAATATAAAATAGCAACATTTAACAGAGGGAAAAAATAGTGGAGAAGGAGAGAGCTGAATGCTTGTCTGGACCACGAGGACAGAGGCTACAGACTTTTAAATTATTGATCTTGTGGTACAGAGCTGAATGCTTTACAGAATACAAGCCTTTCCCAATTTTTCCCAATCAAGCTCTTATTAACATGAAGTTACATTTGATGACAAGAACTACTTGCCATTAAACCACAGTGACAAGACAGCGCTGTGGTCCTAATTTGAGCTTTTTAATCAATCAGTGTTTGTACCTGTGCCTCTGACTAACTGGGCTATACCTCCCCACCACATTGCTATTTTTTATAATTCATTTTCTCCTTGCTTCTCCCATGAAGAGAAAAGGTGACAGGAATTCAGGTGGCTCAGTGGACTCTGATCATAAAGATATTGAGTGTTACAGCCCAGTACATACAAGGAAGAGTCGTGGCTTCAAATGTGGTAGATTGTCTGGTCCAAACAATGAAGAGTAAACTGAAAACCAGTCTCTCATCCAGCCCCAGAGAAAAGCTCTGTGAGACAGAACAGAAACCTGCAGTTCCACCATGAATGGGTGACATCCTGCTGGAGAGAATTTAGTCTATCTCTAAGTATGGAGAAAAAACAGGATTATTAAGAAAGCAAAACCAGGATGGACACCCCGAACAGACCCTGATAATGTGTGAACAACCCTGTGAAGAGCAGGCAGTTCCCTGATAATGAAACACTGAACAGGACAGCAAGGCACAGTGCAGGACAGATGTAATGATGATGAAAGATCAGGAAGAGCTGTTTTAGAAGGGATACCTGGATATAGGATTCATCCTAGGAGGAAGGAGGTATCAGCTCAGTATCTGCATCTCCATGTGTGTTGGTCACCTGGACTCCTAGAGATGACCTGACTCCTGGAGGTCCCCCCTGCAGAGCTGTGTCCAGCCCTCCTCTGCACCAGCAGGACATGGAGCTGCTCCAGGGCTGGAGCCCCTCTGCACGGAGCCACGGTGGGAGAGCTCAGGGTGTTCATCTGCAGGGAAGGAACCAGGGAGACCTCAGAGCTGTTTCCAGGAGAGCTGGAGAGGGACTGGGGACAAGGGAGGGAGGGACAGGACACAGGGAATGGCTTCCACTGCCAGAGGGCAGGGCTGGATGGGATATTGGGAAGGAGGGTGAGGGAGGAGGGTGGACAGGCCCTGGCACAGGGTGCCCAGAGCAGCTGTGGCTGCCCCTGGATCCCTGGCAGTGCCCAAGGCCAGGCTGGACGGGGCTTGGATCAGCCTGGGACAGTGGGAGGTGTCCCTGCCACGGCAGGGTACCATGAATCCATTCCATGCTCCCGTGTGGGGGATGCAGTTCCGCAACCCCGGGCGGCTCTCGCAGTTTTTCGCTGGCCGGGAGGCAGCACCTGCTGTTTCCGCAGGCGGAGGGAGGCACGGCCGGTTCGTGTGGGGACAGCGCCGGGCGCGGCCCCGCTCGCGGTCCTGCCGCGCCCCCTGGCGGCCGCACGGGGCGGGCCCGCGGCCNAGGGGTTGTACCGGGGATTGAGGGGTGTGTGAGGGGTTGTACCGAGGATTGAGGGGTGTGTGAGGGGCTGCACCGGGCATTGAGGGCTGTGTGAGGGGTTGTACTGGGGATTGAGGGGTGCGTGAGGGGCTGTACCAGGAAACCAACAACTTCGTGAGGGCTGGAGGGGTGTGTGAGCGGCTGTACCGGGGATTGAGGGGTGTGTGAGGGGTTGTACCGGGGATTGAGGGGTGCGTGAGGGGCTGTACCAGGAAACCAACAACTTCGTGAGGGCTGGAGGGGTGTGTGAGCGGCTGTACCGGGGATTGAGGGGTGTGTGAGGAACTGTACCAAGGCTCAGGGTTGTGTGAGGGACTGTACCGAGGCTCAGGGTTGTGCGAGGTGCTGTACCAAGGCTCAGGGTTGTGTGAGGGGCTGTACCAAGGCTCGGGGTTGTGTGAGGGGCTGTACCGAGGCTCGGGGTTGTGTGAGGGTCTGTACCAAGGCTCGGGGTTGTGTGAGGGGCTGCACCGAGGCTCAGGGTTGTGTGAGGGTCTGTACCAGGGCTCGGGGTTGTGTGAGGCGCTGTCCCCTCACAGCAGCCGTTGTCCGGGGGATCGGGGCACGCCGTACACCGAGTGTGTGCGGCCGGGGCTGTGCGGAGCCGGGCGGGTGTGCGGGAGCCGGGGCCGACACTCCCCAGAGCCCAGCGCCCTTTAAAAGTGTTTTCCCGTAAAGCCCATCCCGGAGCTGGGCCCGGGGGAGCAGAGCCGCGTGTGCCACGTCAGCCCCGCGGGCACCGGGAACGGGGATCCCCGCTTATCCATGCACGTCTGTTTAAAGCACGCCCGTCTGTAAGGATTTTGGCAGCAGGGTTTGAGGGTTTTAAACCTCTGGAGGTGTGTGGCTGCTTGAGGATAAATCCCACATTTCACAGATAGTGCCAGTCAGGAGAGGAGGGAGTGGTGTGGGAATTGCAAAATAAGGCAAAGTTCTTATGGTTCTGTTGCTAATCCATGTGGAATAACCCACGGGAAAGGGGCCAAAGGACACAGTTAAAAGATTCCAAATTTCCATGGAAATTTGCATCTTTGTGGGGCTCTGTTAAGGGAGGTGGGGTGGCAAGAGACTTGAATTGAGTCTTGTACTGATGTCTTTTTTGTTGTTGAATAATGATACAGAGTGACCCTGTAAGGAAGAGCAGGACACCCTGCTGGACATCTGGAAATGTTATGGATATGGGACTGATGTTGTCCTGTTCCCATTTCTATAGAGCCTTATTTTGTGATCATTAAATGGTTCAGCTTGGAAGGGACCCTAAAGCCCATCTAGTTCCAGAAGAATTTAACAACCATCAATATATTTTTCTTTCTTTTTTTTTTTTTTTTTTTTTTTTTTTTTCCCTGCTTTTCCCGCCCACGTTTGGTTTTTTTTTTTTTTTAATAATTACAAGCTTTTCATTTCATGTGATGCCTGTGAATTCACATGTTGTGAGACAGTGAAAATCATTCCTTGTTCACCTTCTCTTGGGTGTTTCCTCACTGTCATCTCCAGACCAAGCTGAACAGCTGTTTCTTGTAGAAAAGCTGTTCTTTGCTTTATTTGTAATTTTCACCTTGATTTCTGTTTTTAAATAAAGTTTCTGTGTGGGTGCATGTGAGGTGGGAGCCCAGCTTGCTTCCTGCTGAGGGCCTGGCTTTGTGGTCAGGGATGGGCTGTCTGCTCTGACACTGTGCTGCTCATTCCTCAGCTGTGCTAAAAGATGCATTTCAGCAAAAGAAGCTGAAAAGTGAGGTGCTGAGAAATGATTTTATGGCTGTTAACTGACTCCTCTGCTCCTTTTTCTCTCCTGGCAGGCAGGTCCATGAGGTCCAGTCTCACATGGGGCGCCTGGAGACTTCAGACAAGGACTCAGTGCACTGTGAGTGATGAGGGAGGTTGATTTAATTTGCATCTTTAACCTTGTGTGCCTTTTCATTAAATTTACCATCATTATTGGAACAAATGTAGCTCCTGAGTCACTGTGATCAGCTTCTGAATGCATCAGCAGTTCAGAATGCAGTGGAATCGTGTTGCTGTTGATGTTTTGTATGAGGACAGAGCAGAAAAGACAGGACAAGAATTTGCTTCATCTTTCTGTTATAATGTTTTAACTGACAGAGATTGCCTGCTGTGGATGCTTCTTTAATGTTGTGGTAGAATGCCAGATTTTTGGTGTTGTTGGATTTTGGAACTCACGGTCAGGGTGTCTGTGCAGGCCTTCAGCACAATCAGATCAAAACCCCCACACTGATGCACTCACAAAGGTTTTTGGACACCTTGAATTAATGAACACCTTGGTGTGGACAGAACTGCAGATTGAGAGCTTCTCTGGGATGGTTTGTTAGCAGCTCAGAAGTCTGAGAGCTGTGACTGTACCTGCCCTGCTCTGTTGTTATTCTCTCAGCATCCACCAACTGGCAGCTTTCTTCTAAAGATGCTCAGTGCAGTTTCTGGGGAAGCTGCTGTGATTTTGTGTGCAGGATGCTCCTGACATTACTGCTCCATCAGAGTCAGAACCTGTCATTCCACCTGTGGGAAGTGTGTAGAGCCACTAAATCTGAAGTTGCCTCAGGAAATTTGGACTATAACCCTGTGCTCATAAATGGCTGTAATAATAAGATGCTCTGATATGTGTGGCAGGACTTTTTACCCCAGTGCAGATTGGCACATGTATTTTGGACCTGTATTTGAACCCTTAATTCCTGCATGAGTCACTAATAATGGGTTTCATCAGGAACCTCGGAGGTGAAAGGACACTGCACTGACTGGCTGCATTTCTGCACACGTTCACTGACTTCTCCTACCTTAAACACATTTGTGAAGCATGGCTGGGCTCTGGGAAGGGCTGTGATAAATTTCCTATCAAAAAATAACGATTTACTAATTCTGGTTGTGGTTTTTGCGGTAGTTGTACTACTCATTCTACAATGCCAGACTTCCCACACTGCTGTTCACTGGGGTTGATCTTCAAAGTCCTGAAAAGTAGTGTAATTAGCCATTTTGCTTCTATTGCTTGAGACCATTTCAAGAGATAGGATTATGTAGTTTACATAGCTTACAGTCAGTTCACCAGTTTACATAGTTAACAAATGAATATATGTATATATTTCTGTCTATAAAGATACTAGTGTGTACTTCAGAATTTATGGAAAACAGGATTATCCATGCTTGAAGAGCAGGAATAGGGGCCAGGAAATCAAACTTCCAGTTTGCCTTTTGCAGCTTTGGGCAAATTGTACCTTCTTGCTCAGAAAAACGTGTAGTGCTGTAGTTTGGTCTGACAGAAGTTGCTGTATCTGTCTGTCAGCTCTCCTGTGTTGAGTTCAGCTGCAGTAAATGATGGAGAGATGGATTGGGACAATTTGGTTGATTTGTCTCTGGATGTGAATCAGTCTCTCTTTGGCTGTGAGATCCAGGGGCAAAGACGAGGTCGTGTGTGCTCTTGGCTTCTCTGGGTGCTGCTGAGTGTGGTTTTTTTGAAGTCCTGCTGTGTGGAGTAGTTGGCAGGTGTTTGGTGCTTCTCTGTGTTCTTGGGACAGCAAATCCTGCTGAGGGAGCAGGAGGAGGCTGCAGGGGGAATGTTGGGGCTTGAAATCCTAATTCATGGAGCTGAGAGGGAAAGGGGCTCAGATGTCTGGAACCAGCAGGGGCTTTCTGAGCTGCCTTCTCAGAGGAGGAGGGAAAGGTGAGAGTGTCAAATTACTGAGCTAAAGAAGTGACATTTCATTATATTTATAGTTCTCAGTTACCTGATTATTTTCATCCAGTAAAGATTTGCATCTGTCAGGTTTTACATAGTGCTTTGAATGCTTTTGAGCATTTGCCTTCATCAGATTGCAGTTGTCTAATTCAAGTCAAATCCTGTTCTTATTTCCTTGCAGTGGTAGAAAATGAGATTCAGGCAAGAATAGACAACATATTCAGCAACTTGGAACGTCTGGAAATCCTGTCCAGCAAAGAACCTCCCAACAAGAGGCAGAGTGCCAAACTGTGAGTTCACTGCTTTGCTGGGATTGTGTAGGATAGTCTTTGTAATTATTTTAATTAAATTTACTGAAGCCCTTGGCCTTTTGATTTGTTTGAAATCTTCATGCTTTGCATAACTCATCTCTGTGCTCTACAGTAGCAAAATTGAGGCACAGAGGCGAAATCACTTTCCTGCATTTAACCCCAGGATCATGAGAATTATTAAAGTTGGAAAAGGCCTCAAAGATCATCAGGTCCAGCCTGGTGATGCAGCTGGATTCATGGCTCTGTTCTCAGAGGAGCAGAACATGCACTTGGGTGCTCTCTCTGTCACTTGCTTTCAGTGGCATTTGTGGAGGTAGAGAGTAAAATTCCTTCATTGGGTGTCATTTTCTCTGGGCCGTTTTCCAAGCTGTTGGTGACTGAAATAAAGAGGTTTCTAAGGTGAGCAATAGTTTGAGCAGGAGGCTGGACCACAGACATCAGGACTTGCTGTTCTTTATTAGTTCTCAGCTATTAATATTTAGTCTAAAATGCCCTTGTAGATAGTAGGGGTGGATTTCATGTCACCTGTATCAAAGAAAGAGGCCAGTATCTGAAAAAGTCATTGATTTCTTTGTAGAATCCTGGAATGGTTTGAGTTGGAAAGGGCCTTAAAGATCAGTTCCAATCTCTGCCATGAGCAGGGACATCTTCCACTGGACCAGGATAGTTTGGTAATCAAACATTAAATTTTATCAATCATTTAATCAGGGCCAGTGGAGTTCTGGACATGATTTGTTTCAGCTCAGTGGAGATGTTTGAGGTGTCTCCTGTATTGCCCACTGACTTGAGCTCCTTTAAATAAAACCTCAAACTTCAGAACGTGATGCTATTTAAAGAAGCTGCATCATCTTTTATGTGAAGGGGGGATCATAAAGTAGAACCTGTACAAATCCTACCATCTTTCTAAATCTGTGTTAAATGAGGAATGGATACACTTATATAACACCTGAAGAGGTGGGATAAGATGTCCAGGACAGCTCAGGAGTTCTGCTTCACATTCTGTCATTAGCCTAGAAGCTAAACAATTGATTGAAATGAATAATCACCTGTGAAATAATCACCTGTGTAGTAGAAGAATGAGACAGGCAAGATGTAGGTGTGGAATTTCAGCCTAGCACTGGAAGTCCTGCATCTTGTAGCGAAGAAGAACAAGAACGAGTCATTCCTTGTCGTTCATTGCTGTTAATTTATGATGCTCCTTGGCTCAAACCAAAAAAGCCCCAGAAAAGCAGAGTGTTTTTGTGTTTTGCAGGCGAGTGGACCAGCTGAAGTACGACGTGCAGCACCTGCAGACAGCCCTGAGGAACTTCCAGCAGCGCCGGTACCTGCGGGAGCAGCAGGAGCGGCAGCGCGAGGAGCTGCTGGCCCGCACCTTCACCACCAACGTAAATACCCAGCCCTGCTGGGCTCTCTGTGCTCCAGCAGCTCCAGTCCAGCTGGGGGGTCAGGCAGCGTGTAAACAGGACTGCTGGAAGCTGCTGTGAGGGGAAAAACAGGCAGAGAGGAGTCAAGATATGTGGGGATATAGTACATCTCTCATGAGGAAAAGCTGGGCTCTTAAGGCAGTAGGAAAAGGCTGCAGAAGCTGCTGCTCCTGTTTTATGCAGTGCAGTTCCACCTGAATTTACATAGCAGTTGTAAAAGGGGGTCAGTGAGGTAGGTACCAAAGTGCACATTTCACTTGGATTTGTGTCAAATGTCTGGCAAATCCTGAGATCTGTGAAAAGCCTGACTTTTACACATCCCACTGGCAGCAGGTGTCAGCAGACTTCAGCATAGCTGAACACAAATCACACAGCTGGGACAAAGCCCTCACTTCTTGCCTAGAAATTAGTAAAAAATTTGTAATAACATTAATGTGTTCCACCTATTCTTGTTAGTTCCTCCATTGAGAAGTCCCCCAAGTGCAAATTCCTGGAGGAATTTTGCTCTGAATAATGTAGGCTTGGTTTCAGATTTCACTTTTCTGCAACTAAAAAATTAGTTCTTCGGGTTATTTTGTTTTCTTTTCGTTTTTTAATACTATTTTTAAATTTTTGTTTTGTTTCCCTCTCTATTTCCCTTCTTTGTTAAAGTTATCTCACCTAACATTCATTATCTGTGTTGTCAGTCATTGTCAGGGCAAGAAAGAAAGAATGTGAGCAAGCCTACTTAACTGAGATTTGGGCAGTTCGATGTATTTCTCAAAGCCTGCCATAAAAATAATGTCTGGTATTTTGTTGGCTATTTCAAAGTTCTAAACAAGGCTTGAAAGAAACACTGCAATTTGTTGGTTTTAAACACTGTGGTTTTTGTTTCCCTGCAAACAGGGACAAGTTTTCCTACAGGAAAATTTGCTGTTCAGAAGCAAAAGGTGTGTGAGTGGAACAGTTTTAAAGAGCAGTAGCAGGTTTAGAAATGCAAAATATAGATCAAATGGGTTATTTTCTCCTTCAGATATTGAAAGGTATGGTAGATGAAAAAAATGCACAATTATTTTGTATTTTTTTAGCTTGCTACAAAAATGTGGCTTTAAAATTATTCTTTAATAGGAAAATGATGATTTATCAGTTATAAGCCTCTCTTGGTTACAGTTTTCCACAGCTCCTATTCATATACTCCCCTATTCTATCAGAGATGTCATCTGAGTGTGTGAGTAAATTGCTGGAACATCCAGAACAGCTTTTGGAAGCTGTAGCAGTGTTCTGAGCAGTTTGCTTAATTCAGAGTTAAAAATTGTCTTTAAAGCCTTTCTTTGTACTTGGAGAAAATCACAAGCAGCAAAACAGAGCTCTGGTGCCATCCCATCTCCTTGGGGGGGGGGTCACAAATCTACTTCTCTATTTTTATTGCTGCCTTATAGTGGATAAAAACGACCTTGTACAGAAATGAAATCTGCTGGTTTGAAGGTTGTTAAATATCTGGAATAAGAGCCATTCACATGGAAATCTAAATGCTTCTGCTCAGACACTTGAGGGAGCCTTGGTGCTGCGTTCACAGGGGCCCAGGTTTGTGTGTTCTGTCACAGCCCCTTCATCCAGGGCCCCTGAGGGCTCTGTCCCTGATTCTTCCTTCACAGTGAGCAGTGCCCAGGCAGGGTAGCACCAGACCTTGCTCCTACACTGCATTTCCAGATGAACATTTGGGGTTTTCACCAAAGAGTCTGTTCAGAGCACATTCTGCTGTATCTGTGTGTCACCTGCAGCTGCTGGGCCATTCAGTGACATGACTGGGAATTCTGCCTTTGGGTGGTTCTTGTTCTGAGTACCTGGAGCAGGTGATCAGTGTTCCCAACACTTGCCCCTTACCCATTCCTGCTCTAAACCATGTGGAGCAGCAAGCCATCTCCTCGCCCCCTGGATGGAGTGGTGGCCAGAGAACAGTGACCTGGAGGCAGACAGGGGTGATCCCATCCCTGCCCTCCTGTGCAGTCCAGATGAAAGTTTTACCCTGTTATTCCCATTTCAGGATTCCCAGTTCCTCTTTGAGTGATTCCCTGTTCCTAGTTGAGTGAATGCATCTTTTCTGGAAAAACATGAAAAATACTAAATGTTAATATTTATTTTAAAAATAGGGCCCTGGGTGATGAATGTGCCAGAGCTCAGGGAACCAGGCCCGTGTCTGTTTGCCCTCACTGCCATTTTGTAAATGTTTAGAATGTCATCTCCAAACATTTTTTCAGGCCTTTTTTTGCTCAGAAATGAGGTGTGAAATCTTCCAAAAGTCACTTGCAGTGATCAATTACTAATCACCTTCTTGGTGTTTAACACCTTGTTAAACACCTTCTGTTAGCTTTGATATTCTCTCCTGCAGTACCCTTTCCTCCTGAGATGATAAAAATTCTCTACTTTTGCTCTTTTCATCCTTGAGATCTCATGGCAGTTGAGCCAGCTCAGCTTTGCCTTTTGGCTTCCTCTCTATCTTCTCTAAATGACTCTTTCCACTCAAACACCAATGTTGTATTTAAAATCATTTTGAGAACAGAAGTGGAAGCACAGTGCTGGCAGTGCTGTCGGGTTTTGGCTGGAGCATGCTGTGTTTCTGAGCGGGCAGGTAACCCAGTCCCTGCTTTCCCCACAGGACTCTGACACCACCATCCCGATCGACGAAACCTTGCAGTTTAATGAATCCCTGCAGAGTGCCCACCGAGGCATGGATGAGCTTATTGGCAGTGGCACCAGCATCCTGGCGGGGCTGAGGGACCAGAGAGTCACATTAAAGGTGGGGGCATCATTTTTTACCAGAAAGACCCCACGTTTTTCTGTGTTCATGCTGATCAGGCTAAGTAAAATCAATATATGTGTTGTTTCAGTACATTGCTCCAAGCTGAGGATGCTGGAAAGGCCCAAACTTCATTTGAACAACTTGAAGTCTTTGCGTTTTACCATCCTGTTAGTAATACCTTTAAGATCTCTTGGGGCTGGCTGGCCTTCTCCTGCAGGGCAGCATCTGGAGTGCTGAAGGTTCTGTTTGTTTTTCTTTGGTTGATTGTTGGTTTTTTGTTCAGGTTCAGGAGGGACAGTTACTGGCTGACAGGCAGATGTTGGTTCAGATGATGATCACTCAGAGCAACCACAAAGCTGGTGTAGAGCACTTGTGATTAAGATTAGTAATAAAGATAATGCGCCTCAACAGTCCCTCCTTCCCTGCTAACAGCTGCATTTCTGCATGTCTCTTCATAGCAAATATTTGTCTTTTATTTTACAGACTGCTCAAAGTGATGGTCAGTTCTGAGTGAAAAACTAAAGGATACAAAATGCTTCTTAATAAGAAGTGTGTGGGGAGAAACTGGACTTGTGAAAAATGTAGGGAAATGCCTGTCTGTTGTATTCATCTTCTGATGGGGTTAACTGTTGTTCTCAGCTCTGTTATGCTGCTTTGCTTTGGAATGTATTTGCCAGATTTAGGCATTTTTAATGTCATAAATCCCAGTTTTGGTCAGGTCTGTCACACTTGCAGCTCCATGCTGTGGCAGGCAGTGCAAGCCTGCTCTGCCCTTCAGCTGGCGCTCGGGGAGCTGAGCTGGGTGTGCACAGGCACTTTGCTGTCCTGACCCCAAGGTTCCAGGCTGCCTGCTGTTCCCTGAGCCCTGCCCAGGACCAGCACAGGGTCCAAAGCAGGGCTGCAGCTCCTTCTCTGCACCCAGAGAGTGACCCTGCACCCACAGAGCTCACATGATAAAAGCAGAGTTTGAAGCTGAGTTCTTTCCAAGATGAGCTGTAGCTTCTGGTTCAGGTCACTTGTTCACTGACCTGGTGAGTATGGATTTGTTCTAAGATGAGGTCCATTACTAGAAAAGCCTTGAAGAAAGCTCAGTGGGTGATTCAGTGTTCATTGCAGAGGAATGGTGTTGCTGAGCAGTCTGTCCACACGAGTGCTGGGGAGAGGGAGAGGTTCTGCTGCCAGCTCATGAGGAAAAGGCTGGAAGGGCTTATTACTAGTGCTGGGAGAAGATTGGGGTTGTGAATGCTTTTTGGAAAGAGCACCTTCCTTGAAGTTCCTGCATCCCTGAGAGGATTGTAGACATTTGCCCACCGTGTTGAGCACTGGGTTGCTTTGGTGGCTGATCACATTGGCCTGGAACATCCAATCATCATTGTCCCTGTGCTGCACACATAGAATTGCAGTTGATTCTCCTTGCTGGGAAATCACTGATCCAAGGTAATCTCTCATGAGGGACTGGATGAAGCACATGGATTCTGGAGGGTTCCTGAGAAGAAGGTGCATCCCACCACAGGAGAGCTCACCAGTGCCATAGAGGAGCCCTGGCCGGAGCTGGTGGCCTGCAGGGCTGAGGAAATGCTGTTTCTTGTAGGAGCACCAGTCCTGTGTGGCTGCTTTTGCTGGCAGTGACTGCCTGGTTCCTGCTGGCTGTCCCTGGGCCTCCTGGCTCTTCTCCAGCCGTTGCCAGGCTCGTGCAGCAGGGAATTGCTGGGTGTGTGTCCATGGCTGCTGATGCACACACTCTGTGCTTTTGGGCTATCATGTTCTTGGCTGTTCAGGGGGATGTTGCTTCTCCCTTGCAGGTGAGGAAATGTCTGTCCATGTTCCTTTTCCCCTTAACTCAGTTTTTCTTACACTGACACAGACTTTGTTGCTCGAGAACATCTGCTGGTATAGAGACAGCTTACAAAGAGAAATGAGTTAAGGTGGAATCGTGGAACATCCCATGTTGGAAGGGCCTCCCAAGGATCACTGTGTCCAACTCCTGGCCCTGCACAGACACCCCAACAATCCCATCCTGTGCATCCCTGGGGCATTGTCAAACACTCCTGGAGCTCTGGCAGCCTCGGGGCTGTGCCCATTCCCTGGGGAGCCTGGGCAGTGCCAGCACCCACTGCAGGAAGAGTCTTTTCCTGATCTCCAACCTGACCCTCCCCTGGCCCAGCTCCAGCCATTCCCTGGCTCCAGTTGCTGTCACAGAGCAGAGACTGGAGCTGCCCCTCAGGAGGAGCTGCAGCCCCCAGGGAGGTCTGACCGCAGTCCCCTCTGCTCCAGCTGAACAAGTGACCTCAGCTGCTCCTCCCACAGCCTCTCCAGACCCTTCCCCACCCTCGTGTCCCTCCTTTGGACACCAATACCTTTATTCTCTGTAACTTTGTGTCTGTTGGGTATAAACAGACAGGTGTGGAATGAGTATTCCTAGATTGTCACCTTAACTGATCCAATTGTACAATTCCACTGCTCCATGACTGCAAGGATTGAAGAGTTTTCCCTTTCTATTGTTTGCTTTCATTTTAAGGCTTCATATTTGGTTTTTGTTCTCCCAGCGAGGTTTGGTTTTGTTCTGAAGCACTGTGAAAGGATTCTGCAGAGACAGGGAGGTGCTGAGCCTGACAGCAGTCTGCAGGGGGTTAATAGGGGTGGGACTAGCAGAGACACAGCCTGACTTCAGTGAAGGGCCTGCACTGCCTTGAGCACAAGACACTGGTGATGTAGTTTGGCATTTCAAATTGTGTTTTATGGACTGAGAAGCTGCTCCATTTGGGTCTAATATAATTGGTCTGCATTGTCCTTGTCCTTCCTGATCTTGAGTCAGGTTTGTAATCAAAACAATTCCAGTTTTCACTCTTTTGAGACCAGAAATAATGTGGACTGCAGAAGAGAGGCTGAAGTTTTTTATTTCAAAGTCAAAGCATGGAATTCAGCACCGTGATGGGAATGTGTGCTGTTGACCTGGCTCAGGGATGAGCACAGTGTTACAGCCTCCTCACGTGGGCTGTTCTGTCAGGGCCAGCCCAGATGTCACCGTGAGGGACTGTCCATTGTCCCTGGGGTGGCAGGCCCCTCCTGGCAGTTGTCCTGCACACACTTGGGTGTGAGGAGTGTCCTGGCCAGGGGCTGGCTGTGCCTCAGTGCTCTGCCTGCCCACAGGTGGGTCCTTCTCAGCTCCTGTGCCACTGGGACTCTGCAGCCCTGAGTCCTCTCCCTTCTCCCCGCTCAGGGCAATATCCCACCCTGCCCTGTGCCTGGGGCCCATCTCTGTGCCTGCATTTCTTACTGTTTCCTCCAACCACTGCCCTGAAATTAAGCAGAAGGATTCCTGTTGTGTCCCTGCTGCTGATGGAATGGTGGGATCCATATTCCTAATAATACCAGATGTCCTGCCTGCAGCACCCTGTGCTTTTCTGTGGAAGCATTTCAGGAAATTACATTAATAACACATTAATCTGCTTTTTTTCTGCTATTTACCTTGCAATGTCTGGACCTTCCCAGTCTCTGTATGAATTGTACTTCAGCAAGGGGGGCTCTGCACAAAACCTTGGCAGGTTGGAGCTGTTTTTAGACTGTGACTGGAACAGGACCAGGGGAACTCTTACTCTGGCTTATCGTCTTTTTCCAGGGTCAGGATGAAATGAGCGAGACAGTATTTCTTGTTTGGACTCAGATGTTTATTAGTTCTTATCTATGTTACAGTCTCACAAACCCTGAGTTCTACAGCACTTCAAGCTAACAAGCTAAAAGATGGAGCCCTGTCTCTCTCTCTACAAGGCCTTTTAAGGGTAAACTGTCCAATTAAGAAATGCCACCTAAATTATTTTTACTTTTAACCCACTAACCAGCCACCCATGGCCAGCAGTGTGGACTTTTCTATCCAACCACACAGTATCATCTAAACCGTGAAGAACAAGGACAAACCTCTGCCCTAAACCTCCACCTTGCTTTATATATATATGTATTACTATATGCTAAAACTGTAAACTCTTTAGTTTACCACTGTGTGATACTACACACTTCTATTTAACTCCACACCCATAATCCCAGTTCTGTAATTCAATTTTGGAAGCCTTCTCCACAGCCTCAGGTCAAATGCAGTGTTCTCCTGGGGATCAGTGCCTGGCAGCATAGAAAGCAGAAAGTCTAAAATTCTTAGTGGCCAGGGTTCCAAGATTACTCCTCCCTAAGAAGTGCATTTTTCTGAGACACTTTCTATCTTGTCTCAGATTGTTCTGTGTCTTTAACCACGTTCCTGTTCATGAGTATGAATTAATTAGTCCAAACACCCAGTTGTTTCCAGGGTCCTGTGGCCGCCTCCTGTGGAATGGTGGGGATGGTTGGCTGAGAGAAGTTCCTTGGATTAGCATCCATCACTCACCACCCACAGTGCAATCCTCTCGGGCTGTGCAATAAGAAGGCTCAGAGCATGAGGGTGATGGTGTGTTTGCTGTGTTTTGTCCTCAGGGCACTCACAAGAAGATCCTGGACGTTGCCAACATGCTGGGGCTGTCCAACACGGTGATGCGGCTGATCGAGAAGCGCGCCTTCCAGGACAAGTTCCTCATGCTGGGGGGGATGGCTGTGACCTGCCTCATCATGTTCCTTGTTGTGCAGTACCTGACATGAGCTGCTGGCCTCCACGAGGACTGTCTCCAGGCCTGACCTTCCTCTGGGTGCTGCTTTGGATAAGCCCTTCCCGTGGACCTCGGAGTTTACAAATCCCACTCGGACAGTGTCACATAGAAAGCACGTCAGGAAGTGAATGTGTCTGGGAATGTGACACATTCTGTGTTTGAGAATGGCCCTGTGAAAATAACCCCTGGCCTTTACTCTCTCCCCTCAAGCCTGCAGGTTTAATAGGAAGCAGAAGTGAATGTGCCCAGCTGTAGCAAGGCAGGAATGTCCTTTTGGGCACACGGGGATGGGAGGATTCAAAGGCACAGCCCAGGATGCAGCGAGTCTTTCCTGTGCTGGACAGCACTGCCCTGATCCCTGCATTCTGCAGTGCAAGAAGGGCACAGAGAGTTTCACAGTGCTCGTGGGCCTGAGTTCAGACTGTGGGACTGCAAAAAGAGTTGGGAAGTGAAGGGCTCCCATCCACGGTTCCATTTGCTCGGAGGAGGAGGAGGATGTGTGGGGAGGAGTCTTAAAACATGGTTATAAAATCAATTAACATCACACACAGTATTAACCAGCACCCATCTCTCTGGTTTAGGCTGAAATGTTGTTCTGCTCTTCTGAGGGATGTTCTGGTGCCTCTCTCTGCCCTGCTGCTTCCCAGGGGATGCTGAATGCCACACTCCCTCTTGCTTCCACTGGGATGCACGAAAGGCCTGTGGCGCCTCCTTGGGCCTCCTGCCAAATCCAGCCTCCAAAACTGACATTTCTAGTGCAGGAGGACAGAGGTTTGAGGAGCTGTGTTCATATCCTGAGGTGCTGGTTGGGTTTGGGGCTCTGGAGCTGGAACTTCTGAGTGTATGGAGCAGGTGAGTCCCCCTGTACTCCCTGGAGGTGTGGGATTGTTCACAGAGCTGGAACAGGTTCTTCACACCACAGGAACGGTGGGATCAGCACAACAGGCCTGGCACTGAAAATCAGCCTGGTCAGGAGAGTTTCCTCGGGTTTGTGCCTTGGGATGGTGACATCCCCATCCTTGGGAAGGGCATTCCTGTGGCACTGTGGAGGCACTGCAGGGCACTCAGACATGGCACCTCCTGGGCTGGTGCTGCCTCCCACTCATCTCCCTGGGGTCATTCCTGTCCCAGTGAAACCCTGGAGC
Source organism: Bombycilla garrulus (assembly GCA_013400315.1). Lineage (NCBI taxonomy): Eukaryota > Metazoa > Chordata > Aves > Passeriformes > Bombycillidae > Bombycilla > Bombycilla garrulus. The sequence continues at coordinate 216,591 of VXBU01014887.1, forward strand.
TGTGAGAGCTCTGTCTGAGTCCAGCGCTGCCTCCCCTGCAGCCCCAGGTGTCTGATGGAGGGATTCCATCCTGGGATTTTTGGGCATCATCCATCCCAGTCACCCTGCAGATCCATTCCCATCCCCATGATGACAAGTCTGGAGCATTCCCTGGTGTCTGACAGTGGCACAGATGTGTCATATCCACATGATGTGGCCTTGTGCTGGCAATTCCTTCCCTGTTCCCTGTCTGGAATGGTTGTCGGTCTCTGGATTAGTAACTAATCACAAGTTCTACATTCTGTCCTCACTGTACTGAGCTTTGCTTTCATTATGTGGCATGTTGCAAACTGGGAGAGAAAGAGTTTTAATAACTGAAAAAGTTTTAGACAGAATTTTAGAGAATAAAGGCCATGAGACAGGGTGACCAGAGCTGCGGTGGGGCCCAGCCAGACACCCAGAGTGACCAGTGGCCCCTGGTCATGGGCTTCTCCCTGTGTTTGATACTTCTGAAGTGTTTGCTGCTCTTGGAGTTCCCCATTTGTCCAAGGGAGTAAGGAATTAAAAGGAAAGGAGAGAATCTGCAGTGATGGAGCATCTGTCTTGCTGTGTAATAGAAATCATAAATCCAAATTTGCCTGAAATTTAGGATATGAAATCTGATGGATTCAGCCCTTGAGAGGGCAGCTGGGCACTTGCAAGGAGTCCCTGGCAAATCTCATGAACTGATCAAATTCTGCTGGATTTTACAGTGTTGGGGTTTAGGGTTTGAGGCTGTCAATGTTCAAAGTTTCTGTAGTTATGCCCTGGTGGAGCAGGGTTTCTCTTACACCAGGGTGGGACTCTGGCCAGTCTCTTTCCTTTTGGACTATGGTAGGAGCCATAAGATACTTGGAACTGGATTTTTTTTTCTGTTTCTGAGCCTAGCTTGGCATTTTAATAGATATTTTCCTGCTGATTTATTTTGGCTTCTGGAGTGTCCTTGTCCCTGCACAGGCCAATTTCCCCTTGGTGAGCTAAGTCCTTGCTACCCACGGCATCCCAAGGTGACACGTGGGGCCTGAAGGAGCCACCCAGGGAACTGCATTTGTGGATGTGTGGCATCAGACACGTTTGCAGTGCCTGTAAAGTCCAGAGATTTCCAACGGCACCTCACGGGGTTTGTGTGAAACCCAAAAACCTCCGTGGCAGTGGGACGTGGCAGGGGGGTTCCTTCAAGCCCCACATGTCCCCTTTGGATGCCGTGGAAATGAGCTGGAGCCCTGCTGGGATTGTGGTCCCTACCAGAGGAAAGGAGCTGGAGCCCTGCAGGCTTTGCTGCTGCAGCTCCTTCTTCACCCAGCACCTCACTTCTGCTTCCAAACTGTGATACGAGTTCCAGCTCTGGGGTGAGCTGTTCTCTCAGGAGGGGACTCTGGGAATTCACTTGCCTCTGGAATAAAACTTTTTACCAGTATTTTATACATAAAGGAGCAAGGGTGGGATGTGATTCATGTGATGTTCTGTGAATAAAGATTTTTTTCCACCAAAACAAAGATTTTTTTTTTTTTTACCTTAGCCAACATGCTGGGGCCAAAATAAAGAAGCAGGACCAGTTCCAGGATTGATCTTGGTTCACTGGGGATGAGGAAGGGGCCTGGAGGGGAGGGGGCCACAGGGGTCCTGTGGGGGCTCCCCTTTGGGTCACAGTAGCAAATGAGTCCCACTGCACTGGGAGCCTGTGCTGGACCTCACTGGTCAGACTGGTGGGATGTGCCAGGCTGGAACAGCCCCAGAGCTGGTGGAGAAAGGGAGCTGGAAATGGGTGGGTGATGGAACAGGAGCAGGGGCAGCTGGGGGCACATCCAGGCCCTTGCTGTGCTCTGCCCACTCCCCCTGAGGTCCTGAGAGAGGCCAGACCTTCCTCTCCTTCTCTGCCTCCCCGTGATGTAGGTGAGGGGGTTCTAATTTAGAGAAGTGAGGGAAGAGCTTGGAGGGCAAAATATGGCTGTTGAGATTGTGGATTTAAAATGTGAGATCAAGGCGTTGGATTATCTTCTCTTTGCTCTTAAGTTCTGTTTTGAAATATTTCCAGTCCCCCCAGCTACAAAACACTTATTAAATCAGAAAATACCCAGAAAAGAATGCAGAAAGCAGTCGGTGCTGTATGAACTTGGTGCAGAGGTAGGAGCAGCCCGTAGCAGTGCTGGGATGGGGCTGCACCAGGTCCTGTCCAGGGTGGGCCCTGAGGGGCTTTGATACTGTGAGCAGCAGCTGGAAATGGGACTGATGCTTCAGGAACTTGTTTGAGTGGGACTGAGCATGTGGAAGAAACCCAGGAAAGAGTTTTATGTTCTGGTTTCACCTGGCATTGAGTTAATTTTCTCCCCAGCAGCTGTTCCCAAGGCTATGTTTGGGATTCAGTACGGGAATAATGTTGATAACACACTGCTGCTTTGTGTTTACTCTAAATCAAGGACTTTTCAGTTTTCCAGCCTCTGCCAGTGAGCAGAGGCTCCAGAAGCTGGGAGGGAGCAGGGCCAGCACTTGCCTGTCTTGGGTTTTATGTCTCCCCCTCTCTCCCTCATAGTTGTTGTTGTTATTATTATTATTATATTTGTTTCCATTTTAAAATTCTCAATTAATATCTGTTCTTATCTCAACGCATGTGTTTTACTTTCTTCCCCCATTCCCCCATCTCCCTGCGGGGGGCAGTGAGCTGTGATGTTTAGTTGCTGGCTGGAATTAAATGTGAGAGGAAAACGTTTTTAACAAAGAGACTAAAGCAGTCAGTATTTGAGCACTTAAAACCAGTGAAATGGGGGTAGGGCATGTGCTGAATAGAGGGGGAGATAATGAGTGATAAGAGATGATGATTGGGCGGGGCAGAATTAATTTAGAAGGAAGATAGTGTAGATAAGTACCAGAGGAGGTTTGCACTGCTCTGTGTCTGCCTCTCCCTGTTCACTCCTCCTCAGGTTAACCCTGGAATGTCTGAGCACAAGGGGATGTGTTAAAAACCAACCTCCTTTAGCCCATGGTAGCACTGCCCAGGGCTGGAAATCTCAGCTTGGGGAGGAGAATGTCTCTTCCCGGGCCATGAGGTGAAGATGCTGTGGCTCCCCAGCCCCGTGTGAAGGGAAAAGCTCTGCCAGCTCCCTGCTCCTGCCTTACTTTCTCTCCCGAAGGCCTAGGGGTGATGGAGCCCTTCCCTCCCCAGCCCCCTGAGCACTTCCTGCACCAGTCCTGGGGGATTCCTGGCATGGAGTTTCCCTCTTCCCTCACAGGCATTGTTGGGCTCCTGTTCCACCCCTCTTGGAGATCTCCATGCCTTGGCTTAGGAGGGGAAGGGCCAAGAGGAAACAAGGGAGAAGGGAAAAAAGGATCAGAATCATCAATGTTCGGGAAAGGGGCAGTAGAAATTAAAGCCCAGCAGGACAGGAAATTATTGTAGAGTTGCAAAATCAACAGGGCAAGGAAATTTGTCAGAGCCCGTGGCTGTGTTGGACACAGCAAGAGGGAGCTGCTGCCTTGGGCCATTATGGGATGTCTGCATCGGCTGTGTTAGGGATGGGGTCAGGAAACCAAGGCACAGATGGAACAGGACTTGGCAAGGGATCTGGGCCAAGGAGAGTGCACCCTCCTGATGGAGCAGAAGGCAGAAATGGTGCCAAGGGACCGTGAGCTGGGGATGTTCAACCTGGAGAAGGCTCCCAGGGGACCTCAGAGTCCCTTCCAGTGCCTAAAGTCCCATAAAAGAGAGAGGGACTTCTTACACAGGGAGTGATAGGACAAGGGGAACAGTTTTTAACTGAAAGAGGAAAGATTTAGATTAGATATTAGGAAAGAAATCTTTGTTGTGAGGGGGGGAGGCCCTGGCACAGGGTGCCCAGTGCACTGGGGGCGGCCCCTGGATCCCTGGAAGTGTCCAAGGCCAGGCTGGACGGGGCTTGGGGAAACCTGGGACAGTGGAAAATGTTCTGCCCATGACAGAGGGTAGGACTGGATGGGCTTCAAGGTCCCTTCCAACCAAGTCTGTGATTTTGACTCTACATCCCATCTGCTCCTGGCAAGGAGATCCAGCCTGCAGGGAATGGGGTGAAGGCTCTGGCACTGCACACCCCACCCAGCACAAGAGACTGAGGATTCAACACAGGAGGGCCATCAAGGACCCACCACATGACTCATGCAATGACATCAGCCCATTGTGAGATGCTCCACCCAGGGGGAGGAGCCAAGCATTTCCACCTGGATATAATGTGNGGGCCATTATGGGATGTCTGCATCGGCTGTGTTAGGGATGGGGTCAGGAAACCAAGGCACAGATGGAACAGGACTTGGCAAGGGATCTGGGCCAAGGAGAGTGCACCCTCCTGATGGAGCAGAAGGCAGAAATGGTGCCAAGGGACCGTGAGCTGGGGATGTTCAACCTGGAGAAGGCTCCCAGGGGAGCTCAGAGTCCCTTCCAGTGCCTAAAGTCCCATAAAAAAGAAGAGAGAGGGACTTCTTACACAGGGAGTGATAGGACAAGGGGAACAGTTTTTAACTGAAAGAGGAAAGATTTAGATTAGATATTAGGAAAGAAATCTTTGTTGTGAGGGGGGGAGGCCCTGGCACAGGGTGCCCAGTGCACTGGGGGCGGCCCCTGGATCCCTGGAAGTGTCCAAGGCCAGGCTGGACGGGGCTTGGGGAAACCTGGGACAGTGGAAAATGTTCTGCCCATGACAGAGGGTAGGACTGGATGGGCTTCAAGGTCCCTTCCAACCAAGTCTGTGATTTTGACTCTACATCCCATCTGCTCCTGGCAAGGAGATCCAGCCTGCAGGGAATGGGGTGAAGGCTCTGGCACTGCACACCCCACCCAGCACAAGAGACTGAGGATTCAACACAGGAGGGCCATCAAAGACCCAACACATGACTCATGCAATGACATCAGCCCATTGTGAGATGCTCCACCCAGGGGGAGGAGCCAAGCATTTCCACCTGGATATAATGTGGGAATTGGGACTGAACAATCTGCCCTTCCCCACTGCTTTCCAGCGGACAAGAGCTACCAGACCTATCTACAGGATCAACACTTCAGCAAGACCACTTCATCTAGACAGCTCCCACCACCCTAACTAGCAGGGTATCAGGTTGTATTCTGATTCTGTCAGTGGTTTCTCTTTTGTACTACTGCATGTATTTTACTTTTTCCTATTAAATTGTATTTCTGACTTGGAGTCTTGCTGGTTTTGTTTTCAAACCTGAATATGGGTAAAGTTTTAACCTCTGCTAGATTCCAGCTGCAGGAAGAAGTTCACAGGGTGCTGTGCCCTCAGCTTGCCATGGCATCGGGTAGTGGGACCAAGAACCTGGACTTCTGCAGAACTGAGACAAGGATGAGTATGAGAAACTTGCAGAGAAGCGGCTCAGAGAAGAGAGGGAAAAGAAAGATGGCAAACCAGCTCAACCTGTCAAAAGGGAACTTCTGCAGCACCAGGACTACAAAGTGGACCTGGAATCCAAGCTGGGGAAACCCATTATCATCACCAAAACTACCCCTCAGTCAGAGATGGGAGGGTATTACCGTAACGTGTGTGACTGCATGGTGAAAGATTCCATCAACTTCTTGGATCACATTAATGGCAAAAAACCCCAGAGGAATCTGGGCATGTCCGTGCGGGTGGAGCGTTCCACACTGCACCAGGTGAAAAAACGCTTTGAGGTGAACAAGAAGATGATAGAGGAGAAGTAGAAGGATTATGACTTTGAGGAGAGGATGAAGGTACTCTGTGAGGAGGAGGAGAAGGCCAAAGCCTACAAGAAGAAGAAGCAGAGAGAAGATTAGGGCAGAGGAAGATCTGACCTTTGACGAGGATGATGAAATGGCAGCTGTGATGGGTTTCTCTGGATTTAGCTCAACCAAAAAGAGCCACTGAGCAGCTCCAGACTCTCCTCTTGCTCTAAAAAGCTTGTTTTTACCCAGGGAACTTTGGATAACTCTTCAAAGAGTTGATTGAGGACCTGTATGTAAATCTCCCAGTAGAAGTTGGCTGGAAGACCTGAAAAGCAATTCCATGCCCTACCTGTGCTGCAAATCAAGCTCTGCCTTTCATTAGCTTCCCTTCTCCTTTTGTATCCTAGTTCTGGCTGCTCAGTTGCTCTGTAGCCGTGTGTGTGCAGGGAAGTGCTCTGTTGGGTACATTTTTTTGTCAGTAAAGTGCAGATTCTGCAGAGGTGGCCTAGTTCAGGATTAATCTAGTTGTCAGCCAGACCCTACTTGTCNGAGGAGAAGTAGAAGTATTATGACTTTGAGGAGAGGATGAAGGTACTCTGTGAGCAGGAGGAGAAGGCCAAAGCCTACAAGAAGAAGAAGCAGAGAGAAGATTAGGGCAGAGGAAGATCTGACCTTTGACGAGGATGATGAAATGGCAGCTGTGATGGGTTTCTCTGGATTTAGCTCAACCAAAAAGAGCCACTGAGCAGCTCCAGACTCTCCTCTTGCTCTAAAAAGCTTGTTTTTACCCAGGGAACTTTGGATAACTCTTCAAAGAGTTGATTGAGGACCTGTATGTAAATCTCCCAGTAGAAGTTGGCTGGAAGACCTGAAAAGCAATTCCATGCCCTACCTGTGCTGCAAATCAAGCTCTGCCTTTCATTAGCTTCCCTTCTCCTTTTGTATCCTAGTTCTGGCTGCTCAGTTGCTCTGTAGCTGTGTGTGTGCAGGGAAGTGCTCTGTTGGGTACATTTTTTGTCAGTAAAGTGCAGACTCTGCAGAGGTGGCCTAGTTCAGGATTAATCTAGTTGTCAGCCAGACCCTACTTGTCACCCAAGCTTTGTTTGAGATGCTGGGAGGAACTGAGTTGCTTTTAGTTCATAATAAAGGAAATGTGGCACAGCAAACAGTGTGAGAGGTGCATCTTTATGGCTTGTGCTGAGCAGAGGTGGTGGCTGCCTGCAGTCTGGGTTGCTGGAACGTTCCTGTGTGTTTTATTTGCAAGGGTTTTTATAGCTGGGGAGGGGGGCGGAGGAAAGCAGCTACAGCCAATGGGGAGGCACTGATGGGAGGGGCAAGGGGAGGAGCCAACCCAGGGCAAACCAACACAACAGAAACTAGAAGGGGGAACAGAACAACCCAATACAAACAGAAACCTCAGTGCAAAATAACAGATATTTAGTGTAAAAATAACTCAGTGAAATATAACCAACACCCAGTGCAAATAATAACATAGTAAAATACAACAGGTAACTTTTAAAACAAGTACTTGGCAGAAACATCTGGCAACCAGGGACACTTCTACATAACAAACGTTGCAAGAAAAAACATTATGCAACAAAAGCCAAGTGTAGAGAGTCCTGCAGTTAGGGTCGAAGCATGTCTGTCATGTGCAGGAGCTGTCCTGTCCAAGTCAGGCAGACACTTACTGCTGGGGAAAAGCCAAGTTCCAAGGGGACGAACTAATACTTCGAATTCTGGAAAGGATAAGATACAGTTTTTGCATGAGATGAACAAAGATACCACAACTTCTTCCACTCCCCCAAGGGACCATGGCCTCTGCAGAGGCAGCATACATCCCATGGCAGCAAGGCTTGTCTACAACTGACATTTCAGTTTGGTTTGCCAGACTCAGCCCAACTCTGTGGCAACTGCACAGTCCCTGGCTGTGCCGGAGCTGTGTCTGCAGTGCCCTGAGAGCACCAGGTTTAGCTGCTCCCACTGAGAAATCATTTATCAAAGCATCTGTAAGCTGTTGATTTGCTGCTTAAGGCAAATAAAAGTTCTTAATTTCAGCATTAGACACTTCCCACTTTTCTCCCTCCCCAGATGGAATTTGATAGCTTCTTCACAGTGGTGCTGGGTTAAGGACTCCCTGTTTCACCCCAGCTCTGACTTGGCTGGGCCTGACAGTGAACAGAGCACAAAGCAAAGGAACAATTTGGTTTAAGTGGGGGCAGGGTGGGAGGTCAAAGGGGATAATGGGGATGCTGCAGAAGGGTCTGTTTAGAGAGACAGAGCCAACATGGCCAGGAGGAAGCAGCTCTGCCTAACCTGGGCCACAGGTATAGATCAAGGAAAGAACAGAGAGGGTGCTTCAAAGGAAGGACAGAGAGGATGATCCGAGCAACGGATTGCCTCAGAAGCTGCTCCCAAGAGGCAGCTGTTCAATACAACCCCTCCTGCCCATGCAGTGGGAGGCACCAAGTGCTGCTACAGCCAGAGATGTCAGGAGCTGTGCCCAGCTCTGCACTGAGTGCCAAAGCCCAGGCTCAGTACTCACAGTCCTGCAGACACAGTGTATGGAAGGGTCTCAGGGGGCCGCATCCGTGAGGGCAAGAAGTTGTTCTGGTCACTGATGGTGCTGAAATTGTGATGGTGACTTTGGTTACTTCTGGCAAATGAACCAGCTCACATTTATGCATTTCACTGCAGCAAAACCCTGGGGGAAGGTGCAGTGCCACCGTGCTGGCAGTGCCAAGAGCTGGATATGCTCTGAACACTCAAAGGTCTTTGAAGGAGTCTGACACGTGGAACTAGGCAGTGCTGCTGCCAGCCCCTATGGAAGAGCTCACACAGAACTCAGAGCTGCCAGGGGCAGAATTATTGCTGGACCCTAAATGAACCTGTTAATTAAACTTCAAAACACCTTGAGCACCTCTGGTGGTGCCACCACATCCTGTAGCCAGCCAGGGCAGCCCCGTCCTGTTCACAGCTGAGCACTGAGCTCCTCCTCCCCCTGCCCCAAGCTCTGACCACACTTTGGAAAAGGGCATGAGGGGAGGATTCTGCTGACACAGGGCCTAACTCCTGCAAATCTGCCAGGCCCCAGCAGCTCACAAGGGATCTCCCAAGGACTCAAAAGGGATCACAAGATGTGACCACTTTTCTCACTGCACATTGCCCAGACATCCATCAGTTCCTGAACACAGGCCATGGGCAGGAAGAGCAGCCTGCCACAGGCACACAGGAGCAGTATGTGTGCTCCTGAGGGTATCCTTCTCTGGTCCAGGCCACAGGAGGAAGCAGGTCATGCTAAACTAGCAGCATCTCTCCTCCCAGGGTTGTACAGCAGCAAAGGCAGCTTCTGTCCAACCATCAAGGTGAAGCTGGGAGATGGCTGCAGTATTTATTAAACAAACCCTGGTGTTAAGAATCAAACTCACATTCCCTACCTGTTTATGGTAGAGTTGATCACACCCCACACAAAAGTAGACTCAGACTCTTCCAGCAACTCTGTGAAAGAAAGCAGATGTTGTGACTCACAACTAAGAAACACCAGAAACCACCATCAGATCAGTGGCTTAAATGGCTTCCCACTGCCAGAGGGCAGGGATAGATGGGATACTGGGAAAGAATTGTTCCCTGTGAGAGTGGGCAGGCCCTGGCCCAGGGTGCCCAGAGCAGCTGTGGCTGCCCCTGGATCCCTGGCAGTGCCCAAGGCCAGGCTGGATGGGACTTGGAGCAGACTGGGACAGTGGGAGGTGTCCCTGCTCATGGAATGAGATGAACTTTAAGGTACTGTCCAAGCCAAACCATTCAGGGATTCTGTCATTCCATGATCAGGAATATCTCTGTCATATTTCTACATGTGCAAGAGGAACGAAAAGCTGACCTATGAGGAATGTGTCTGCTTCACTGAGGAACATGTTTGTGGGAAAACAAATGGGAGAACAAGGCAGAACAGAGAGCACAGCAGATCAAGATATCCTGGCCTTGGCTGCATACAGACCCTGGGTTAGGAAACCACAGATATGAACAGGTACAGCATATGGAACAAGCAAGGGTTTTGAAATGATGTGGTTTTGTAAGGCTGCCAAAGAATGTGAACAATAGGCTAGCTGTAGCTAGTGAGAAATTTTTGCTAGGAGCTGCGGCCCTGGAGCTGTAACAATATAGAAGTGCACTGTGAGAACCATACCCTGACTTCAGGATTCCTATACTCTGATTTCAGACATTCTGCACCCTGTACTTCTATGCTCAAGATGCTCTGCCTTATAAAAAAAAACCAACAAACTCTGACTCCTGCTCGGGCTTTGGCTTTTTGCTTGGATTATTTTAATCTCCTTTTTCTGGAGTCCTGTCTCTCAGATTCCCAGCACGTCTCCACTGCTATCACTGCACATAAGGTACACAAAAGCTCTTACAGAAGGAAGGGATGCCTGGAAATCTCTCGCCATGCTCATTCTGGCAGGCATTTTGATTATCTATACCAAGCCAAGCCTGATGGGTGCAGAGATCCATGTTCATATGACTGAGCATAGGCAAAGTGTTCTACAAGGCAGCCCAGGCCTCACACTGTCCCCAGAGGAGCTGGAGGACACGGCCAGAAAGAAGGCAGCAGATGGGGAAGTTCCTCACCTGTTTCCCAGTCTTCAGCACATGGAGGTGCCTGCCATGTGCTCCCATTATTCAGCTGCTCCTGTGGGGGCTCACAGATCTGGCTCACTTCAGGAAGAGAGAAAACACAGTGACCAGCAGTCCTTAAAGCCATTACACACTTTGGCCCAAGCTGTAAAACATCTCTGGGCTTTAGAGGAAGCCCCAACCAATGCAAACTGGCTGAGGACAGCTGAAATCCATCAACTTCAAATTTGCATTTTTCAATGAAAAAGAGAAGACTCTGCTCCCTGGAACTTTGAGCAGGAATACTGGAGTGAAGAGGAAACCTGCTGACATGGATGCAGGCATCACTGCCTGTGCACCACTACAGAAGACAGAAAACTGTATGCTCTGCAGTGTGCACGAGTTAAAGGGAGATCAGCTCTGCAAGAGGAGCAGCCCATCCTTGTGGCCATTAATGCATCCTACTCCTCCTTCCAGAGGCACTTCCTGCATGGTTTTGGGTAAAACCCTTCTATTCAACAAGCCTGGTAACAAAATACATGCAAGGCCTACCCAGATCATCTGCTGTATTCTCATGAAACTGCCCAATAAAGCCAAGCAAATGAGATCAAGTTTCCCCAAAGCTGCTGTGTCACATAAAACTAAAGACAACCATTTGCCTCCCAGTTTTGGGTTATTCCATGAGGAGACCTCAGTCCCAGGGTGCACGGACACCTGGGAGCACAGGGGTTCTCTTACCAACATCTTGCTCCACAAAGGCTTTGTCACTGCACTTCATGATGTGGTTGCTGAGCTCTGCCTGAGGAACCAGGTGACGAGCATTGAAGGGACACGTGGCGAATTTCTTAGCAATTTCAGGGTTGCTCTGGACAAGGGAAAAACAAAATTATGTGCCACATCTCTCAAATTCGTTTACCTCTTATTGATACATAGGAAAAAAACCACTGGGGTATTTGTAGTGTTGCTTTAAAAAATACAATAATAAATAAGAAATTGCAATGTATTGGTCAGACACTCACTAAATACAAAAGGGGAAATGAACATGACTTTTCTTCCAAACACAACTCATGGACACTGAGCTACCCTGACTGAAGAGGAACAGACCCTGAGCAAACTCCCTACAGTTCCCTGCAGTGCTGGTGATATGACTGTGTGGCTTAAAGCACAAATGAAACCATTTTAAAACCAGCAGGGAAGAGACATCAGGTAAATCTAAACCCTTCAAATGTATTTTAGCTAAGTGGGCACACAGGCAGAGAAATTCTGTAAACTTTTTAGAAGAGCCAGTGAGCTGGCAGCATTCCACCTGGATTTCCATTATGACAGGCACCAGTTGTAGTGGCAGAGCTCAGCTGTCACCACAGTAAATTGTTGGGGGGGGGTTGGGGTGTTAGTTTTTTCTTTTTCTTTTTTGTCCTCTTTAGTTATGGAATTTTTTGTCCCATTTGTTGCGGGGAAACCTGATGGCCGATGCTTAAGTGTATTTGCAAGACAAAGGCTTGCCGGGCCAGGAAGGAGAAAGTAGAGAGGACACACTCAGTGCTGGGTTTGCTTGGAAAAGGACAGGCTGGTTTTTTCCTGCTGCTGCTGCTTCTGCTTGCCCCGCTGGGACCCATCTGATCCATCCCTGCACCAGGACTCCTGCGTTCCACCTTGGAGCTTCTTCCGTTCCGTTTCCCTCAGAGCAGCCCGTCTGGAGCCATCTACAACTACAGACTGCCTACGGGGTTTGTGAAGCAAGGCCTTCCC
>VXBU01014890.1:15222-39763 GCA_013400315.1 Bombycilla garrulus
ATCCAGCTGTGCCAGCCGCGCTGTGTGATCCCTGCAGGGCACGTCCCGGCCCCCGAGCGGACATTCCCCGTTCCCGGGACACTTCCCGGCCCTGTGCAGCGCCGGGAGCTCGGCAGATGGAGCTGTGCAGCTGTGCAGGGCCGGGACGGGGCCGGCCAGATGTGCAAGGACGAGATGGGATTGTCCAGATGTGCAGGCACCGCGTGCTCACCGGGTCCTGCCGGCCCCCCCACGTGGGAAGAGCTCTGCTGTCCCCAGTGTCCCCAGCAGCGCAGTGACACGGGTGGGGACAGTGCCACACAGCAGGGTGGCAGAAATGCCCTGAGCAGAGCAGGAAATCGGGCAGCAGGAGCAGGGCTTGGGGACAGGGAGCCTCTGGGGACGGGGAAATCCTTGGAATGGGAATTCTTGGGTTTGGGCTCCTTGTGCCACCCCAAAAGGGACATTTGGGAGAGCTGGAACCCATACCCAGGAGCTGGGCCACAGCCTGGCCTGTCCTTCCTGGCCACCGCAGTGTCCCTGCGGTGTCCCCAGTGCCAGGCTGGGATCCCAGCTCCCCTTCGCAGGGAGGCTGCAGTGCTGGGAGCCCTGGGCCCCGTTCCAGCCCCGATAAAATCTGCGCTTTGTGCTCCTGCCCCCGGCTCCTTCCTGTTTTTCACTGCAGAGTTGTCAGAGCTTCGCATTTTCACTTCTCTTCTCTCGTTCCCCGGGAATTCCACGTGAACTCCGCTCCAGTGGCACCCAAATCCCCCCGGCTGGCAAAGAGCTCCGGGCACTCTGCAGCTCCTCGTGGCTGGATCAGAACCCGGAATGCTCTGTCCCAAGCAGAGGGAAAATACGGAAAATATGGAAAAATATGGAATCACTGAGGCTGGAAAAGCCCTCTGAGGCCACCAGCAGCCATGTCCCCAAGTGCCACATCCACAGGGATTTTAAATCCCTCCAGGGATGGGGATTCACCACCACCCTGGGCAGCTGTTCCAGTGCCTGGGCACCCTTTCCATGAAGCCATTTTTCCCAAATATCCAACCTCAACCTCCCCTGGTGCCACTTGAGGCACTTTTCTCCAGTCCCTTGTCCTGGCTCCGTCACATCAGGTGGGAACAGCCCCGCTCATCCCTAACTCCCATGGAATGGGGGGAAAATGGAAATCCAGCTGCACCCCCAGCAGAGCAGGCTGAGCTGGGAAAAAGCAGCAGGGATGGTTTATTATTTTATTTCTGTGCATCACAGTCTCCATGAACAACAGTGACCTCAGGGTCAGAAGTTTCCTGGCAGTGCAGGGGCTCTGTGGGACCCTTGTCCCCACGCCCCGGGAAGGGCTGGATCTGCTCCCACTGCTCATCCTGGGATCGGTGTCCGTGGCTTGGGTCTAGGGCTGGTGGAAATCCCCCTGAAATCCCAGCTCCGTGGCCTCAGAGGGGAACCATGTCGTTGGGGACGAGCCCAGCTGTCACTGGGGGCTCTGGTGACATCCGTGGTTAATGCTGGCAGCACGTGGGGACAGATCCCTGTGCATCCCCGGGTGTCCCAGGAAGGTGCAGACCCCGGGCTGGGGTTCCTCACCACCCACCCCACACACACCAGGAGCTGCTGGGACTCCCTGGGGTGACCTGGGGACCACCAGAGAGGGGGAGCAGCAGCCACAGGAGGCCCCACATCCCTGCTCCATCTGCCACTTCCCGGTGCCGAGGGAATCCGTGCGGATCCCACGGCAGCTCCGGATTGTGAGGATGGCGAAGCAGAGCCATGGGGAATCCTTGTCCCCTGAGGAATCCCCCAGCACCTGGACTGGGATTCCCACCCTGAAAACAGAGTGAAAACAGAAGGGTCCCGGTTGGTTTTGTGGAGCAGAAACCCTTGGAACATTTTCCTGGCTGGAGGAGCAAAGAAAGGCGGCTCTTCCCAGCTCCAGAGCTGCCCGTGATCCCAAGGAAGCCACCTGGCAGAACTGGGTCATGGAAGGGACAGGAATGAAGAGAGCAGGGGCTGGAGGGGAGGGGGCAAGGGCAGAGCACCCCCAACCCGGGCACCCTCTGACACCCGGCTGCCTCTGCCCAGCCTGGGCGCGTCCCCTGCAGCCCCAGCGCTGCTGCTCTCTCCTGCTTTGGTGCTTCCCCCTCTGGAACTGCCAAAGCTTTTCCATCCCGGTAATCCCTTTCCCATACCTGCACATCCCCGGGAGCCGCGGTGCCACAGCCCGGGGATGTGGAAAGGATGAATTGGGGTGAAGGGAGGATGGTTTGAATTAAAAGAGGAGAGATTTAATGGGAGATTGGGAAGGAATTCCTGGCTGGAAGGGGGAGCAGACCCTGGCACAGGTGCCCAGAGCAGCTGGAGCTGCCCCTGGATCCCTGGCAGTGCCCAAGGCCAGGCTGGACATTGGGGCTGGGACACCCTGGGACAGTGAGAGGTGTCCTTGCCATGACAGGGGTGGCACTGGATGGGATTTAAGGTCCCTCCCAAGACAGTTCTGAGATTCTGTTAATCCACTGGGAAAGACGAATCACTACTGGCCCTTCAAGGAGTTTCTACCAAGGAGTTCCAGAGGTTCAAACCCTGGCTGTGCGCTGGGAAAACCCCCCAGGACTCACTAGCTGAAGCCCCTTCTGCTGGGACAGGAGGGATGTGACAGCAGGTGGCCCAGCAGTGGCTGCTCCATGGAGTGCTGGGTGGGAATGCAGGCATGGGGTGAGATCCACGCTTGTTTTTCTGTGGCTTCACTTTGGAGACCGTGAATCCAGGGAAACAAGTGGAGCCCCTCAGGGGACACTGTCCATGGAGCCCCACAAGAGACATTGCTGGTGGAGCCCCTCAGGGGACCTGTCCCGTGGAGCCGCTCAGGGGACACTGCCCATGGAGCCCCTCAGGGGACATTGCCGGTGAAGCCCCTCAGGGGTCATTGCCAGTGGATCCCCTCAGGGAACACTGCCCATGGAGCCCCTCAGGGGACACTGCCCGTGGAGCCCCTCAGGGGACACTGCCCGTGGAGCCCCTCAGGGGACATTGCCAGTGGATCCCCTCAGGGAACACTGCCCATGGAGCCCCTCAGGGGACATTGCCAGTGGATCCCCTCAGGGAACACTGCCCATGGAGCCCTCAGGGGACATTGCCCATGGAGTCCCTCAGGGGACACTGCCCATGGAGCCCCTCAGGGGACATTGCCAGTGGATCCCCTCAGGGAACACTGCCCATGGAGCCCTCAGGGGACACTGCCCATGGAGTCCCTCAAGTGACACTGCCCATGGAGCCCCTCAGGGGACAGTACCCGAGGAGCCCCTCAGGGGACTCTGCCGCTGTCCCCCGCGGCGAGGGCGGCACGGCAGCCCCGCTGTCCCGCAGCTCGTACCTTGGCACAGGATGTTTTTTACTGGAAAGTCGCTTGTTTTGGGTCAGGCCGGGACATGAAAGCTCCCGCGGGCCGGGCCGGGCCGTGCGCGGCCACCGCTTCCTGTCTGCGCCCGCCTTCCTGTCGCCTGGGCTGCCACCGGCCCCGCAGGAAGGACGAGGTCCCCGGCGCCCCAAGGACGGTGGCCGTGCCACCGGGACCGCTCCCGTGCCCCTGCCTGAGGGACGGCCCCTGCTGGGGACACCGAAATGGGGCTGGAAGGTGCTGGGGGCTGGCCACGGTGTTCTGCGGTTCAGCCATGGGGGTTCTGGGTTTAGGACATGGGAGGTTCTGGGTTTGGGACATGGAAGGGTTCTGGGTTTCAGCCAAGGGAGGTTCTGGGTTTAGGACATGGAAGGGTTCTGGGTTTAGGACATGGGGAGTTCTGGGTTTTGGCTATAGGAGGTTCTGGGTTTTGGCTATGGGAGGTTCTGGATTTGGGACATGGAAGGGTTCTGGGTTTCAGCCAAGGGAGGTTCTGGGTTTAGGACATGGGAGGTTCTGGGTTTTGGCTATAGGAGGTTCTGGGTTTTAGCCACGGGAGGGTTTTGCATGTTGGCCACAGAAGGGTTCTGAGTTTTGGCTGTGGGAAGGTTCTGGGATTGAGCCACGGGAGGTTCTGGGTTTAGGACAAGGGAGGTTCCGAGTTTCAGCCATTGGAGGGTTTGGGGTTTTGGCTCCAGGAGGGTTCTGGGCTTTGGCCCAAGGAAGGGCCTGGATTTCAGCTGTGAGAGGTCTCGGATTTAGGTTGTGGGAGGTTTTGGATTTTGGCCAAAGGAAGGTTCTGGATTTCAGCAATCAGAGGCTTCTGGGTTTTGGCCACAGGAGAGTTGTTAGATTGAGCCCTGGGAAGGTTCTGGGCTTCAGCTGTGGGAAGTTGTGGGCTTTGACTCCTGAAGATTTTGG
Organism: Bombycilla garrulus; assembly: GCA_013400315.1. NCBI lineage: Eukaryota > Metazoa > Chordata > Aves > Passeriformes > Bombycillidae > Bombycilla > Bombycilla garrulus. Next base: position 19,517 of record VXBU01014890.1, read on the forward strand.
GATTGGGCCATGGGATGGATCTGGGATTGGGCCATAGGAGGGTTCTGGGTTTGGAGGGTCCCATCCTCTGTCCCCTGAGCCGTGGTGACACAGCCCACACCGTCCTGCTGACAAAACCTCCCAAAGAGCCACGGGCTGGGTCATGCTTTCATTTATTCACTTCATATAAAAATCTCTTAAGAATGCGTCTGAACACAATATAGAATACTATAACATACATAGTGTGAAACTTTGGGGAACAATAAAATAACCACCTGGAACAATGCAGTGTTCAACAGACAAACAAACCCATTGATCATGCACAACTGTGCTATTGTCATGAACTAATTAGTCACGAGTTGGACCAAAAAGCTTGAAACATATTTTACAAACTGAGATTGACACCGCTCACGATGCCGGACAAGCTTTGTCAGAGGAAGTTTCACAGCACAATTATTACATCAGTTCACATTATTATTATTTTTTTTATTTTTTTTTCGTCATAGAAATTCACATTGGGTTGTTCAGAAATTGGAACATTGTGACATTGAAAAGCCGGCCCGGGCGTGGGGAGCTCTTTGTTCTGTTCCCCCCTCTGAGTTCCTGGCAAATTCCCAAATTTGCTGCCCTGGGATGCGGTGTCCCCTCCCCACGGGCAGCTGCCACCCGAATGCCCTTCCTGGGTTGTGTCTGTCTCTTCAGCTATGTTCAGGTTCTTGGACTTTATGCAATACAAAAGGTTACAAGAAAAAAAGGCAACTCTTATTCCGAGTTTTCTACCCCATTAACATCGCCGCCGACAGGCGATGCTAATTCATATAAATTAATAACTTACAAAACATTACAGTATGTACAGTAGATAATAAATACACTGTTATAAACAGTAATGGAGGTGGTAGAGCTCGAGGCAGTGCAGGAGGAGGAGGAGGATGGTGGACCTAAACCTAGGGAACGTGGACGAGAGGCCAGAGAAACACAAATAATCCGAGCGTGCAAATTCCAGGGAGCTGCCGAGGGGGAAGGCGTGTCACACGCTGCCTTGCCACGCTTACTCGGGGATGGACCGAGCTGTGCCAGGGAAAAAAAAAACAACAAAAACTGCCCTCTGTCCTGCTCACCACAAACCCAAACCCCGGGGAGGAAAAAAAACCCGCTGTTCCCAGCGAGGGAACGGCGCACGGCGGCGCCGGGGGACTCCCAGCGGGTCACCGGGGGGATTAAGAACACATTGAAGGTGCAGTAATGCAAAGCAGAGGGTTTCCCCTTCTGTTTAGTCTGTCAAAGTGATTAACTGCAATAAAGTGACAGGTATTGCCCATGAAAAAAAAGGAAGACTGCTTCTGGTAACAGGAAGAATCCAAAAAGTAGCCGTCAATTCCGAAACACCTTGTGTCGCTTTTGAACTACCAAGCTCCGTGTGTTGAATTTAGAGACTCTTGAAAAGACATGAAAGTGTTTACAAAGAAGGCACACAGGTCTGCAGACAGGTGGTCGGGTGGACAGGTTGGATATGAGTTATTGATCAGTAGTTTCTATCAGTCTAACTGGTATAAACTCCAAAACTAACAGTATAAAATCTCTCAGTTGTGTGTCAGCGCCGCCTCGGGCCCGACCCAAGCCAGCTCCAGGACAACGCGGTGCTCTCGGCTGACAAGGCTCAAACCACAACGCAAATCACCCGTGCATTTCCTGAGCAATCATTCATTCCCTACCCCATCTGTAACCCTGACTCCAATCTCAAGTAGCTGGAGGGTCCATGACCCCCGAGGCAGAGGCCTCAGCCGCGGCTGCAGGGGCCGCCGGAGGCCGCTCGCAAGCTCTGCAAGTGTTTAAAAGCCACTCCCGCGGGGCCGGGCCATTATGTGTCCACTGGAGATGTGTCTTCTGTCACAATCTCGATGGTGGCCTCCCTCTGGGGCTCCTCCTCCCCCGGCTGGGCCACGCAGAGCGTCTCTGTATTGCTGAAGTAGCCGAGGCTCTCGCCGTCCTTGTCGGGCCCGTCCGAGTCCTCCTCCTCCAGCGTCAGTTCAAACTGGAACTTCTCCATCAGGCCCTGGCAGTCCTGGCCCCGCTCCTCCAGGGGAGGGGACGGGCTCTGAGGTATCATGCTCTGGTACCAGTTCCTGTTGTCCTCCAGAGTGTCCAGGATGTCCTGGGCGTCGGGCTGCACCAGGTCAGCCCACGTCTCCCAGAGAGGATGGACGATGTAGTCAATGAATCCCACCTGGAAAACAAAGGGGCGCGCACATCAGGGCAAGGGAACAGCCAGGGGAAGGTGGATGCTTGAAAAGTTCGTATTATATTCATTTTATATGCAAAATGCCAGGAGCAAGTCCCCAAACCAGCACGGCCTAATGCCCTCACAATTGTCTGATACCCAAAGCTGCACCCACACACAGTGCTGGGCTGGTGTCTTGTCCGAAATCAAACCTTGGATGAAGTTTCGCTAAAAGCAGGAGCCAGCAGGAAATTCAGGGGACAGAGCCCTGAGCTGATTCCCCAGTGTGGGCAGCAGAAAAGGAGAGGGGGAATTCTGCTGCCCTGCCCTGCTCAGGTGAGGCCCCACCTGCAGAGCTGCCCCAGCATCAGGAGGATGTGGGGTCCAGAGAGATCCCAGAGCTGCTGCAGGGCTGGAGCCCCTCTGGAGCCGGGCTGGCAGAGCTGGGGGTGCTCACCTGCACAGGAGAAGCTCCAGGGAGAGCTCAGAGCCCCTGGCAGGGCCTGGAGGGGCTCCAGGAGAGCTGAGAGGGACTGGGGACAAGGACAGGACACTGGGAATGGCCGGGATGGATACTGGGAAGGAATTGTTCCCTGTGAAGGTGCAGAAGGCCTGGAATAGAATTCCCAGATCCAGTGGCTGCCCCTGGATCCCTGGCAGTGTCCCAGGCCAGGCTGGGTGGGGTTTGAGGATGCTGGAAGGTGTCCCTGCCGTGCAGCTGGAACTGGACGGGGTTCTCAGCACTGAGAGAGGCTGCTCCTCTCAGACAGAATTCCCAGGTGACTGGGGACAAGGCTGGTGCATTTATGGCTTTATCCCACACGACTGACAGCTGGGAACACCCCAGTGCTCCCAGGGGGTATTTATTTATCCAGCCTTGATGGGCTGAAGCTCAAATTTGGGTGTATTTCCCCGTGAGGATACACTTGGTTCCTATTCCAAACCATCCCGCCATCCCGCACTCCAAACATTCCCGTTCTCCTCCCGCCCCCTGCCAAAGCAGCCCCAAGAGATTTCCTTGGGAAAAAAAAAGGATTTTCCTGGGGAAGAGCTCACCCAGCGGGCGGGCTCATCCCGGGAATGCTGCCTGGCCCTCCGTGGAGCGCTGGAAAGAGTGAGGGACTCGCCGAGCTCAGCCCTCCCGCCACCCTCTGCCTCAGGGAGGAACCGCGGCCAGGACGGAGCCGGCCGTGAAAAAAAAAGGGAATTGGAATTCCTCCGTCTTGGCAGAGCCCGGCCCGGCTCCACGGCTCCGTGTGGAGCAGGGAATGGCTCTGGCAGGAGCCGGGCTCCGGGCGCAGATGTTTGCTTTGGAAATGGCTCCCGGCTCCCTCAGACACAACAGGATGTCAACAGCACCGGGAGCGCCCGACTGGAACGGGCTGGGGAGGCAGGTCCGGCAAAAACGGGATGAAAAGCTCCCGCTGCTCAGGGGGAGAAGAAGAGTTCGGGATGGTTGGAACCCAAAATGCTCCAGGGATGGGTAAAAATCAGCACTCGTTAATCATTGTTTCTCTAAAATCACTGCGTCGGGTCGTTGTTCCTTTGAAAACGTCATGGAATGATTTGCCACACAGCTCAGCACCAATCCTGAAATATTGAGAGGGCATCTCAAGCTTTGAAATATTTGCACATTATTTTTGCAATCCCCTCCTTGTTCCCCTTCCCTTTCTCCTCTGCCATTCCACGATGGCCATTTTGTGCAGTTCCTGTCTTTTCTGCACAGCAAAAACGTCATTTGGAAACCTCCAGCACGGACACGCCACCTCCCCTTCTCCTTTGCCCTTCCATGATGGGTATTTTGTTCAACTCCTGCCTTTTCTGCAGGGCAAAAATGTCATTTTGAAGCCTCTGTGAAGCAAAGAATGAATTGAAGCTCACATGTAGAGCACATGGGCAAGCCTGGCTGAAGGATTCATTTCTTGTTAGGTTAAGAAATCCGACAGATTTTTCCAACAAAATCACCACGCGGTTGAGTGAATAATTTTGAAAGCACTTGGCTGAGCCCAAGAGGACATTTGGAAATAATTATCATCAATTTTGTTACTTATTCAAGCTGAAAAACCTCAGTGATGACTTGCTGGAGTCATTCAAAAACAACAACCAAGACAGCATTATATAAAGGCTGGAATCTGTTTGGACAAACATAAATTCCTGGTTTCATTCCAGATTATCCAGGCGAAATTTTATGGCCTGTGCTACGCAGGTCAGAACAAAATCTGACCTTGAAACCATTTTATGAATCAGAACTAGGGATGAGCCAGTTCATCCCCCCCAAAAAAGAGGCAAATCCAGCTCTCTTAAGTTTTGCAAGGACATAAATGAATATTTCTGGGATTTATCCTGCTCAGGACAGCTCCAATTCAACTGAACACAAGCACTGCAGAATTGTCCTGGATAGCGAGTGACATCCAGAGTTTTGTGGGGTCCTGAGGTGGATCTCATCTGGGAGAAGCCCCCAGTCCTGCAGATCAGTGGGGCTGGAACTGGGGTCCTGATGCTTAAAGTTTGATCTTTTCTATTTCTCACATTCTGTGCTGGTTCAGTGAGCAGTTCTGGGTTCATATTCAGGGTTGGGGAGCTCTCTGCACAGAGCAGGGACACAAAACAATTCCTTTCCAGCTGGGACCAAGGACAAATTTGAGTCCAAGAGTGGAAACAACAGTGAAGGAAGAGAGGGAACAAGGAGGATGGAGCTTCATCACCTGGAGCTGGAATTGGACAATGAACTCCAATGTGCAAATGGACCAGAGCTTATAAAAATGTGAGCCCTCATGACGGCGGCCATTTTGTGCCCATTGCTGGATTGCTTGGGTGCAGCCCCAAGGGGTTCCTGCACTGCCCAAGCTGGATCCTTGCAATAAATCCCTTTTATCCTTTTATTCTGCCCAGTCTCTGTTTCCAGATCAGCCTCTCCAGCAGCAGTCCAGCCCCGGTGGGTTGTGAGGGTGTGGGGCAGGACAGGCCCGGTGAGGCTGGGCTGAGCAGAACTGCCCCTTCCAGCCTGGGCAACACAAGGACACAACTCCCTCTGGAAACTGGGACACGAGCAGGGAGTGAGGAGATGCCCAGGGGATGGAGAGGAGCTGGAAGAGCCTCTCCAGCCTGTGAGAGCCCCAGGCAGAGCTGGATGTCAGAGTGGATCAGAACCCACGCTCTGAGCCGCCGGCTCTCCTAATGGTGCAGCAAAAGCAGCTGAGTTTTGTCTCTGCTTTGAAATGCCAAGCTCAGGCAGGGAAAGCTGCAGCTCAGGGCCAATTACCTGGGATTTTTCCACGGAGGCCGTGTGTTTGTCACACATGGGGCTGATTTCCATGCCTCTCTCCCGCTCTTTGTCTCCCTGCTGGAAGAACTCCTCCATGATCCTGTCCGTCCACTGCCGGTACAGCTCCAGGGATTTGGTGGGGTTACTCAGGTCTGCACAATGCACCATATTCCGGAGAACCTGCAATTACATCCGTCAGGAAACTCATAAAATCAGCTGGAAAAACTGGAGGCTTTCAGGCTGGATCTGCACCGCAGAAAACATTGCACCAAAAGATTCCCTGATTATGAAACAAGACCAGAAAAATATCAGGAATGTGGCATTGTAGCACATTAAAGATGTGGAGCTGCTGAGAGAGCCCAGAGAGATCCCAGAGCTGCTGGAGAGAGCCCAGAGAGATCCCAGAGCTGCTGCAGAGAGCCCAGAGAGATCCCAGAGCTGCTGGAGAGAGCCCAGAGAGATCCCAGAGCTGCTGCAGGGCTGGAGCCCCTCTGGAGCCGGGCTGGCAGAGCTGGGGGTGCTCACCTGCACAGGAGAAGCTCCAGGGAGAGCTCAGAGCCCCTGGCAGGGCCTGGAGGGGCTGCAGGAGAGCTGAGAGGGACTGGGGACAAGGACAGGACACAGGGAATGGCTTTAAATTGAAAGTGGGCAGATTTAGATGGGATTTTGGGCAGGAATTGTTCCCTGTGAGGGTTTGAGGCCCTGGAATAGAATTCCCAGAGCAGCTGTGGCTGCCCCTGGATCCCTGGAATGCCCCACACCAGGCTGGACATTGGGCCTGGGACACCACACAGGTTTTTTGGGAATCCAGCTGCTTCCCACCATTCAAAATCCACTTCCATGCTCTCAGGGACAGAGGTGGAATGCTCCTACTCCATGGAATGAGTAATATCCCCTCCACACACGCACAAAACACGCCTGACTAAGTGGCCACAAGGATTTAGGCGGCACCAGAGCGAAATAAAAATTTAAGAGTTTTCCCAGGAGCCTGTTCTTAAGGAGTTGGTCATCAAAGCAGAGAGCAGAGCAGGATGTATCTTGCCCTGCTCACTGCACAGCCCTGTTCCAGCATTTCCTGGTCACTTCTGTAAATCAAGGATTGAATTATTGAGGGAACAGACTGTACAGCAGGAATTCCAGCTCGCTCTGAGCTGCTTTGGAGATGAAGTTCCAAATGAAATTCTTGCAGTGTTGTAACAGGAGAAACAAATGCTGCAAGGAAATTTAGGAGCCCTCAAAAACTGAGCTCAGAACGTGCCACGTTTGCAGTTCCAAGTGTTGGGGAAAAAACCTCCCTAATTCTAAAAACTACGTAAAAAATAATGGGACAAAAAAATATATGGGACCTAAAAAATATGGGACCTAAAAATATGGGACCACTTTGTGTTTCTTTTTAGTGCTGAAGAAAATGACTGCTGAGAATTCAGCTTCTCTGTATGATCAGTTTCAAAGCCAGGGTCAAAACAGGAGTGGGGCTTTTTCATCCTGACCAAAACAGCCCAAATCCAAGGAATTTGGCTGCCTCACCTGTATCCTGTCCGTGTAGTTGTCCAGAAGGAGAACTCCTGAACTGGTCACCTTCTTGGTTTCCACCATAGTCTTCAGGTCAGCCAACAGGCTCATGTGCTTGGACATATCAGTGGCCAACACCTTTCCAGAAACGGGGAAAAAAAACAGGATTTCAGGAGGGGAAACCACAAAAAAATAAAAAAAAGACTATTTTTTAAGGAGAGGAGGAGGGAGTGGCCATACCATGTCGATCACCATCTTCCTGAGGGTCTGGCGCTGCTTCTTGGTCAGGTTCTGGAAGATGTCACAGTGCTCCTCCTGGAGCAGTTTGAAGCCCACGGCCAGGTGATGGTTCTCCAGCACGGACTCGTCGTTGTACATCAGGGCCAGCTCGGAGTCTGGGGAAGGAACACCAAAACATGGGGCTCCAGCCTGGGAAATGTGGGATTTCCCACCCAAACATGGGGCTCCAGCCTAGGAAATGTGGGATTTCCAACCCAAATGTGGGATTTCCCACCCAAATGTGGGATTTCCAACCCAAATGTGGGATTTCCAACCCAAATGTGGGGCTCCAGGCTGGGAAATGTGGGATTTCTAACCCAAATGTGGGATTTCCCACCCAAATGTGGGATTTCCAACCCAAATGTGGGATTTCCAACCCAAACATGGGGCTCCAGGCTGGGAAATGTGGGATTTCAAACCCAAATATGGGGCTCCAGCCTGGGAAATGTGGGATTTCCAACCCAAATGTGGGATTTCCAACCCAAATGTGGGGCTCCAGCCTGAGAAATGTGGGATTTCCAACCAAACATGGGGCTCCAGACTGGGAAATGTGGGATTTCCAACCAAACATGGGGCTCCAGGCTAGGAAATGTGGGATTTCCAACCCAAACGTGGGATTTCCCACCCAAATGTGGGGCTCCAGGCTGGGAAATGTGGGATTTCCAACAGGAGCTTGTCCTGGGTACTGCAGGTTTCCTTTCCTCATCCCTGGAAGGGTTCAGGGCCAGGCTGGATGGGGTTTGGAGCAGTCTGGTCTCAGAGAAGGTGTCCCTGCCCATGGGACACTGGATGATTTTAGGATTCTGGGATTGTTTTTAGCTCTAGGAGTGTCAGCACCAGCACTCAAGCAGCTTTTGCTCAGTCCCAGTGACAAGATAACGCTCAGTTGACTCGGTTACAAATCACTGGCAACAGAATCCTGCAAAAACCTTTCCCAAAACACATCAATCCCCATATTCTGGAATCCAGATCCATGTGGCAGAACACGACACAACGCCCAATATTTGGCTTTCTGGTTGTCAACAGCAAGAGGATTATTTATCTTATCTGGATGGCAAAGTTTGCACTCAGGGCTGGCAGAATTATTATGTGCTAGCAAGTAGTAAATATTGTAAATATTGACTTTTCAAATTGTGCTACAATGGTTCCCTTTGTCAGGGATTGCATTTTAATCCCTGCTGGATTCCAAAACGTCTCACTCCTTCACTGCAGCACATTCTGAGAGGGCAGCACAGCCCTGCAAGTTCTCATTGGTGGCGTGTGAAAAGAATCCCCACTGCTTTCTGGGTGAAATCCTGAGGGATTCAGAACAAAACTCACTTGTGTTGATCAGGAATTGATTGGAGACCCCGGGGTGATCCACGTCGTGGATTGCAGCTGCAAAAATGGCAGCGAGGATTTCCAGGTCCGTGAAGACAGCCTAGGATGGAGCAACAGGGATCTGTCAGAGGGGTTTCAGCTCTCAGCAGGACTGAGGGGAACAAATTGTGCTTTTTTAATTGCTTTTCTGGGGTGAGGCACTGCCTCAGAAGAAAGGTGAGGGTGAAACTGAGATTCCACGTGCTGAGATTTCCTAAGGATGAAGGCCCTGGAGTGAAGTATCCTGCATAAAGTTGGAAGTTTTGTGGATAAATAGAAGAATTATTAAAGAAAGGCCTCATAAAATCAGGCCCTGCTGAATTAGCAGCTGGCCTGTTACTACTCCTAAGTGCAGCCAGCTAAAAAATTCATGAGGATGAAGGCAATTAACACAATAACCTCTTCTGAGGGTGAAAAACAAATGCACTGCAATAACGAGGGATTTGTCCCATGAGAATCAGTGAACAAAATATGGGAACTAACTCTCTGGGATCCAGGCCCCACTGACCTGAGTGTTGGTGGGGTTTGGTTTTGGTGGCCACGCTGGCAATTCCTGCTCCACACTCACGTGGCTGCTGGGAAGGGCTGAGCACCAGCCCAACCCCTGGATCTGCACTTTGTGCATCCCAATCCCATCCTGTTCCCTGTCTGAATCCACGCTCTGCACTCAGCTGAGCAATAAAATAGATTTGGCAGACAAGCAAAACACCTTTTACCAAACAGAGCAATTGGCAAGAAAGCTTTTAACCAACTGGAGTTCAACACGAGTGAAAACTGCATCAAAATGAGCCATGTGAATAAAAATTGGGTTTTCCACATGAAGAAAACAGAGCTCTGAGTTGTTTGCTGCCACAGGAAGAGGCAGCAGCGCCCACCCCGCGTTCCAAACTGAGCCCAGCGGGGCACTCACGTCCAGGGCAGGGGTGGAGAGCAGCACATGGGTGGACTGGGCCACGTCAGCAGCGTGCAGGCTGTTGTGGTAAGCCACATCGGAGTGGTAGTGGTCCTCCAGGGTCATCATGTACGTCACGAACGTGTCCGACGAGATCTTGAAGGTTTTCAGCAGATCCCGCTCCTGAGGGGGCAGAGCACAAACAGCAGGCTCAGCGCCGGAGCAGGCGGCCGAGCAGGGAGGAATTGGGCTCTGGGAACACCAAAACTGGTGAAAATAATGCTGGGATTTGTGCAGAATTCCAGAATCCTCACCTGGAATATGGCGTACATGATGCAGGTGAGCGGCCGGTTGTGCGAGTACCTGGCCACGTTGAAGATGTTGAGGCCCCACTTGTTCAGGTCTTCCAGTTCCTGTGGAGAGCACAAAAGGAGAATTTTTGAAGGGTTTTTGAAGGTTTGAAGGGTTTTCCAGGCAATTCTGCTGTTGCCCAAAAGTCCACAAATATGCAAATTCGATGGTTATTGTGATTATGTAAGTGCTGAACGTGTGAGCTTAATGAACACAGAGTAAAAGTGAAGGGCTGATTTTGTGTTTCATAATTGCCCTCCTCAGCCCTCATCACCTTTTTTCTTTTTGTATTTTCATGTATTTTTAAATATAAAACTGTAAACACTACAACTGTAAATTCTAAACATAAAATTTAAACATAAAATCATGCACTCTTGAGGCTGCCATTAATTAACAACATTTCTAATGGCCACATCATTTCAGGGGTACAAATTCCAAGGGGGAACAATCCATTCCCAGCCTCCAGTTCCCCCCAGAAGAGCAGGAATCTCTCGTACCTTGGCCAGGTGATCTTCCTTCTCCGTCTTCACCCCAAACCGTGAGATGCTGGTGTTGTTCAGGCTGGAGCTGTGCATTAATTTCTTCACCCCGCTGATCTGTGTCATGAGCTGCTGTTTTTTCTTCTTCTCCCTGTCCTTCTGGGTGGGAGAAGGGATCTCCACATCGTTCTGCTTGTCTGGAACAGATCAGGGGGAAATGAGTCAGCACAACGTGAGCTCCCAGCACATCCTCCCCCGAAATCAGCCCTCGAGCTGCTGCCTCTGCTCCCCGCTTCAAACCCAGGGGGTTTTCTCATTTTGGGATCCAAAAATCAAAAAAAAATCAAATAAAAATCCCGGTTAGAAAAGCTCTGGTTGCTCTCTTGCAGCTGCTGTGTGGTTTGGGGACACTGGGCATGGCCAGGAATGTCTCCCTGTGGCATTTGGGGACATGGATTAGTGCTGGGAATGGTTGGACCCCATGATCTCCAACCAAAATGATTCTGTGATTTTTCCATGCCTGAAAGGCACCATTTATCCTTAGGGAAAAATTCCAGTTAATTTCATTCCCTATTTGCAGGAAAATAAAAGTAATGTTCAAACAACACATTTTTTTTTCCCTGAATAAGTTAAACCACATCTATTTTCCCTATTTTCATTCTGAGGGTCAATGCCTCCCTGCTCTTAAACCCAGTAACAAATGGGTGTCACCGATTTATGAAAAGATTTTTCCATTAAGAATAAATGTGGAATAACATCCAAAACACAGGCTAAACTCCCACTGCCATTCTCAGGGATAATCACAGTTTTAGTGCACGTGAAGAGGGCCCAAACTTGGCTGTGGAGATGTGTTTAGGAAATAAAGAAATCTCAAAAAAAACACCTGGTACTTGCTGCCCTACAGCTGATTTGTTCAAGCCCAGACCCAGTGGCTCATTACTCCCACCCAAACCATTTTTTATGGATTTTACCACCACCCTGAGGATCTCCAGAGGGGTTTCAGGCAGGAGTTACTCTTGCCTGGGTTTAATTAAGCCCCTCTGCAGCGCTGTAATTAGGAAAGGGCTCGTTACCCACTGCCTGACATCCGGGGTGCTCCCTGGGCTTTGGACACCTCCAGGGGTGTTGGGCACCAGTGCCAGGGCCTCATCCCTTCCCAGGGAACAATTCCTTCCCAAAATCCCATCCATCCCTGCCCTCTGGAAGCCATTCCCTGCGTCCTGTCCCTCCTTGCCCTGACGAAACCAAAAAGGCTGAATGAAGTCACATGAGCTGGGTTTGATATCTCTGAATTATCCCCAGCTGTGGAGATAAACCAGTGTCCTACCCACATATTCCTTTTTGTTTGTTTGTCCAACCTCCTCACTTGCAGGCTCCCGTTATTTTGGGTGCTCATTTAATTTAATTACATTTTAGGGAGGAAAAAACTAATTCATAAAGCCCACACCAGCATGACTTCCTGAAACAACTGATGATCCTTTTAAAAGCTTCCTTATTTTTTTTTTAAGATGAGCCATCAGGCTGCAGTCTGACCCACTCTGGAGAGCCTGTCCCCCTCAGCAGGGCCAGGCCTGAGCGGGGATGTCACTGTCACCAGGCACGTGAGGGATGGCAGGATGGGAATGACCAGAGCTTTGGGGAAATGGAGCTGCCTGAGCTTGGGAATGGCAGGAATTCAGACATGGAGCTGCTGGAGAGAGCCCAGAGAGATCCCAGAGCTGCTGAGAGAGCTCAGAGAGATCCCAGAGCTGCTGGAGAGAGTCCAGAGAGATCCCAGAGCTGCTGGAGAGAGCCCAGAGAGNATTCCCAGATCCAGTGGCTGCCCCTGGATCCCTGGCAGTGCCCAAGGTTGGACATTGGGGTTTGGAGCAGCCTGGGACAGTGGAAATGTCCCTGCCAGTGACACTTATGATCCTTATGGTCCCTCCCAACCCAACCCAGTCTGGAATTCCATGAATAAAACAACCCCAGCAGCAGCAGCAGCTCTGGCTCACCAGGCCCTGCTGGGATCCAGGCCCCACTGACCTGAGTGTTGGTGGGGTTTGTTTTTGGTGGCCACGCTGGCAATTCCTGCTCCACACTCACGTGGCTGCTGGGAAGGGCTGAGCACCTGGATCTGCACTTTGTGCATCCCAGTCCAGTGCTGCTCCCTGTCTGAATCCACGCTCTGCACTCAGCTGAGCAACAAAATCCGTGCACTCCACAAAGCTGCTCCCAGCTCCCGTGCATTATTAATGCTGTGGAGTGTCCTCAATGCAGGCAGCAGCTCCAGCTGCAGCTGGGCATTGGAATCACTTTAGAACCCTTCATGGAATAACTGTGTGTCACACAGGGAACACCTTCCAGGGGAGCACGAATCCCCACGGACACTCGGCCTTTGGAGCTGTTGGCTTCAGGGATGCCTGCAAATGCGAGGCTCCTCATTTCAGATGTAAATGGTCACAAATCCTGAAGCTGCTTCCTGAGAAAATAATCCTGCTTCTCCTAAAAAGCGTTGCCACAGAGGATTCATTCATGGCCTTGGAGCTGTGAGCTCCAACAGAATGAATGAAATGCAGAATATTCCTTTTTTTTTTTTTTTTAATTTTATTTTTATTCTGCCTTCTGGTGCAAAATGAGCAGATTTAGACTAAGCAAAGAATTAAATTTTGGGGATGACTTGGTCTGAATCCCATCTGTGAAGGGAAGCTGAACGAGGCTGTGCCTGCAGCTGGCTCGGTGTGACTTTGTCCTTTCCCATAAGGTCACCACAAAAACCCAGCGTTGCATAAGGCAGCGGCCACCAGCCCCAAACCCTCCCAGAAACAAATATCCCACGGAACCCTCCCAAAAACATCCCACAGAACCCTCCCAAAAACATCCCACAGGCTCCAAGGAATTCCTCTGGGGTACACTCATCCAAACACCATTGCCTCGCTCCCCGCAGCCATTTGAAAGTGAAAACCCAAAGGATGCAGCTGTGAATGGGGGCAATCAGGCTGCCCTTAACCCTTCCCTGACCCCAAAAAAGGAAAAAATACAATAAACCATCCCAGGGATGCATTCCTTACCCAGGAAAGTGTTGGAAATGTACTCGGACACTTGGTTGCCGGAGCGGCTCATCTCGGACAGGTGTGTGAGCTCCCGGTTCAGCATCCTCTTGAACTGCGAGGGGCAGAGCACAGGAAAATGGCATTTTTATGGAATCCTGTCCCAAATCCACACCGTGTTCAGCACGGGAGGCTCCCCCAGGGCAATGAAAAGAATTCTGGGGATATTTGGGATGGAGCCGGCGACAGATGGTTTCATTTCCATCCTGCTCGGCATCGCCGTGACTGGGTATTTCTTTTCAGCCCACGGAATTAATTTCCTCTAAAGATGCTCATTAATTGTTACCGTCACAAACGAGGAGAGAAATGTTTCAGATAAATCTCTCTGAGAGCTCGGGTTTTTATCTCAGGTTGAGATTCCCCGTCCCCAAACCTTCTTTTGTTCCGGATTTTCTAAATTTGCTCCATTTTTGTGTTAAATCAACAGACAACTGCATATCCAGAGGAGAAATACGCCCTAAATCTGAGGATCATACAGCAAAATGTGGGATTCAGGCATTGTTCCCTTGGATATTCGTGCTGTGATCCTGCTGATTTTATAATCCAGCATTTTCACTGCTGCATCATTTTACCCTGCAACACCCAATTCCCCCCCCCACCAAAAAAAATGTCATCCATGGACTCTGCATGCACACATGATTAGCCAAAACACACAGAAATCAGCATTTTTAAAGCACATTTCCCTCACAGAGGCTTTCTCCGAGCGCCACAGCACAAAAAAACCCAGCCATTAATAACCCAGTAATTAATAACCCTTCAGGAATTAAACCCACCTTAATGTAACCCCAAGACACAGATAACAAATAGTTGGCTTCAGGCATTTTGGAAAGCTCCTCGCAAGCCAGCACAAATCCTCCGGGAGAAATCGCCGCTCCGACGGGAGAGGAGCCTTTCCCGATCCCCCCGAAAAAAAAACCAACCCAGCGTTCATCCGAGGCAGAGATCCCGCAAAATTCCGGCGGCTGCGAATCCCAGCCCGAGCCCGAGCCGAGCCTGGCAGCGCATCCCGGCTGCCCGTGGGTGGATGAGATCCGGGAATGCACAAAGGACGGGAATCGATCCGCGCCGTGCCCGGAGCGCTGCGGGATTTGGGGATTTTGGGGATTTTGGGGATTGTGGGATTCGTGCCGCTCTCGCTCAGCTCCTGAAGGGGGTCCCCGCTCCGCAGGAGCCGCGCCAGGGGAGCGCTGCTGATCCCGCCGGCTCCGCCAACACAGCCATGCTTTATGGGAAAATTAAAATGGAGGAAGCTCCGGGAATATTGAAATAAGGGGGGAGAGCAGGCGGCGGTCTCTTCTACATTCCTGCCTTGTTTTAGTCCTATTCCTCACAGAGGCTTTCAAAATATTCCCTGCTGGATTCTTAAAAATCACATCTTGTCACGTTTTCTCAGCCTGATCTGGTTTTTCCTCCTCCGTGGTAAAGGGCAAAACGCAGCAACGCAGCAAAATGTCCTTTTACCAACTGAAATATCCTTCAGATAAGAGGTGTAAAAGAGTAATCACCTTAAATCTCTAACTGCAATTCATAAATTCACGCGTTCATTCTTAAAAGAGCATGGCTGTAATGTCCCTGCCCGAGGCAGGGGGTGGAACGAGATGAGCTTTGAGGTCCTTCCCAACCCCAGCCACCCTGTGATTCGCAATCCACATTTCAATATTTAATCAGCGCTGCAGCTTTTGTTTCAAAAAAAAAAAAACACCCAAAAAAGGGGACAGGCAGCCCCTTTATGAGGAAGCCGGAGCTGTCCTTGACACGGAATCCAAAGAAAATCCCCTCGTGCCGTGCTCCCAGCATGGGATCGCTGGGATGCGCAGCCCTCCCGCTGCTCAGGACGTCCTTGGTGGCTGTGCCGGGAACACAGCACGTGCCAGAGAGGCCAGCATTCCCGAAATAAAAGGCCCATCTTTGCTGAGAAATCCTTTCCTGTCTCCAGCTGCCTCCCCAGCTCCCGGGCTGGCGGCACGAGGCCGCCCCGCGTGCTGTGGGACACGTGAGACGCGGGCACGGCCCGAAATCCCGCTCCCTGCTCCCTGTGACAGCCAGGCTGAATGGGACACAGCCCAAAATCCCGCTCCCTGCTCCCTCTGACAGCCAGGCTGGATGGGACACAGCCTGAAATCCCGCTCCCTGCTCCCTGTGACAGCCAGGCTGAATGGGACACAGCCCAAAATCCCGCTCCCTGCTCCCTCTGACACCCAGGCTGGACGGGGCACAGCTCCAGACGGGATTCCAGCCCGACCCTTGGCCACGTGGAGCAAAGTGCCCCATCTTCTCCTCTCCTTGAACTGGGGATGAGCAGAGGTGGTGGCGTGGCCCCAAGCTGGGGTGTGACCCGCTGGGACAATGCCACCCCCGGCCAGTGGCACAGAAACGGGGAATCCTGGAGCAGCTTGGGTTGGAAAGAACCTTAAATCCCATCCCATTCCATGGCAGGGACACCTCCACTGTCCCAGGGTGTCCTTGCTCAGTGTCCAGCCTGGCCTGGGACCTTCCAGGGATCCAGGGGCAGCCACAGCTCCTCTGGGAATTCTGTGCCAGGCCCTCAACACCATCCCAGCCAGGAATTCCTGCCCAAAATCCCATCCAAAACTACTCTCACCATCACACAGGTGAGACAAGCAGCTTAAACCCCGTCCCATGGGACACAGGAAGGACTGGGATGTGAAGGCTGCCATCCCAGGGATATAGAAAGGATTGGGATGTGAAGATTACCATCCCAAGGGACACAGGAAGGACCAGGATCTGAAGATTACCATCCCAGGGATATAGAAAGGACTGGGATGTGAAGATTACCATCCCAAAGGGCACAGAAAGTACCGGGATCTGAAGGATTCTGGGAGCCCAGGAGCACACCCCACAGCGCTGCACGGATTTTGCCCCGCAGGCTCTCCCCTCCACCTCCTGCCAACCACGAGGCTCAAAAACCCTTTGGAAACCACCAAAAAACCGTGGGGAAGGAGCAGGGCAGGGCAGGGCAGGGAGCGAGGGAGGGGAGCCCTGACCCCACATCCCCTCCCGGTGACGTCTTTGCAGCGGCCACCAGCAGCAGCGGGGACACGTGAGCGCTGCCAGCCGAGCTGTGCCGCAGCATTTCCCCGCGTTCCCGGCCTTTACCCGCACCGGGAAAGCGCCGTCAGCGCACGGATCACACGAGGCGCTCCCGTAAGCGGCCGAGCTTTGCTCACAACGGCCCCTTTCAGACGGCCGAGCCCCAGCGCTGCTGGACAAACAGCCCATAAAATGTCTTCACCTCACGAGTGGCCGCACAGAGCGCAAAGGGCGGCCGCTGCCTCTCCGCGGAGCCGTTTGGTGGCCGCCACAAGGTCACCCGAGGCGTCTGCAGCGCAGAAAATCCCTCGGGGTTCTTGTGTCCCATCGGGAGGCAGGAGCCTGCCCCCCACAGCCTTAACCTCCCTCGTTCTGCCAGCCCTATAAACAATCACAGCTCTGCTGAAAGGCCGTGAGGGTCAAACCCAGCTGGAATTCCCACAGGGTTTGCCAAGATTATTGGGATTTGCCATCCCAACTAAGTGGGATTTACTTTATCACACGCCCCCCTTCCCAAAACCCCGATGTTCCGCTGCTCATGACGGGTTTTTTTGGGATTTTTCCCCCTTGCTGTCGGGATGCTCTGCGTGCTGCGGGGATCGATGCCTTATGTCACCTGCGACCCCTCTGTCGCAATCCCGACCTCAAATCCATGCGACAGCGGCGGGGAAAACAAACAGATTGCAGGGATAGAGGAGGAAATTCCAGCTGGAGCCAACCCAGGGATCGGGATTTTGGAGAATGCCCCGTGCAATTACGGTAACACCCGGCAGGAAATTACGGTAATGCCCATTTGCAGCACCGTGCTGCGCTTTTCATTAATTTTTGTAATTAATAATCATCCTCGCGCCTTTTCCAAAGGAAATTAGCGCTGATAAGCTCTCTGAGAGATGGGAATTAGGAGTGTGTGGATGGGGAGGGGATGCTCACCCCAAACCCAGGGGGTTTCCCCCAAAAAGGAGAAAACCAGGAGATGGGCTCAGAGCTCCCTTCCCTCCAGCCCGAATTGTGGCTCCAGGACCACGCAACGAACACCTTTAAGTGAGGGCAGGAGTGCAGGTAACACTGCCAAGGTGACTCCTGGGGGTCATTTTCCAGATCCAAAGGCACAGCCGACATTCCCAGCGAGTCTGGAAGCATCTGGAGCCCCGGCGTGGCGCGCAGCTTTCCTGTTCTGTTGCTCTGAAGCAACTGCAGGACTCATCTGCACCGAATTAAGCCTCCCAGAATTGAATCATTCTCTGATTACCAGCAGTGACCCTGCTGCCACGCATCCTCTGCTCCGGGGAGCTCAGCTCCTTTCCGGCCGCGCCTGCGGGTGGCAGTTTCTTGGATTACCGGTGGGAAAACCCGCTCCCGGTTCCCCTCCTGCTGCCCACACCAAAGCCTTGCTGCTCAGGGCTTCTCCCCACCTTTATTCCTCTGCTGAGCTCTGGTTCCAGACACGGAAATCCCAGGTGAGGGGCCCTGGGAGGGTGGTGATGCTGGCGCTGAGGGCAGGGCGGCTCCAGGCTCACCCCATCCGAACCAAATGTGCTCCATTTTTATGCAGAGGGAGAAAATTTGGCTTGATTTATGATGGAATGGGACAGATTTAAGAGCCCAACGATGTTGAGGGGTCCAGGGTGACCTTGCCACGACCTTGCAGGGCCTGAAGGGCTGCAGGAGAGCTGGAGAGGGGCTGCGGACAAGGCCTGGGGGGACAGGACACAGGGAATGGCTGTGAGTTGGAAAAGGGGAGATCTGGGCGGGATACGGGGAAGGAATTCCTGGCTGGGAGGAATTCCTTGTCTGGGATGGAATTCCCAGAGCAGCTGTGGCTGCCCCTGGATCCCTGGTTGGCCTTTGGGGCTGGGAGCAGCCTGGGACGCAGCGTGAGAGGAGATGAGATGAGCTTTAAGATCCCTCCCAACCCAAACCATTCTGGGATTCCACAATACCTGGATGAGGACTGGGAAACCTCCCTGATTATTTAGCGTGGAAATCCCAATTTTTCTGTCTCTTTATGGGAAGAACAGCTCCATTCCTCTCCTGAGGAGGGCCAGCAAGAAGCACCCGCAGCCCCTGGCCCTTGCAGTGCCGCTGTTATCCCCGTTGTTCCCTCTGGAGCCTGGAGAGCCGCTCCCGACAGGAGCAGGGATCTGCTGCGGGAATCCTTTGAAGTGGATTTAGCCCAGCTGGGGTTCCCCGAGGCCAGGAGTCCTTATGCAAAGAGGCTGCAGGAGTCACCGCAGGAGCTGAGGGCGATCTGGAGATAAAAGAGCAGCTCGGCGCTCGGGGGGAGCTCAGCAGAGAGCGATCCTGCCCCAGCTTTGATGGAGGAATCTCGCCGCGCATCTCAAGTGTTTATAAACTCCGCTCCCCACCCACCCTGCTGACGCAAAGCTCCCGTCCTCGAAATCCCCAGAACAAAAGGATTTGCGGGCCCAGGGTTACTTTGGCTCGGGCGGCCGGGCTGAATCCTCCCGGCTTAATTAGCCGGGTAATTAGTGCGGGTCCAGAGGCGCAATTAAACCTCGGTGGGACGGCAGGGAGCGGCTCTTTCTGCCCGGGATCCGCGGGGTGCCCGGCTCGGGGAGCTGGGAAGAGCCGCCCCTCACCTGCCCGGGAGCGGGGACGGAAATGATTTACACACAGGAAATTTCTCATCCGAGCAATCCCTCAGCAGGGAGCGGGGAGTTTGTCTGGGGTGGACGCGACACTCTGCTCCAGGTTAAAAAAAATAAATCAAAAAACAACGGCATTAATGCCACGCCGCTGAAGGAATATTTGTTATTCCCCAATCCTCCTTTCCTGACATCTCATTCCTGCGCTGCACCCAACCAGACTCCCGGATTTTGGAATTGTGGAGCGTTTCTTTGAAAGTTTGGAAGTCAAGGGTTAAAATTCCTGGATTTGGAGCAGCAGGAACCCCGCTTATCTGTGTTTTCCCGCTGTTACGTCACTTACAGAAAGGACCGCGGCAAACAAATTTGCAGCTGTCCTTGCTCCTTCATAATTCCCATCGATTTTCCTTCCTAGGTACTCCACGGAGAGTGATGGGAGGTGCATTTAATGCTTAAATAAAAAAAAATAAAATAACAAAAAAACCAAACCCAAAACCCACAAGCCTGTTTCACACTAAGCAGCACTAAAGGAGAAAGTTTTCAGCTGTATTTCAGTGCCTGGAGAAAAGTGGAATGGTTGCAGTCAGCTATCAGTCATTAAAAAAAAAAAAATAAATCAAATTTCTTTTGCAGCTCTTTCTAGTTCTTATTTCCTAAAACGATATAGTGTTTAATGCACTAGGAACTCTTTTTAATGAGATATAAAGTACTGTTTGTTTTTGGGTTGTTTTTTTTTTCTTTTTTGTTTTCCCTTCAGCTGATTTTGGAAACCCAAAAGTAAACACAGCCTTATGAAATCTCCAATTTCACATCAAAGCAGCCTTGATTTATAGAGATGTTCAAAGGAAGACTTTAAAGGAGCAACATCATGACCAACTTGTTGGCCTGATGTTATTAGAATAATTTAGAAATCCACAATGTAAATGTTGATAAATAAATAGCAGGTTGCCATAAATCAGCATGTGGCTGCTCATGAAAGCGAGAACATCTATCTGATGTAGACAGAACAATATTCAGATTTTCCCCCCCTTCCCCCGTGAAGTTTAGCATTTCTGAGAGCAGCAGAACCTCCCTTGGGTGGGACTGGATTTACGCAACACGGGGCTTAAAAAAAAAAAAAAAAAAAAAAAAAAAAAAACCCAAAGGATAAATTGGAAGCCGGGGCGG
>VXBU01014891.1:0-30179 GCA_013400315.1 Bombycilla garrulus
AAGTCTCACTGATTTTACTTTCATACCAGCACACCATTCTTACAGGGCTGCAAGTTTGTTTTAAAATAATTCTCTTTCCTTTTGCCATTTCTACCCTACTGCCTTTTAGTCCTTCGTGGTTGCAGAGTTCAAGAGATAATTTCTTGCTAATAAATAAAGCCAGGACAAATAATGCCACTATTGTGATTTATGTAAGGAGAGTACATTCTGTGGATATTTCCATCAAAATTATTTCAAAATGCTGTTTCTCTAATGAGCAGAGTCTTGTGTTCAGAACTAAAACATAAAAACAGTGTAACACATACAGAAGCTTTGACAGTGCCGGCATCACAGCTAATAGGAATTACTACAAACACATTCTTTTATTGTGACATTACATTTTTGGAGTTCAACGGCCCTTATTATCTCTCAAGGCAAGATGAAGCTTCTCATGATTGACCTGTGCACAATATGATAGCAGAATCAAAGGGAGGTCAGTTATCTATACCCAGTGGGTTCTCCCCATCACTCTAACTACATTTTTTTCCCTTTGAATAATGGCTCAGGGCAATAGGGTGATGATACAAGGTAAAAGAGAAGGCAAATATTTTCAAAAAAAAGGTACTAGATCTTTTAAACTATTACACATATTTGTATAGTGTAGGGTGTTAAGCGAGTCATGTCAGTGTCAGATGGTTCCTAGATACAAAATAGAGCATTTCAGAAACATTTCCAATGAATTCTGAATTTTACCTATGGCCACAGAAGAATGCATTAGTTGACTAACACATGATATGTTTGGGCTAGATTTTCTTTTTTCCATTACTGACTTGGTGAGTTTTAATGTCTCTCTTCAACATGGCCATGCATTATTGTTCAAATAAAGTTGACTGTAAATCCTGATCAGTGTACCAGGCACTGGGAGCACAAGAACTGTCACAAGCCTCAAAAAAACAGGTTTTTTTAGAGGCACAAATACTACTAGAGGGAGCCTTGCCCATTATCTAGAACACACAGCCTGAATAGTAAAGAGGCAGAAACTGTACCATCATCACAAGCAGAAGGAAGCTGAGGTATTTTGTTTGCATACAGCTCTGAAACTTGACAAGATTGAGAAAAGGAGCAGATATCACACAGCTGCACATCTTCCTGGCTGTCACAGCATCCAGTTTGCTGAAAGACACTTGGTATGTTTCTTCACAGGTGAAAGTCACTTCAAATATTTGTTCTCGATTAGGTATTATTTTCTATATCACCATCTGCACCAACCTGACTCACCCATTGATAAAGTTTCTTTTATTTGAGAGGGCAGGGAAGTTATTGGTGCTTTTATTAATCATTCTAGCTTCATAAATGAAAAGCTTCTTCACCTCTTATTGCCACCCAGATGTTCAGGGTGTGAACCAGATAACCAAGCCTTTAAAATAAAGCAAACCTGTGCATTCTAAATAGAAAAATGTAACCAATAGCTGCTACTGAGTGACACAAACCAAAAATAAAAACACAGATGACTAAGCACATCTTTGTCAAACAATTTCTGAGACAAATTTAAGAATGAAACACAGCAATGCCAAAGCTTTGAACTAGAGGAAGCAGATGCTTTTGCTGCTGTGACATGCATTTCCACCCAGCAGGTAGACGAGATGAAATCCGGTCTCATCAGGTCACCAAGGATCCGGGGCTAACAGCAGATTAGGCTAAGCCAGCAATAACAACATTTTACATATGATTTCCGGATACATGGAAGTTGGATATTTCCACTATTTCATCTTCTATTTTTCTTAGGACAAACTGCTGAAAACTAAATTGTGATGGAATGCAGGCATCTATTCTGATACACAATAGTTTATTGAAATGAACTGCACGGGAAACATTCCTTCTCTATATGTATGTACAAACACCAGCAAGTGGGGTGACCACTGCACACACAGGCAGAGGTAAAGACACTTTTCTTGGCAAAAGTAAAGGTGGTGCAGGTGGAATTAATCCCTGGTTAAATTATTGTCCCTTCAAAGCACACTCAGAAGAGCTACTGCTGTCAATCTAATGAGTTTTATTGGTTTATTACCATCATATGTTTTCATATAGTCAAATCTTCACATGTTTATATTTTCACTTGATAAAAGCAAAAGCCACAAGAAGGCTTGTGAAGCTCTGAGTCAGGTTTGTGTGAATTAAAATAATTTTATTTTCTTTGTGCCACTAGCAAATAGATTTGCTGCAGCAGTAGCAACAGAGGGGAAGGTTTGCTTGGGAAAAAAGTAATACACTTTCCATGAGATACCTGTTTCATCTAGAAGTTGTTAATGCTACAGCCAGTTCCCCTTTCTCTCTTTTTCTCCCCAGAGGTCCCTAATGTCAGCTACAGGCTTCTGGTCATTTTCCCAAGAGAAAGCTTTGTGTGGCATTAACAGCTGGAAAGGCACAGATTGAGACTGAGAACAGCATGAAAAGACATGGAATATAAGGCTCTAATGACAGCAATCATGTATTTTAAACTCAGGGTTCCCCAGGGTATTACATCAGTAACTCAGCTGAGACACTGAACCAAGGGAAGAACTCTCACATCATTTAACTATTTGCTATAATGAATAAAAAAAGATAAGATATTTTGATTAAAGCTCATCAACAGTGAAAGCCTAAAGCCAAAATCTCCCTGCATGAGCCCACTGACCTCACATTTGCTCATGCAGGTTCTGGTCCATTCAGAGAGGAGAGAAGTCAGGTAGAGCAGCACAATACAGGGGCCCTGCTCTGTCTGCACAGACAATTGCACAAACAGAATTTTTTATTAGAAGAGATCCTACCCATATTCACTCATTCATTCGCCCTTGGAAGTACCACAGACACAATCCATTGATCAACCACATGAAATTCCCAGCTACAAAGAGGGAATTTATATATATATTTTTTAAAGATATCCATTTGCCAAGGTTGAAACAATAACTGAAACACCTCCACAGCCTTCTGGAACATGTAAGTACCAGCAACAGTGTCATAAGTGCATTATATTATTGGCTTTTTGCAAGCATTAAAATGAATGCTATATATATAATGTTGAATAACATGGTAGTGTAAAAAGTGGGGGGACAAGGGGCCTTTTTTTCACAAGAACTAAACATGAGAATTCCTAATTATCCTATCTGGATGAAGATGAATGCCAGAGCCACAAGGAAGTTATAATCATCCTTATCAATAAAATGGGCCATCAAGAAGAATAAACAGGACAGACATAATGCAAAATTTACAACAGGAGAATGGTATATGTGGAATGAAAAAGCAGGGGGAGAACCCAAAAGAATGTTAGTTGAATAATATATGAAGGTTTATGAATATACAACATGTCGATTCATTTAAAGAAGTGTTTTCTGAGTCACAGTATGCTTTTTGGTAAAAAGGCACGTGGCCATATGTCTGTTTATTTGTCTCCTATTTTCTCTTTATTAAACCTTTTAAATTTTACCAGGAGAGTGAACTCTGTTTTTCACAAACAGGCACAGGAATGACTGTGGATATTCATTTGCTCCTGTATTTCCACTTGTCTCTTAACCATTCCAGGTTTCTCCAGCTTATATGTCACCATATAAATGTGCTTCTCTAGGGAGAGACCTGGTTGTCCCAAGCAATAGACACACCAAAATTCCAGCTGAAGAAAGGAAGAATGATGGTGGCTGTTCATTATTTCTCAAAGACAAATTGAGCAACTCTCAAACTTCACATAAATATTTTAAGTCAGATTATCTTAAATAGACTGACTTAAATCAGTCTAATCTCAGACTTCGTGACACAGAAAGCAAAAATGATTATGTCTTAATATTCCACATTCAAAAGGGCCTAATTTCATTACAGGGCTGCATTTTTGTTCTGTGCAAAGTTCAATAAATTGTGGTTGTGTATTAACAAAATATTGAAGAGGAAATGAAAAGTATATTCAGACAGGTTTAATTTTCAGAAAACCATAAGCATAGACAAGAGGGAATATAAATAGTGCACATTCATTATTAAAGTTGCATGTAAGCACTTCTTTCATTAACAGAGACTAAAGAAAGGAGAATTATACCACAGATCACTTTTGTTTTTCTTCAAAATTAGATAAATAAAGATAACAGACTAGAACATACTAATAAGGAAAGAAGGCCTTAAAAATCTGAAGAAATAATAAACTGATCCGCCCAGCTGTAACTCCACCAAGTTATTCTGTCTCAATCCAAACACCTTCAACACTGGTCCTCTAAAAAGACCTTTTCAATCTTTCTTTGCCTTTTACAATACACCAGTGTTGCTCAATTCATTTAAGGCTTAATTCATGAATAAGAAACCACATTTACTCCACGCTCCTGCTTGGGATCTATCACACAGCTGGGATGAAAGGGCCTCAATTCAGAAGTTGCCAGGAAGCTGGGTCACAGTGGTACAGGGGCAAAGTTTACGCCAATACAATGAAGCCCACAAAAATTTTAGTAATATGCATTTCTCATCACAATACACAGGAACTTACATTTACAAAGTCCCACAAAATACTCCTTACAGATCCCAAAGGTCTCGTTAAAGAGAACATGAACAAAGACTGTGGGCATCAATTATTCCTCACCCCCAGCTGAAACTGGGGGGATGGGAAAAAAGGAGATGGCAATCGTAGCAGAATGTAAAGCAGAGCACTGTCTGTTCTCCAGTGCTACATGGCTGCTGACCAGAATAAGTAATGATTTTCCTCATCTGAATCTTAAGAAACACTTTGGGGATCCACATGCATTTTGCACAATGTTTAGAGAGATGGGAGACGAAAGCACCCCCCAGTCTTGGACAGGAGGGGTTGTAAGCAGCTCCCAAAGCCCACTCATGATGCTCAGGAGCACTAAAAGCATCTATGTGGCTGCCTCCATCGGACAGTAGTCCCCTCAGTATGCAGTTCACATACAGCTTTACCTCCACAAGAGAAAGAAACATTCAGCACAGAGGGGGAAAAAAAATCCACTAGCGTTCCAAAACATTAAACATTGGAACAGTATTTGCATCTTACAGAGTGTTTGCTATGAAATTTTGAACTGCCAAATGAAATGCATCAGTGNGAAATACCAAACGATGCCGTCATATCCAGAACCGCAAGCATTTCCTTGTATTCACTACCCTCATAGCCAGACAGGGAGGTTCCTCCATCCAGTGTGACTGTAACTTCCCTTGTAGAAATACCACGGGCGCTGGAGTAAAGCATTGAATGTGGTTTTTAACGCTGATGATTCAGCTCAGAAGTGGCACACACATAGCCAGGCTCACTTAAGCATCTTTCTGCATCTGCAAGCAGCAGTCAGAGACGCTGGGAGTATCCCCTACAATTGGAAAGATTTCCCTTTATCCATTTCAATCGAGTCATTACACAAATCATCACCTTCTCTTGCCAGAGCAAGGATCTGGGAACGAGGTGTTAATTTGCAGCTGAATGGGAAACTTTTGGTTACAAAGGGATGAGAGCACAGCTCCAGCAGCAACGGGGTTCTCCCTATCTACACCTGCTCCTGCTACTTTTGGAATGCTGGGCTTGATCTTCCTGTAGAATTACACCCAGTACAAGCTGAAGACATGGAAATGAATTCTTGAGGCTCCTTGATCAAGGGAATAACTGCTGAGGGTTGTTTAATGCAAAAGTTATCGACTCACCTAATAGTAATAGACCTCAGTTCCCGTTCTGTCTCTCCTCTTCATCCATATCTCAGTCTCTCTATTTAGGAATGCAGAAGCCTCACCCTGGCAAAACTCCAACTCTCTTTGCAGTCACAAAGCTCTTTCCTGGTTCCCCTTGTGCCATCCTCTAGCTCCTCTCTAGCCTTTGTATCCAAATTGTCACCAGATACCAGGCTCCTTCTTGCAGTCCTAGTTCTCTCTTCCAGCCCACATCTTTCCTCAGACCTTTCATATTAACCATCCCGTTGGTTTCTTATCACACTGTTCTTGCCTTCAACATCCTACTCCAAAACATTGCTCTTTTTCCTTAACTGAAACTGTAATCTGTTAAACTAACATCCAGATCCTGGTTTCCATCTGTATTCCCAGTCTGTGTCCCACCTGCTGCCCAGCCAGTCTGTTCCTCACTGCTGTGCAGGGACACCTCTTTTAGAGCAAGAACTAAACCTCTGTGTACAGTTGTCATGTTTAACTGCAATTCAATCTAGGAAAATCCCATTCAGCTCTTGACTCAAAGAGTTAAAAACCACATACTTCAAAGAATGAACTAATGGCAGTATCACAGATCTCTAAACAGCCCATCCAAATTATGACTTAGATTTTTATTTTCCCAGTTAAAAAATGTGTTCTGTATACAGGAATGGCAGGACATGAAAAAAATTCACAGGGAGTCTGCAATCCTTCCAGATTCAATCTAAGCTTCAAGCACCAACACACCTAAAGGGCCAAAATAAGATGATCAGAATACTTTTGATGTGGGCAATCAAATGTATTTTCATTCTCATTCTGAGAAACATCTGGATTATTACTGTAACATGCCTAAAACTCAGCCTGTTTGTTACTCCAAGAAACCACAGGCAACACAAGAATATATGGCCCTTTGCTCAGGCAAAAAAAAAAAAATTGCAAATGAGCTAACGGCAAAATATTACTAACTTTTCTATGATCCACAGTTTTCAGAAGCCCTAGAGACAGTCAAGTCAAATTTCATAATTCATATGAATAAGTTTCTGAGATTCCACCCCCCCCACAAGTTAATTATCCTGCATTTTTTTCTATTTTAATGTTATACCTTTTATATATATAGCCAGGAGTAGGCTGCGTGGGGCCAAAGTGGCCCAGGTCCTTCAGGACCAGCAGCAGCAGCAGCGACTGGGTCCCAGCCAAGCTGAGGCTGCGTGGGGCCGGGGCAGTGCTGGGTCCCTCAGAGCCAGCAGTGGTGTGGGAGGCTGCAGCAGCAGGGAGTTCTGAGTTCGCAGCTTTTTCCGATCCCCCACCTCCCGCCGGCAGGGAGCCATGGAGCCGGTTCCCCCTGGTAGCCAGACCGGTCCAGAGGACGCGCAGCAGCGCTGCGCCTAGTCTGGCTGGACGGGCGGCGTGGCCGGGCAGAGGGGCAACAGCTCGGTGGGAGCAGCGAGAGGCAAGACAGCCACATGACACATAGTGAAGGTCCGCATGGCGAGCGGCAGCCGGTGAGAAGCTGCATGGCGCTGGGCGGAGCCGTGCGGATGATGCTGCACAGTGACAGCAAAGTCCACTCAGCAGTGGTGACATCATGGCTGGGAAGACCCAAGAGACCTGGGGCGGCTCAGAGACCAGAAGCGCTACAGGCAGCAGACAAAGAGCTGCCCACAAAAGACCTAGAGCAGGTGCACAGGGCAGCCTCGATTGCGAAATCAGAAACCTGGATTTCACAATCAACTGCTGGGCACGCAGCCATGTAAATGAAGAGACGCTGGGAACACTGGGTACCACCTAGGAAGGGAAAAACTTCTTAAAAACCTGAAACTACATGATATTTAAAGAAAGTAGCGGTGCATCCTACTCAGAAAGAAGCGGGGCTGTTAATCGAAGCTTTAAAAACTGCTGCCGTAACCTCGGGGAAATGTGAAAAGGGGGGAGTGAGCCCACCAGGAAGGGTAGAGCAAGTCTTACCAGAGAGACTTCCACGCGAAAGGAAGTTTCCCAGCCTTGCTAATCAGCAGAGCTGGAACTTCTCTTATTTTGGATTGCATAATAGGGAGCAGCAGTGGAACTCAACCTGTGCACCCCACCCAGAGCTGAATTTTCTTAACAAAGGCATTAAAAACTCCTGCCCAGTTTTATTCATAACAATAATGGCCTTGAAACATATTATACATCAAATAAATATTGATGGAGGTTTGAAAAGGCATAAAGGCTATCCCAGCTCTCCATGAAATCCAGTGGAAAGAAAGTAGTTATTCACAGGGAAAAGGTAAGTACTGCAAGAACTTGAGTGAGTTTATGAGACCAGACTGGGAACCCTGGAAATCTTTACCTGAGCTGTCATCTCACTGCTGGTTCCTAAATGTGGATAGGATGCATGCCATCAATCCAAAATCCTGCTCTGCACCAACACCCACCAAAGACCTCAGTCTTGACAGGGTTGAAGAATTCAGCCTACATGTCACAGCCAAGCCTGGCCTGAGTCCAGACATTATGTCTTTTTTCATTTTCCCATCTGGATTGAGAAGCTCCCATTTGGTGGGTTTCCTCAGATTGTCTGATAAAACTCATTTACGATGGTTACCACTTAGGATTTCTTCTAAAAAAGGAAGATAAATTGCACTACCAATACCCTGGATATATTTTATAAATTAGTTTATTTGCTGTAATATTTGTCTTACATGTAAAAAGGTAGAAAAAAAATCAGAAAATATCAAAGACAAGAAAAAACAAAAATTCCAGTTTTCTATTTGATCCACTAGGAAAATAAAAAACCCTAAACATTTCTTCTTAACTACAATCCTGGTCTTAAGTTCTCCCTTTAGCAGTTCATCCTAAGCAGAAATTACATGTTTCCACATTTTTTAACCCTGCCATGTCCCAGAGATAATTCTTGAGTTTTGTCACCCTTCACAACAGCTGCTTTTTCTTAACTTACTGAAAAGGTGAAAGGAGGAGACAGAACGAGCATGGAAAAAGGGCTGTTTAGGACTGTCTTTTGGCTTTGGCCAAACATAATCCATGAGAGTAGGAAACTAAAAGACACAATGGGATGAAGGTTCTTGACTGTTTAAAATTAAACACCTAAACCACAAGATATTTATTATTTCATCTTTGACATGCAGATTTTAGGAATCCAAAATAGAGCTCTCAAAAATATTTTTACATGGCACTGAATTAAAGTTTACAGTTCTGATGTAAAAAAAAAACAAATCACCTTGCTCCAAATGTGTTTGTGCTGATGGCTCTAAGAAAAAGCTATTAAAATCTGCAGAATGTTTTAAAAGCTGTTGGAAGAAACATAATTTCCATTTAATTGTGTACATTTATGGAGGTGTTTTTATAAGCTTTACAGATGCTCATTCCTGCTATTTCAGCAGAACTGCCCCCTGACTGCGCAGGCTCGTGGTGTACTTCGAATTTACAGCACCTCTCAGTGTTCCTCTGGCACCTAAAAACTTCCTAAATTCCCACAGAAAGATAAAGGTAACCCTAATACATAAAGTGGGCAAAGGAACGGTTTCCCAGGGCTGGGAGTGCCATTTATGGTGTGATTTATCTCTCCATTCTTGCTACAGCTACAATTTCAGCTGGCAAAGGGGACTGAAGAACATGCCCATTTCTAGGAGCATTGAGGATTAGGTCACTTGAAAGGCTGAGAGAAGGTTCTGTGAGGGAGCTACCTGCTGTATCCCTCATCCAGAATGCAGCTTTCCAGCTTCCAACCTCATTCACACACACACAGAAATTAAATTAAATATGCCAAAAGAATACTGTGGTACCACAGAACATGCACCTTAAATTTTAAATAGAATTGTTTCCTATACCCATGTTTGCCTTAACACTGTAAATATGGAAGGGTGTAACCCTTAACAGGCTCTTATCAGTTAACTATATAGAAATAAGAAACAGTTGGTGAGTTTTGAAAAATATTGACTCAGCAGTCTACTACAAGAGATGCCTTGGCTGCACTGAATGAAAAGACAAGGGGAAAAAAATAGGACAGTTCTCTGTAGGCAGTTGGCTCTCACTTATGCTCCTTTTAAGACTCTACATACTAAGTTTCAGCATGTTGGGAGGAAGAACAGAGTTAGTTTGCTTCCACTCCCTTCCCTTTATATAACAAAATAGTGAATTATTTTTGCAGTATCTGCTTTCCAGATTTTTGAATATCAGTTAAGGTTTTTGCCAATAAATAATAAAAATAATTTAAAAAATCACAAAACATCATTGGTTTTTACAGACCAAAGCGTAGAGCATGGTATAGCAAAACACAGCTTATCATCTGGTGAGCCTGATCTTACAAAAAACACATATTAGGATTTCCACTGAATTAAACAAGACTTGACTTCTTGCTCACATAAGTTTGCCAAACTGGAGCTTCAAGATTTTATGCACAAGACTTAAATGAAAATGTCAGAGGTATCTGAGGCAAGTGATGATTCACATTCATCAGAGACATATGGAACATATGGGCCTGGCTAGTCACAGTGAAAAAGGAATTGGAGAATGAGAACTTGTTCCTTTATATTTGAGAGAGTTTCACCAACATTGAGAAAACAGCAGAGTATGAGATCAAAATGACATTTTATTTACAGAAATTAGTTTCCACCTTCACTTTATCATCCCCATTATTTCTAAATAAAAGTGCATAAAAGCACACAAAAGCACCATTACTGAGCTTATTATCAATGATTATTATTATTAAACCGTAAAGCTGAAATCTTGGGTACCTTATTTTCTGGAAACACTTCTACTGTCCCACAGCCATTCCTAAACATCTCTAGAAACCACTGCCTGAAGCCTTGCAAACCATTAAATCAGGTTTAGGTTCAGTCCAGATCCTTGAAGGAAGCACAGTTCCAGGTAATGTCCTAATTGCCCCATGAGATCCTGCACATAACGATGCTTTAAACTAAAAAGTTTACAAGCTTTTAAGTATGGCTTGAATTCCAAAACTGAGCCAGAAACAGACACATTTCTCATCTGTGGTACCTTCCAAAAGGGATTACAGCTAGTGAGTGTAGTAACTGCACTAGCAAACCCAGAGAAAGGAAGCTGTGGGAATTGGATGGCAAACAAGGGACATGAAACACTGGGACAGCAAGGAAGAAGAGGAATACTGTGACACAGCTAAACAGAACATTTAAACACTATTTTCTAGGTAGGAAAAAGGAAATAATCTTTTGGTAAACTCTAGATTTATTGAAATATTTTGATTGACAGCAAGGATAGGAAACATCTCAGAAGAGTTTTGCAATAGTGAAATCAATGTGTTTAAAAAAAAATCCAAATTAAACCACCCAACCATCACTGTGTAACATACACAGATAAAGCCAGTGTTCTACATCATCATAATTTCATTAGAGCCTTTGAAGCCACACACCTTTGATCTGAGGCAAGAGATAAATGTTTTATGTTTTAAGTGGATTATTACATGTAGACAATGGTAGGTTGAGCCAGCACTCAATGGTAGGTTGAGTCATGGTGCAATGAGGAAATAACCCGAATGGAGCAGTCACAAAAAAAACAGAGGCATCTGCTCCATGCCTTTTAGATAAACACGTGCCTGGGAGCCTAAGAGTTTCTAGAGTCGTGACAAATAACACCCAGCCTGTGGGATGAAGGACTGGACACAGACTATTTGCAGAGTAGGAGCCTTGGCTTTGTATTTCTGAGTACCTGTGTGAGGAAGTGTGGCTTGTAAATATTTCCCAGTGCAACCAGACAGAACCCAAAGGCAACTAAACTTCTAAGGGGCCCTTTCCAACAGAAATGAGCCAAGCCCAGGGTATTTATTAGAAATCCCTTACAATTTTGGGACACACAAATGGAATGCCCATTCAGGAGCTGAATCTCTCATTATAAGGCCTTAATGCAAGCCCCAGTTTCAGTCAAAGGCAGCAAGACTGTCCTAAACTTGGCTATCTGATGTTTTTCTGAGCAGACCAGATTTCCACAGTTCTAATAAAAGCAGCTGTCAGGCACCTCCATTCCTCCAATTTGGAAATCAGCTTTCTACCCTGTAATGATTCTGAATCCCTTGATTTATTCATAAACCTTAACCAGAGATGTTTCATTGTTTAAGAGGCTGGCTCAAAATGCATTCTAAATTGATCTCACAATATTTGGGTGGGTTTGTTTTGTTGTTTTATTAACTTCCTACTCTGAGTAATCAGCAGTTTGTTTATGTTTCTAGTTTTTAAAGAAAGTGTTATGGCTGGGTTAATCTGAAGGCAGCAAAAGCAGATAAGTGCACTTCAAAGCATTACAGTGTTAGGGGTAGCAAGCTTAAAAAAAACAACAAATAAAAAAAATCCCCAAAAACAACCTCACTTAGTTGCTGTTCTAATGCCCTGGGTTGGAAATTATGGCACTCACTAGAATCTCATAAAATAATAAATATGAATATTACAAATATTCCTTTATTCCTTTAAATATCCCTTTATTATAAATATTCCTTTAATATAAATGTTCCTTTATCTCTTACACCTGTCCCTATAAACTATTATGAGCTATGAAATCCCAGAGAGCTCTTTCCTAGTATCAGTACCTTTCCCTGCAGCTCAGCACAGTATAGTTACCTGCCCAAAATGTGACAAGCAGGCTGTAAAGGACTGATAATAAACACAAAATAATTGTCCACAGTGGCAGACTAGTGGCATATTTGCTAATAATACTGTACAAACAGCTGCTCAACACACAGAGCTCCTAAAGTGGAAGAAGCAAACAAAAAACAGTGATTATCAATAGTCCAGTGAAAGGTATCAGCTGCAGGGAATCATGGGAATGTAAAACCGAGTGCAGTAATTCCAATATCTAAAATATTTGGGTTAAATGTCTGCTTGGAATTTTTTTTTCCCTAGGAAAATGGAGGGGAGGGAAAAAAAATACAATCTGCCTGCTATCCTAATCATATTTCTCTATGTTGTCACTGCTTAGAGGCTGGCTGAAACACTCCTGTTATTGGGAAAGACCCCTCATGGAAAAAAGGAGCTCTACAAAATCTCCCTTCTGGTCTGTGTTTGACCCCACACCTTTTTTTTTTTTTTTTTTTTTTTTTTTTTTGATAGGGAGAGCAGTAACTTTCAGTGGATGCATTGTCTCTTTGCACATCTCCTCCTGTAGAATAAATCACTTTCTGTAAAAACCCTTGGCCCACAATACCCAGCTCCTGAAGCTGCTATAATAAAATACAGCAATAGTTCAGCTATGTATGAGTAGTTACGATATTCTTATTTCTAGGATGAATATTATTGAGCAAATGAATGTGAGCCATAAAATGTTACTATCAGAATTAAATATACTTATTTTCATACCTGCAAGACAGTGCCAATACTTATGCAGTTAAATAGACTTTGGAATCAGCACGTTGTGGAGAGCTTTTAACTTAACATAGCAATATATATTTCTGATGTATAGTTTTTCCTCTTCATGTAGAAAGAACAGTGTAAAAAAGCTTAAAGTCAGCTAAGTATCTTTTCCATTGCTGCTAATTTATATCTAATTCTGTCCCCTATTTTTTTTAACTCAGACTAAGGTATTTCAGTTAGGTTTTTCTGTAATTGAATATTAAATATCCCCCAATAATTATGTTTAACAGTAATATTTTTATTTTGGGATAAAACCCCACACACTTCTAAGCTAGGGCTCCCTTGAGGTCTTGATACAGAGATGAAGATGTTTATAAACTGGCTGGAGAAGCTTTAAGATCATTCTCAACATGACAACCCTTCTTCCACTTCCTGGGCAACCTCAGAGAAGCACAAGTGTTCAAAACTCCTTTGGGACTTGGGAATTATTCATATGGGATCTTCCAATAGGTAGAGGAGGAAAACAAAAAACCCTGTTCATACTCTGTTCTCTAAATAGCAGAGGGTCTGATAAAGTCAGGCGCTCCACAACTCCTACAAGCAGCTGAGCACCACTAACCACAAGCATTTAAAAGTGCAGCTCAGATGGGACCATTTTTAATTGACCTCCACTTAAAGTTCCATCACTGAGAGCTTGGCAGCTGCTCCGGGTTTCTGCAAGATATTGGTTGTGAGGGTCTGGAGACTGTGGGATGTGTAACTACCATGTTTTAGAGATATTTCTTCCACCTCCAAACTATAAAATGTTAAGGAACAATTCTTTGAACCTGTATGTGCTGGTTTGAAAGCAGAACCAGTGAGACTCCAAGTCAGAAATAAAATTTAATAGGAAAAAAGTAAAATACATGCAAGTAATACAAAA
Source organism: Bombycilla garrulus (assembly GCA_013400315.1). NCBI lineage: Eukaryota > Metazoa > Chordata > Aves > Passeriformes > Bombycillidae > Bombycilla > Bombycilla garrulus. The sequence goes on from VXBU01014891.1 coordinate 13,861, forward strand.
AGAAACAAAAACACTGACAGAGTCAGAATACAACCTGATACCCTGCTAGTTAGGGTGGTGGCAGCAGTCCAGATGAGGTGGTCTTGCTGAAGTAGTGATCCTGTAGACAGGTCTGGTAGCTCTTGTCCTCTGGAAACCAGTGGGTAAGGGCTACTTGTTCTGTCCCAAGCTCCACATTATATCCAGGTGGGAATGCTTGGCTCCTCCCCCTGGGCGGAGCATTCTCACAATGGGATGATGTCATTGTATGAGTCATGTGGTGGGTCCTTGATGGTCCATTAAACACAAATGGGTCCCAGAGGGAGTTATGTATGACTCATGGGGCAAGGCATTAATGGCCCATTAGCAGGAGATAGTCCGGGGGAGGAGCAAAGAAAAACACTGCCCCTCCTGATTTTAACAGTTAATGAAGATGGAGATAGAATACAGACCCTCTGGCACATTTTTACATTGTAACCTAGGACCCTGTACCAGCACAGATTATGACCTTAAAAAAATCCCCCAACAATAGCAACAATAGTTTCTGTGCTGCAATAACACAGAAAGAGCTCATAAAATTAGGTTTATTCCCATAAAATTAGGTTTATTCCCTTTCATACCTCATATTTGTACAATTATACTACATGAATTCTGAAAAATTTCACATAGTTCTGCAGTGACTAGATTTCCACTAATGGGATTTGGACACGTATTCCAGCCATTTCATCAGCAATGAGGAAACTGAATGTTCTCTGGTAATCAGCTCAGTACAGTCGTTATTTAACCCACAGACAATGTATGCCAGCAAATCCCAAATTTTCAGCCTTGAGAAGGCAGCAAGCGCTGTGAGCTGACCCTGCTGAGGGCAGGCAGAAGCCAGGGAGACTCCTTGTAGACAAGGGATGGAGACACGTTTCACCTTCTAATGAGAAAAAAATTCAACAAATCTGAACCACTGCTGAAGCTACAAATAAGAAAAATCATCAGGCTGCACCAAAAATCATGGATGTGGACTGCACACAGGGATAACAGGAAATGTTGTAAGATGTCTTTAAACTCCTGAGGGAGTTTGAAGATAAAACTACAACACCAACAGGCATCAGCTTCATCCCTTTTTTTGGGAATGCTTCAACAAAAAGTAAGGCATAAAGACAAGAGTAAATCAAACTGCTTTGCACTGCAGGGAGGCTCCTTTATTTTTACTCTCATCCCAGGCAGTGACAAACACAAAAGTGAGAGAGAAAACAGTATCAGCTCCCACCAGGCTGCAGTGCAAGTGCTCTTTGAGCACACCTTCCTGATGTGAGCTACAGCACATTCCTGTGTGATCTTAGCTGGACACATAAATACATCCCCAAAGGATGTCATTCAGAGACACTATTTGGCAACGAGCAACAACATAAATGTGGTCAGAACAGCAAGACAGACCAATCCATGTATCTGCAATAAGATGGTTAAATTCTATACTATTCCAATATTTTTATTTCAGCATCCAGAAAGGACTTTCCATAAAGCATTGACACGCCATTGGTATGTACATTTGTAGTTGTACTCCCACCAAAGTTGCTCAAAGCAGATGAGACCTATAGAGTGGAACAAAATTTTAAAATAAGATAAATTAGACAATGTGAAAAGGGTTTTATTTGCTTTTATATTAAAGGTAGACATTCCCTACTTCTGCTTAAACAGAGTAGATGGGGCATCCCACTTTGAGACTGAAAGAAAACACAGGCTGAAGGAGGAATCATCCCTAATCATTGTCAATTTATGTTTCTGCAACAGCAAAAGGTTTCAGTGATTGTAAGGTCTGGCCCCACTAGAAAAGACACATCTACTTAATTGGAACTTGAATACTGAACAAAACAGCAAAGTGAACTATTTTTAATTCTTTATATATTTGGTTCTGTTGTTGTAAACCTTGTGCATCTGCCTAGCTTTAAACATGTGAATATTAACACATGAAAAAGAAAAAAATATATTTGAGGATCTGGATAGACTAGGAAGTTGCTGGGAAATTAAATTTACCTGTAAAATCACTGTAGGTTTGTACTTCAGATGCGTCTATGCTTGGTCACTTGCCACCAAATCTCACTTGAATTACATCTCCTTTAAGTAAAACACTAATTGTTATTTTCTTTAAAGTTAACCCACACACATATTTGTATCCACAACATTTCAAAGCCATGCCATAGGGCAACCTGTAGATGGCTGCAGTAACCTCCCAAAAAGACCAGGAGCATGCCAGTTGTGACTCCAAGCATCCTGTCACCTGAGAGCATAGGCCATGTTTTCATGTGTGGCAAAACCAGTTGTTCAGGCTCTCCAGCAGGGAAGTTTGTGTATGAACACATTTTGCTAATATGTGTCACTTCTTACCTGGAGGTGAGGTTTGGTGGTAGGAGTACAGGGCCAGGAATTCCCCATTCAAATGCAGGCTCAGCCAAAGCCTTGCCAAATTACTGCTTCTACTTCTTGCTTCTTTTTAACATTATCATTGATAGTCAGATTTTTATTGTCTTATAAGATTAGAATGGTAGTGCTAAACTATCCTCATATTAAAAAAATACTAAAACTTATGTTATTGCTAAAACTTAGGTATATTTTAAAATTACAAGAAAGTCAACAATGAGATAGGCAAGCAAGCACATACCTTTGCAAAAGCCACACCAATTCAGTCATATTCCAAAGCAGCTCCATGCTATGTGCCGTAATGGCATCAATCATGCACTCCCAGCACAGCTAAAATCTAACAGCAACTTGCTGAGTAAAGAGTGGGATGTGCATTCGACAATCCCTATGGCAACTTATCCAAATGCTTTCCAGGATCCATTTCACAGCAGGGACAAGAAAAACTGATTTTTTTTTAATCTTTTTTTTTTTTTTTTTGAGGCCAGACATTATCAGAGGCTGACCTAGATTTCCAGAGGTCTCCCCTAAACCACAGTTAGAACTCAAAAACTTTCTGTAGCCTAAAACTCTGGGCATGAATTCTGGCAGTTGCCTCCATCTCTCCTCCAGAACAGGCAACTCAGCCCTCCTTTCCACAGAAGAGGTAATTAGAAACACACTTATTATTGCAAATAATTATCAGGTGAGATTACTTTCTACAGAGACCTGGTTCCCAAAACCAGGAAGCCCAAAACCTGCCAGCACAAAGAGCTTGTAGTTCAGTGGTAGCAATTTTCTATCTGTGATGCCAATCAATACATCATATAGTTAACACCCAAGTTATTCCCATGCACTCCACTGATTTTATTTGTTCCCCTTGAAGTGAATTCTCTCACCCTGATGCTAAAGCAGTCAAAACAATGAATGCTGCGAGTCAGCTTCTAAGGGAATGGGGCACCTCTCCTTGCAAATAGGGTGCTATATGAATTCCCTTCATGAATACAGAATTTCCTTTTAAAGTCACAGAACGTTTTCAGCATTCAATGGCTGGTGCTGGTGCTGTTTAGGTTCCTTTTGTGATTTATACCCCAGGAACAACAGAGCCCCATGCACCACCAGCTCCCTTCCTTGTTTTTCAACCCTCATTATCAATCTGTGTAAATAAGATGCACAGTATCCTCTGGTTAATAAACAAACTCTCACTTTGATTACACTTTCGATTTCCAAGTGCAGAGCTGACTTAAGAATATTTGTGTTTGGGGTTTCGGTGCCCTTGGAAGATTGTTCACAAATACATGATTTATATCCGAGCCTGGACATTGACACTTCCCTTATGACTCATACATACAGTTAAACAATAAAACAGAAAGCTTATTGAGGTTCTGTTTAGCATGCATAAAGCACCTATTATTAATATTTTTCAATTTAATTGTTTAACAATTTGCTGATCCTATTATTAGCTGCAAGGAGGGGATGTTTCCACTTCTGTCTCGAAATAAACAAATGCTTTTGAATTTTCTCTGATTTATATTTAGAATCTTTCAGCAACAGTTCAGAACATAAATAATAAAAAGGCATTAAGCACTCTATGAAGCAGAGTATGTGCCTTACTAACCTGCCCACAGAACATTATTTGAATGGATAGAAGGCTACTGCTCCGTGTTTCACGTTCTATAGAACACAATGTGCACAACATACTGATCAACACACCATTTCCTCACATTGTTTTCCTCTCCAAAGTGAAGGATAAACCAGAAAATTTGTCCTTCCTCACACAATAGAGCCTTTTGGTCTTCTATCTGGTTCCTACACATTAGGATGTTCACTGCAATACAATTCCCGGATAAATTGTAATGAGCAACTGGCAATTCTGAAACCATTAAGAGTTCAAGTTCAGTTAAAACACCCTGAAGGGTTATTTTATAAATGCTATTCTTCACTATTCAGTGTTATTTTAAAGTACATAAAATTATCCTAATTTGGCTGTATTTGCAGTTTCACTGCAAAAAATACCAGCTCCATGTCCACACACAGGAACCATGGAATGCTAAGCAGAGTTTGTGAGAATCATACTGCAATGTAGATATATATTCAGAAAAAATATAAGATTTTGATCTCCAGTTTCAGTCTGCAGGACAGTTTTTTATCTTGGGACATGTATGTCTGCCTGGAGTGTGTATTCTGTTCCCTACATGCTGCTTTCAAATCAGTTATACAAACCTGCTTCTTTCTTTATGCAAGCTTTTTCTAAACAATGACAGAAGTAAGCGTTCCACTTACTTAAGCAGACAAAGCTTTTCAGTTTGCTCCATCGAGCTTTTCCAGAGGGTAAATTCTTCTAAAATACTAGAGGACAAATTCAGGAAACACACTGATGACACAGGACCATATTCTGCAGATGTTGTTCTTGTCAGTAACACATCAAGTGATGAGTAAGAACCTCCCTGGCTCCATCCTAGCCCATTGAAGTTACTCACAAAATAGTCACCCTGTAGGTGTGAGGCTGGCCCTAAATTCAGAGGCTGGCTCTGCCTTGAGAATGCTTTCAACTCCACCCACTAATTTGTGTAATTTCGTACTGCTTCCTGACTCTCCATGCTCCTCACCAGTGGGTGTTGTGGTCTTGGACACATTGTCTTCAGCAGCTGATTTTGCAGAGGTAGGAACAGTGATTTGCTGGTGTTGACAAAAGCCTTTCTGCCCTCCCAGCTGTGGATGCTATTTCAGGATGGCTGAGCAAGGACAGGGGAGATGGGTGAGTTACAAGCAGACACCAGGACCACTCATTGTCCCCACATGGCTAATAATTCAATCCCAGAAAATGACGTTTTTGGTAAAATAATGTTAACACCTTATCCCATCTCACCAGCAGAGAATAAATAGAAAATCCTTCCCTAGGGATGAACCATCCCTAGCTTCCCCCTCAGGTTTCCACAGACATAAAGAGAAAGGGAATAGTGCCCATGCTTCTCCTTCTTGCTCAGGAACTCAAGCCTGCTCCCATACTTGAGAGGGATATACCCTGGCAGCTGGGTATGCTCCCATTATCCCTCCTTAATAGTTAAATTCTGATGAGATCAATGTCCAAGACCCTCACCTGTGAATGATTCTCTGGGAATAGGTGCCTCAGGAAGCAGCAGCGCTCCCAGAGGACCTGCCCCAAATAGCCTGGATGTAGATGCCACCTTAGGGTGATGCCATGCACCTCTTTCCTGGCTGGAAAGCTACCTGAGGGTACTGAAGAGCCACCTGAGGGTCCCTCAGGACCAGCCAGGGATGAGCAGCCAGGGATTGACACAGCTGGGCATGGCGGGCAGCATTCCCACTTGGCACCATGGCTCCACAGGCAAAACGCTTCCACGTGTTCTTCCATTCCAGATTCCTCACAAAACACAAGCCAGTTGTAGCTTTCACTGAGCAGCTCTTATCTCAGCATGAGATGACCAAAAAAAACGAAGGGAAATACGAGCAGGGGAAGCAACTCTCAGCGTTTTCATGTGCTGCTTGTTGCTAGGAAAAATATTTCCTTGGTATCTCTGTGGGCTCTGCAAGTCAGCATCAGTGGAGCGCTGCTGGTTGCCAGAGAGCATAAAATAGCAAAAGTCAGGAAAAAAAATAGGAAAAAGAAGTAAAGCTTTAAGAATGTTCACATCTGTCCCCTCACACAGGCAGTGAGGAGACACAGAGACACACACACCTCCAGTCTTTTATGGAACAAACCTTGGGAGCTTCTTCCCCAAGTATTTTGTCTAAGTCCAGCTCTCTCTTTTTTTTTTTTTTTTTTTTTTTTTTTTTTTTTTTGGTGAGTTATATTTTTGGTTTGGTATGGTTTGTGGGGGGGTGAGGGGAGAGTTTGTTTGTTTTTGTTTCAGAAGGCTGAAAGCAGTTATTTGTGTCAGGACAGCACAGGGTGGAGGGGAACCCCTCTTTGCTTAGTGTTGAGCATTTGAAATGGGAAGAAGACAGAGGGTGAGAAGGGGCCCAGCAGGGCCAGGGCAGAGCATCCTCTCCCCAGAGATGGTGGAACCTAGATCTGCCACCAGTGACACTTCTAGTCATAAATGGTACCAGATACCCCAGAGAAGAAGGCAGAAAACCCCTCTGGTGTGAACACCCCACACAGCTCTGAGCCCTACTGAGACCAGTGACAGCATAACAGTGTTCCAGCCTTCCTTGCGGCCACAGAATAACCCATTTCCTAGGCCAGCTATTCATCCACGCTTCTGCTAGCTTCTGGAGCCAATGACAGTAATGAAGGGCTGGGGATGGAGGGTTCGAAGCTGGTTATTGCTCAGTTTGCTTCAGAGGAGCCATAGAACAATTCAGTGGACCTGCTTGAGCTGGGTATCAAGCCCCCATTAAACATTTTCCAGCCTCCACTGATCATCCTCCAAATTGTCCCATGGCTGCTCCCATTTCTGACTGCTGTTTGAGTTCTCACATGGTGCTGCTCTTTGAATTTTCAGTTTTTCACAATAAAGTGGTCTTCCCCACTCTTTTTGCATTGTTTTATAAGCCATTTGTTTTTAAGTAAGACTCTTTTTTTCCCTCACAAAAAGAAAGAGCAAGACTTTGTCTTATTACAAATCCCATACCCAGCAGTGTGCTGACATTTGTGCACAGAGATGTGCTTTCCAGTTTATTCTATTGTGTGCTCTTTTTTTTTAATTCTTTTTTTCTTTTAAAAAAGTAGCTCAGTGGAAAGTTTGGGTAGTTCCAGGCGAGTATCCTTTAACACCACCAGAGAAATAGCCTGAAAAACTGGAAACATGTCTCAGTATTGCCAGAGGAGTTATGTATGTGTTGTAGGATCCTTGCTTTTGCTTTACTTAATATACAATATCTCAAAAAAATTAAAAAATAAAAATTAAAAAAGGACAACTTTCATTGGTTGCACCAGCAGTTGTACTTTTCTCCACTTGGGTATATTTATGCAAGTGCAAGATTTCTGCTGTCCTGCCTTTTTAGAGTCCACCATTGGAGCGAGCATATGGCTCGCATTGGGGCAGGTCCCGGTGTCCACCAAGGATTCTGACCCCATTTGTAGCAGTGCAATTCCACCTATGAGTCCTTGCTGATGTCCAGCAGAGGCTGGGCTCTCAGAACGACACCAGGACATGGATACTGCCGTCGGTCTGGATTTATATTTTTACTGGTTGCCAGCGGTTACCTGAACCCGCCGTGTTTGCCCCAGAACACCCAGGTAAAAGGCTGGAGCATTATTCCACGGCGCCATCTAGCTCCCGCTAAAGGAATTCTGTCCACAGCTCTTTTCCCACATGTTCCTGACCCAAACCTTGGATAATACTTTGCAGAAAAAAACACAGAAGGTGGTAAACGATGATAAAAAAATGAACGTCATTGTTGTCCCTTCTTGAACCTCCTGAGAGCTGGGAGAACTGGAGCAAGGCAAGTCACCCACAGTCCCTGCTGTCCCTCTTGGGGAACTTTGTTTTCTCACTCTGGGAATGACAAGTGGCTTATACCCTTTCTTCTCCAGGTACTTCTCACCCTCTGTCCCTTTGTTGCACCCCTGGGCCACTGCTCTGCAACAGACAGCAGCCAGAACATGCAACATCAACACCACAAAAACAAAGACATTAATTACTGCAGCTGGCCTTTAATTTCCACTAATTACATGCAACATATAATGTGTTTTCTAAATTTTTTTCTAGTGATAGCCACCGTGGTTAGTCTGAGCATTTTCTATCTTAAATATTGCAGATGATTTGCAGATTTTAAATAGATTGATAATTCAGACTCATTTTATACAAAGAAATAAAATCTGAAGACTATTTCCTCTCTCTGAATATCCTTCACTCACCCAGCTCTAAGCCTGTTTGCTGAACAGGAAGAGCTCTGTGGCTTGCCCTAAAAATTTTAAGACACAGGGGTCTGCTTGTAGCCCACAGGAAGAGAGAAGACAGGCTGAGATGACACAAACCAGGAAATGCTCAAAAGCAGGGAGACAACTGTATGAAAACAAGTAATATCCAAGCAAAAAAACCTGAACTTAAAACTCCAACTCAAGTCTGCAGGACACTTGCCAACCTGTGAGTTAGGTTCCAGTGATGCATGGAATATATTTGCTCTGAGCCTATGCTCTGCTCTATGCCAGAAGCTTTTAAACCATCTTTCCAAATATGTTCCCATCTTTTGCCAAGTGAATGTACAGCCTTTTTCCCCTCACACTGGTATCTAGTGTTGCTCTTACTAACTTAGTGATTTCTGAGGTTGTAATTACTTCTGAATATTCTCAAATACCTGTTTGGTGTCCACCAAATTTTAGTGTTTTCTTATTTTGGTAAAACAGNCTTTGCACACTTGCTTTACAAAAAGACAACAAAACTGCCTAAAAATGCTTCAGTGATCAGTGGTGTTCTAGCTCTGCAGATTGGCAGACTTGTCTGCTCTCTTCCATTACTCTTGAAGCAACAGTTGTTTCTCCACTTTCCTCTGTGATCTTTTGTCCAGAGTGATCCTTTTTTCTACCAAGAAGCTGCCATGCTCTGGGTTTGCACCAGCAGGGACTTCCATAAGCTAGGACTTCTTTTTTCTGTTGTACCCCTTTTGATGTTATACACAATTCTTTTACATTTTCCCAGCTCCTGCTGTCCAAGAGGAAAGGTTGGACTGGGCTCCAAAAGCCTGGGGATGGGGCAAGGACACATGACCAGACTGAACCTGCAAGTGGCTCCATGAAGACTGGAACTCTGCCATCAGCACCTGACCCTGATATTCTTTTGGTCATGTCCTGACCTCATTCCTCCTCATCCTTCATGTTACAAACAGAGGGGCAAACATAGAACTGCAAGCCCTCCTCTCTGGATTTAAGCAACATTTGATAACAGAATCAAGTTTGAAAGGAGATGAAGCAAGACCAGGTGTTACTCAGTTGCAGGAGGCTGACTCCCTTCAAAACCCCACATCCAAGAAGAACTGTTAGGAAAGGACTCTGCAATTGCTTCTGTAGACTGTATTTAACGCAGGAAAGTGTGGTCCTGGTGTTTGTTAACTTTTAGGCTCAAGTGCTTGTCAGATATGAATAAAGACTTCTCCTTTTCCAGGGGTCACAGCTGTACGTAAAGTAAAAACTAAAATTAGAAACAATGACTTTCACTAAGGAATGCAGGAAATGTTATGATGTGTTTTCATTGCAACCACTTGAAAGCAGAATTGCTGTGGAAATATAGCAACTCCAAATACACTGAACTTGCTGACTCAGTCAGTCCAGAAAAACAAAATCACAAGTCAGCAATTTGAAGCAGCAGCAGCACCAAATGTACTGTATCTGCAGCACTGATGTAATGTGCATTGCAACATCATATTTCCCTGCATGCTGTGCTCACGAGTTTGATGAGCCACAGCTTTTTAGATGAAGATTAAAATTTGCTGCAGACTACATAAGAGACTTTCCTTCAGAGCTGAGGCTGGTAGTTGTTGGACCACACAGCTTCTAAAGAAGCAGGACTTTTAAAAGGACCAATTTCCTCCAACTTTCGTCTGACCTTGATCTCAGGCACACAGCAAATTTAAAACCAGCACAGGTCTAGCCAGTTCTTCTAATGCAACCAGAATTATCAGCACTGCAGCATTTTCCATTCAAAACAGTTACGCAAATAATTTTTTATCACGACATGAAAATGATTAAATTGATTTTTGGTAATTTTTCAAACAATTCCCCAGGTTATGTCAGCACCTAAGAAGCAAAATATTAAGATAGAGGTGGGCATCTCTTCACTTCAAAATTTCCATTTAATGTTCTACTTCAATAATGGCCATAAGAAATTATTATTAGCAGCTGTTAGAAATCTCTTCAAAAAAAAGGATATATTCTCTGGTCTATGGAAGGACAATAGAAAAAAAAAAAAAAAGCTATGAGAAAATTGTGGAATAACAGTTCCTACTTTAATATTGCAATACATTTCTGCATCCCTGAAGCTGCACACACTTCTATTTGGAAGTTTAATGAGAAGGGACCATGACACAATATGATTAAATTGAAGGAGCGCAACTGCATTTAAAATAGAGATTTAGCGATCATTTTATCTTTTGCATACTATATTGGACAACTGTGAAATATAAAGTAACCAGAAATTAAATATAGAAACCTACTGGAACTAATTTCCCCAGACACACACACTTTGTTTAGTCCTTCTGAAGTTCACACCTTGCTGCTTCTGTTCATGAAAATTGTGCAAGAGGATTTTATTTGCTGCTGCCAAAATCCCAAATATTAAGATTTTTTGTGTTCTGCTGGAGTTGGCCACTCTTGAGAAGTCTGGCTTAACTTTCTGCTGTTTTTTTTTCTCTAACTTATCTGAGTATTGCTCATTGTCTGCCCAGACCTCTCTGATCTTCTCTATCATAGCAATTGATTACATTAATTTAACCCCTACCATGGCCATCCCATGTTATACACCATTTCCTGCTTACAGTTTCCCTCATTTTCCAGTCACTGGGATATCCAAGAGTGACTGAGAACTCGTTCATACACAGACAAATATTTCCCCATCATGTTTAAAACACTCCACACTGCTCTGCTACAAGAATAAGGCAAGATGCGCTTTGAAAAAGCAGAGAGCACATGGAAAACTACCAGGATTAAAGGGACCCCACAAAATATCAGAGTCCACTGCTTAGAAATGCTCTGCTTATGCTAGAATAGTGCCTCTAACCTTTGTTTTCCAGGAAAATTGCCGTGACCATGTGTGCTGGTTTGAAAGCAAAACCAGTGAGACTCCAAGTCAGAAATAAAATTTAATAGGAAAAAGTAAAATACATGCAAGTAATACAAAAAGAAACAAAAACACTGACAGAGTCAGAATACAACCTGACACCCTGCTAGGTAGGGTGGTGGTAGCTGTCCAGATGAAGTGATCTTGCTGAAGTGGCGATCCTGTAGACAGGTCTGGTAGCTCTTGTCCTCTGGAAACCAGTGGGTCAGGGCTCCCTGTTCTGTCCCAGTTCTCACATTATATCCAGGTGGGAATGCTTGGCTCCTCCCCCTGGGCAGAGCATCTCACAATGGGATGATGTCATTGTATGAGTCATGTGGTGGGTCCTTAATTGCCCATTAAATGGCAATTGGTCCCAGAGGGAGTTATCTATGACCCATGGGGCAAGGCATTGATGGCCCATTAGCAGGAGATAGTGCAGGGGAGGAGTCAAAGAAAAACACTGCCTCTCCTGGTTTCAACAGTTAATGAAGATGGAGATAGAATACAGACCCTCTGGCTTATTTTTACATTGTAACCTAGGACACCATGTAAGCAGCAGAATGGAACAGCTTGGTTATTCTCAGAGAAAGCGAGCCTTAATAATGGTGCTTATTCTCCCTGGGGAATATTTCTGGATAGAGGACACCAATATTTTGCTTGCCTTGTTGGCAGTTCCAGCCAGGCCAGGAGAGCCATGATTCTCCCAGCCCCAAGGTGGTGCAATACATCACTCAGGAGTAGCTGATAGCCCAAGTGTTCTGTGGGGAGCCTGTGCAGCCACACAGTTGGGCTGGGGATGGTTGTGGTCTCTGCAGAGGGAAAGGAACCCTCACCAGGAAAATTAGATTAAATTGTCAGCTCTGGAGTTTTCCAGCTCTGATTTACTTGCTATTCTTTGTTCATCACTCCCCTTCTCTTTTTCTGAAGGATGCATCACCAAGCAAGTTGGTTCATGAAATAGTAACAGCAATTATTTGCACTGGAGTTACTTTATCCCACAAGCTCAGGGATAACTGTGCTCAAACTTGCTTCTCTCAAAATACTGAAAGCAAACTTGGAGCATCCCATACTTTTAATTCTTTGCATGACTGTGACCTTGTCTTCCAGCCTTGAAATACAAGGCAATTTAAGGTCGAAGTGGCTTCAAGAGAAAAAATGAGGACTGGAACACGAATACATTAATTCAAGTGACGTTTAGGTCAGTGCAATCTATGGTTCACTCACAAGAAACAAATTTAAAGTCCAAGAGAATAATAAAGTTGAGTGGCAAGAGGCAGCTCCAAGCTAGCACTGTGAAAGGAAGGAGAGAAATCATTGCACTAGAATCTTTGTTTCTTCTAAATTCAAATAAGCGATGGAGGACAGAAAAACTTGCTAAATTATTACTATTTGCTTATTTCTCCCACAATAAGAGCCATAGTCCCATGTCATGGCATGGACCATTAGAGTGGTTTTTTTACCCCTGATTTAATCCTTAAGTGGCCCAAGTGGAATATCTTCTGATATTGAGGCGTTACTTTTAATTGACATAAATCACAACATCGGGTCTGAAACTCATTTTCAACAGCTAAAATTTAGAAACTCTTAACTAGCATTTTTTTGTTTCCCCACTGGTTAATTTTCTTAGCTCAGGATGCCTCAGCCATCCTGATATGGTGCCTGTATGAATAGAAAGAAGTTAATCAAGTTAGTGACTGTGGTTTCTGAATGTAACAATCTGCTATTCATCCTTGTTACTGTTAATTCATACATGAACCAAACCCTATTTCTCAGAGGGAAAATTAATCCTTTCAATCTACTGACTGTGAAGGCAGGAGAACTCCCAGAACATCCTAGAGTTCTGTATCACTGATTCAGGTGATAATATGGCTATAGCAGGTCTAGCCAGTTACTGCAACCGGATTGGGAATTTTGAGCTGCCACAGACAATTATTCCTGGCCATGCTTTTTTAAGATGTGTACACCTGTAACTTTCTCCTTTCTTACATGCATAGAAACATCCAGAAACTTCTCTGAGCATGGATTGTTCCTCAGGCAGGCCTCATTCAGGGAAGAGCAGAAGAAAATGGGCACTAGCATATAACAGCGATAGAAATATTTGCATGCCGAATTCCTGGAACTGAACCGTGTCCCTGTGCAAGTTTACTTGTATTCTTTCTACTACTTCTATCCTTTCTACTGGTTGTTTGTTAGGAATGACCAGCCAATTTGATTTTCACTTCAGCTGCTAATTCCCATATACTTTGCATTTTATTCAACCTGTACTCCTGAGGTTTAGTTTGGGGGTTTTTTTGCAGTATCAGCCAGTAGTCAGGCAAGCAAGACACTGCAAACCTAACCATAAAAAAGGTATGTGAAATTCAAGCTGTGAAAAAAATCCTCTTGCTATAATGAAGAAAATTGAAGAATTTAGATACAAGGAAGATGTGACCACCCATGCTGAATAAAAAACCTATGCAAATTATTTTTGCAAATATAGACATGAACTATTTGAAGAAAGTGAGAGCAAGAAAAGAAAGTGATTCTCAGGAAAATTTTAAATGCAACAAGTGAGATTATAGATGTGCTAGGGAACTTCTGTGAGAATGGATATTTGCACATTATGCTCCTTCATGCAAGTAGACTTTAGTGGAAAATGGAGCTACTTGAAGGCATTCGGTGTCTAGAAGTACCAGTGGGGGAAAAAATATTAATAACGGAATTTTTATGGACTTTCAGAGTTCAGATGAGCTCCAATGATCTATCAAAAATTGCAAAATTTCCAACAAATTAACAGTTAATATGCTACAGATTATCAAGGAAAAGATTATTTGAGGAAAACATTTTAAAGATAAACACTTTATTCTCTGGAAAATAAGTGATGAAAAGTCAAACTACCTTTCTTAGGACAGAAAAGAAAAAAAAATCACCTACACTGAAAAGCTGAATGCAAATCAGGAAAAGGATGCACTATGCTGAGGGAGAGGAATTTATGCACATTCTGCAAAAATGCTGAGATAATAGACAATCCTGACAAGTGAGCCTTCATTTTCAAGGCAAGAAGAATCAACTTGCATTTAGGTTTTTGAATGGGTTTATTTGATCTCTTTACGAAGGCAATGACAGTCACCCAGAATAGGAAACTTTTAGTATTAGCTGTCAGGTTTTGGTCATAGGTAAGATTTGTAAACAAGAGTAGAGCACAAATAATAAAATTAAAGTGCAGTACAATCAGTCTGCAAAATGGTGCCTTTAACATGCTAAGATTAAGCACATCCAGAATGTCAGTCCATGAATATGTCACCATGAATAGCAATTAGCAATTAGAGAAGCACTTTTCTAACTGAGGTTAAGAACTGACATTAGTACTGAATGTTTGCCTCTCCCCAATTTAATATACAAGACTTTTTTAGCTACTGTTGTGAGAAAGAGCTCAAATAAATCTGAGGGAAGAATTATGAATAAAATGGGTCCTTCCACAGTAGTTATGTGTAGTCATGTGAGAGGACATGGGAACATCAGGAGCCTGAACATCATCCTGGACCTCACCTCGGAGCACTCTGCATCAGCCCTCTGAAGGAGTCAAACCCTCAGCATCATAAAGCACCAGTCCAGCCCTGCCCTGTTTCACTTTCTGTATTCAGGAAGGACCACACCTCTGTTAACAATCAGTGGCTTTGTTAGGAATCCCCACTGCAAAAAGTTTAGGGTGGAGAGAGGTAGCTGTGCCACTGAGAGATGGAGTCCTTGTGGCAAAGGGGCAACAATTGCAGGCTGGGAAAACTCGCAGGCTACTGCTGTTCAACTGGGCTGGAAATTTGGTTCTGTAGTGATGATCCCATCACATTTAGGAATTTTATCTTTGCAGAAAGAATCTCAAAAAACCCACTAAAACATACAGCTATAAACTGCAGTCTGCCATTCAAAGCTTGGCCAGTATATCAAATCCAGTGAGGCCATGTGATTATGAGAGGAGTAACTGCAGCAGTAAAATTCTTATGTGCCTCGTGCACTGAAACTCTGTAGTTGTTATACAGCATTATCTGGTCCAAGTGCTTTTCCTTGAGACATAATTTTCTTTCCCAGTTTAGGTGGTTCATAACAACACTGACAAACATCAAAAAGTCAACCTATTCTGAGGCAAAGCACTTTCTGCTTAGAAAAAAGATTATCTAGAAGAATGTTTGAGGTGTTCTTACACAGACTTCTAAATTGTGTTCTTTCTGGGACTGAAGAAAGGAAAATTGTCTACTTTTTCTTAAGCTAAATTTCTCCTCCCCTCTCCATCTTTTTCTGAAAGTTCTTCTGTACAATGAAAGAAGCGAAGAGGCAACAGGCTAACAACATTTGTTTACTGTGTAACTCCCTTTGAAGGGTGATTACAACAACATCATTCTGCATATCCGGAGGGTGGATTCCTTATCTCCCTGAAGGAGAAGGAGAACAATCACATATTTGATAAGTTCAAACAAAAGCCTGCACAATTATAGGAAGCTAAGTGTTTGCTAGATGAGGGCAGTTTATACAAACCCCATTTTTATAACCTCATTACATACATTTATTTCACTACAGCTTTCAGGAGCAATGTTCTGCAGCCCCGCAGTATCTTTCCTTTGTGCTGACACGTGAAAAATTTTCCATTTGAAAATTGACACCAAAGGGGAAGCACTCTGCAGAAAGGAGTCACTGTAAGAACTTTGCTCCGTGTCCACTTTCGCCCCCACCCACCTCACACTCTGAGGTAATGAGGTGATGGTAAATCCCTACAAGGCTGTCTTTCAACCGGTAGGAACAGTGGTGAGAGCTGTGCGGGCAGGAGAGGCACCTGCTTTCATGTTAGCTCTAGCAGAGACCTGCTGTTCCAGGTGTCAAAGCAGCAGCAGTGCCTGGAAATAAAAGTTAGAGGCACTTTGTGGTGGTGGGGAGGCTGCAGTCACTGGACAGGACAGGATAGGACAGGAAAGGACAGGACAGGACAGGACAGGACAGGACAGGACAGGACAGGACAGGACAGGACAAGACAGGGTTGTGTGTTTGCAGATATGGAAAAAGCATCACATTCCAAGGGAACAGTTCTTTTCCTGGGTTTCCACCTCTAAAAAGATATTGAAAGAGGTAGATTGGTTTGATATGTGACACTCACTGGATGGGTTTCAGTAAGCCATGTCACACCATGTAAAGGCAGTGGCTTGAGTGTTACTGGATTGTTGGGGAGAAAGAAATTTCTTCCTAGTGGAAGGAGAAAGAAGGATG
>VXBU01014891.1:30213-41032 GCA_013400315.1 Bombycilla garrulus
GGAGAGGAGAGGAGAGGAGAGGATTTTGGTTGTCTTTAACACTTTTTAAACACTCATAACTGGTCTACATGCTAAATGACACCGTTATCTAAGAAAATAAAATCTAGTTGTGTTCTGAATGTAAATAAATAAATAAATAAAAAGAAGTACAAAAAGCATTTCCTACATGGATTGAGTAGGAAAGACTTCCTTGATGTTATCTGTAAGGTTTTATAAAGGTAACCATCCAGCCTGAAAATCCAGATTCCAGCAGGAGTGAGGAAGGTTTTCAGGATCAAATTGCAGTGTTTATTTACAAAAGAATGCTAGTAAAGAGATGGACACAAAACAGTGCATCTCAGCACTGTGTGCTTATACCTCCATTATAGTGCTGTAAAGGTACTTTAGGCAGGTATAGGCAAATCCATTCAAAAGAGAAAATAGGTTACACAGGGCTCATTTGGGTCTGAATAACTTTAGATCTCCACAGTTGCTGTACCTGTGTCTAGCATTTGAAAAGAAAAAGAAAGATCAGTGACAGCAGTGTTTAGTGTCCACAAAAAGACTGTGTCCCACAGGCTGTTCAACCTTGAATGTTTCTGTAAATAGAATTCTGCCTAGAATATTTAATGCTTTCATCACAATTACTGTATTCTGTTCATAGTATAGACTAGCTTATTACCTTAGCATTATGTCATATGTAAAAAAAAAAAAAAAAGCTTTTACATGCTTATTATCCTGAAGATTTGTGTGCACACAAAAATTGTTGTATATGTTCACAGAAGCAAGGCCAAAAAAAGACTAGTTTAGGAATAAATTTTTGTTTTGCTGGAAAACTTCCATTCCTCTTTTTGTTGTAATGCATAAGTGACTGCCATGAAAATGTAATGCTCAGGCTCAGTCCCAATGCCACCAAGATAAAAGGCAAAATTGTCCTTGACTTCCAGACATGGAAATTATTTTTCTGGACTCATAGGAAGGTTCAAAAAGTGAAGATATATGTTGCGTTTTAAGGCAAGCATATTAATTTTCTTCAGACATGTGCAGCTAACTAAAACAGAGACACCTTTCTTTACTGATTTATGCAGGGTGACTGGGAAAACAGTGCACAGAAAAATATCTTCCTTCCTACATACTTGGATTCTTGTCCCTCAGCATATACAGATCCAAGCAGTATTTTGACTTCTAAATTTTTAATGTTAATGATTTACTTCTGGTTTCCTCTAAATATGGAACATTTGGCTGCCCTTTCCAGGAAGAATAAAGAATTCTCTTTGATGGCCTTTTGTTATGCAACATTCTGCAGGAAAATGTAGCATCACCTTCTGCAAGGTATAGTTGCATGGGGTGTGGAAGGGAGCACAATCCTGTAAACACATCCAATTTTACATTTACTCTTTTTCTCCTTTCTTAGACAAAGTTTCCATTACCAGGAGCTTTGGCATTAGAGAGGCTGTTTGAATAAATGAAGGGACAGAAGTGTCATCTGGTTAACACTCAAGTAAATGCAAAAGCAGAGTCAGAGGCATGAAAGCCATCACAGATATCCTACCATTTGTGATGTGGCTGTAAAGTGTGCTTAAGGCAATACATATGAATTACCCTCAGCAGATCTCTGATGTTATAAAAGTAATTGCTGAGATCTCTTCTGAAATGCTGATAACTCTATCATGGCGTGGTTTGTTTGTTTTAAATTGCCTTCTTAGAAGCAACAGGAACTCTTGACAATATAGAGCTATAGATTTTTTTTTTTTTATGTAAAACATTGGGTCATATCCAACAGGCCCTTAGCTCTGTTCACAAAGCAACATAGCAATCTTGCTGGGGCAAAAGTCCACAAACGCGTACCTTAGTTTTAATTCCATGTTTCCAGAAGCATGGAAAAGCTTTTCCTGTAGGAGAGCAAGGACAAGCCTATCATTAAGAGCACTCTAACTCTACAAACTAGATATAAACAAAAATTCACAGGGATGGCTTCGGTACTTATCAGCAAGCTCCCAGCTTGCAGAGGGGAGGTGTATATAGCTGGCTTCATACCTGAAAGGTTGCTTATAATCACTAAAGAGAGCCTGTACCCCAGGCAGGCACAAATTTGTGCTGGGCTCCAGCTGTGCTTACTTATACAACCCCCAAAATGACTAATTTACTCATATTCATATTCCCCATGTCCTTAGGAGTAGGTCAAAACTCCTCCCATCCCTGCTGGAGATCTGGTTTGGGAGAGGTTGGAGACAGTTTGGCTCAGGTACAAAAGACATAGCATTTATTTCCTAATACAATGAACACCTGAACATATAAAAAAAAAAAACAAACAAACAAAAAAAAACCAGATAAAATAATCTTATCACACCTTTTATAAAGCACTAGAAAAATTGGGCTGATAGGCCTCACTGTTATGCAAAGGAAGACTGGGTCAGGAAGAATGAAAACACAGGTTGGGGAAAACAAGAGTTGTTAAGAAAGTTAAATGAGCTACTAGTTTTAAGGAAAAATATCACTATTAATAGTTATCTATTAGCTAGCAAGTCAGTCAGTGACTGGTACCTGCCAGTAACCCTACAGCTAAGATGGATTCATGTGGCACAAAAGAAGGAGTCATTGAATATTTAATATTTCTCTTTGGAGAACAAGAGGAAGCATGATTATATTAGGAGCAGGAATGGCACTGTCTTGTCCTGAGTTTAACACGGTATATCAAGATTATACAAAGTACAAAACCATTTCTTTAGAAAAGGAGCAGACATCAGAATATCTTTGTCAGAGCTGCATATATTGAAATCAAATACAGAACAAATCTCTACAATGATTGCCAACGTGGCAGTTCAGACAGCTCTGAGAATATCTGGGTGACCCAGTTTAAAAAAAAATCCAGTTTACAGAAATAAAGCTAATACCAGGTGTTTCCAGTGGTGTCAGGCAGACAAGAACATCCCCAAGGCAGGACTCCCCAAACCTTCCTGCACAGCCCTGCCACACAGGCAGCTCAGCTAACCAGAAAAGGGCATCACATTCTTCTCTGCACATGCAATTAAATTGCGTGAATCTAAGGCGAGCATGCTGCATTTAAACAATGAAGTCAGCCAATAAATCTCACAGCTGTCTAATTCCTCCAGGGCTGCAGCCTCAGCCCATACCTCCAAGATAAATAAGGATGTTCACCACAAAATCCTGAAACCACAGCCAATAATGGTCCTTCTACAGAGTGATTCCACTGATTTTAGTCATTTTACCTTTAGCTTACTCTGACATGAGTGGAATGCCCATGCCATTGACATAGACAGCAATCTGCTTATGGACCTTAGAATATTTGCTGTCCCCTGTTTCTCAACCATGAGAAACAAGAGTTTCAGAATTAATCACAGCTCCTCCTCTTCTGTCACTCACTGCAACAGGAAGCAAATTGCTTTTAACATATATATTTAAACAAGCTTGGTTGTGTTAATTAGTTCTCCTACAACATTTGCCTCAGTTCTTCTTGTTATTCTATTTTAGACCGTAACTAACTCCATGTTTTTAAGTAAATGAACTCATTTGAACACTTGGTCCTGTATTTCTGTTAATAGCTGAGCCATTCAGTATGGGACTGAGGCACCCTCAGAATTCCTGAGAAAACTGAGTCATCCCATCATTGCTCACAGGGTGGCTGTACAGCTGGGTATTACTGCCACCTAGTTTTCAACTTTCATTACTATAATTACCTAGACTTTTGCATTTTCCATGGTAAAAAATTAAAACATACATAAAACCTGTCAATTTTTGTTTTAGTCATATATCTATATCTATATCTATATCTATATCTATATCTATATCTATATCTATATCTATATCTATATCTATATCTATCATATAGATATATCATGATATAGATATAGATATAGATATAGATATAGATATAGATATAGATATAGATAAGATGATATAGATATAGATATAGATATAGATAGATATAGATATAGATATAGATATAGATATAGATATAGATATAGATATAGATATAGATATAGATATAGATATCTCCTGTGCTATATTTCAATAGTGGAAAACTGACCAGTGTTGAACTATTACTGAATAAAATTTGCATACATCTGAATGCAATCTTAAAATTCCTGTTAAGAGGAGATATTACTAATTCCAAATATAAGCACAGCTTGAAAATCCAACTTAAATTGGCTATGCAGGATTAAAACAAGAGCCAGTTTTGACACATTGTTGGACTTCGTAGATCTATAGTTGATCTTTGCCAGCTTACAAAGAATGTAATTATCTTTATTGTGGATCTTTTTTCAAAGCAGGGGTCAAATAACACCTTCCTGACTAATACAGGTGCTGTACCAAAGTCTTGCAGAAAGGCCTTGCAATATAAGACTCCTCAATGAGATACCACACATTTTTCATTTTGAAATGTAAAAAGAGAACATTCACATTGGAATAGTCCTTTTTAGACCAAGAAACAAACAAACAAAAAAAAAAAACCCAGAGAAATGCAGAGAACAGTTAAAGCAATTTTTGAAATCTCATATAAATTCCATTTTAAGGTCTGAGAAAGGAACTGTTGGGCTCTCTATTTCAGTGACCTTTTTGCTTTTATGCTGGTTCTGTGCTTTCTGACTCTAACTAGGAGTCCCTGTGGGAACCCATACAAATGGGAGGTTAAATTCAGAACCCAGCTGAACAACCTTCCACAAGATATGAAATGATAAACATATTGCCACAGGCAGGTTCCAGTTTTGAAAATAAAAAATTAGAATTGGCTCATAAGTGAAATTTAACTGTTAGAGCCAGGGCTCTGTTTTGCCAAGGTAGAGTAACATGTTTTATAGTTTGTCCAGTGCAATTCTACTGAACCAGATGAGGAGGAGGAAATCTGCTCTTTGCTGCAACTGAATTTTGTCCATCCTTTTAACAAACAGCATGGCAAAAATTAGGCCATTTCCTTGTGTTTGTGGGCAGCAATCACACACAAAAGCCGCTCCATAAATCTCCTAGAAGAGCCTGAATTCTCCTTCATGGAAGTGATAGATTCGTGTAACAATTTTTCATGGCAGCAAGACCAAGTATACTGATGTTGTTGGTCTTCATTTTTACCAAAACAGCTTTAATGACTGGAAGTAAAACAAAATGTTTGTGAACTTCATGATGCAATTTGAGGAATTTGGCATAGTGGATGGGTTGACAAGGCATGATTCTGAAGGAGGCTTTTCAAGACAAAACTGAGACATCTATATTAATGCAGTTTGAGAGGCCACAGATGTCTCCAAACACTCTCCCTTGTTTTTAAAATTGTTATTGAAAGACAAAATTCTATTTGAACTCAGGTCTCAGGCTCCTGGGCTTGAAAACCATATTGTGCACCCCCCACCATGCTCAGGTTAAGTTCATTCAAACTTTCTGCAGCTACAGTATGGATCACACTCAGTTTTTCTTTTTTGCCCTAACAGGTTTGTTTCTGGTCATAAATTCTAAATCAATGGGCAAGCCACATTGTACAATTTTGTAAATAGTGTAGTTAAAACATGTTTAAAGTAAAAGGAAAAAGGATCTGACAATGGAGCATTATACCCTTTTGCAGAACTGAAGTGTTCCTTCTTTGATTAAGTAACCTTGCTGCACTTTGGTATGAAATTGCCCCCTTTTCCATCAAACTTGCATTTAAAGTGCCTCATTAGCATGTGTCACTGGATCAGTAACGATTCTGCAAACCGAATATTCGTCTCAGTCAAGCCAACATAGTTTTTCTATCTGTTTTACATATAAAACTCCTTGACAAAGTTCCTTTTAAAACTTACTCCTTTTGTTTCTTCTTAAGTTTTCTGCAAAGATCTTTAAGCTTCAATGTACTCCAAGATGACTCCTGAACAAAAATCATGTCTAGCCCAGCTAGTAAATCTACCCTCCATTCAATGGGATTAAATAAGTGCTTCATGGCTATTGTAGAAGCTTCTAAAAAGGATCTTGCATCTTTAAGAGTTTCCTACAATAAATTAAACACATCTCACCCATTGTAAAAGAAAAAAAAGAGGAGGCTTGATCCAGCACAGGGGAGCCACTGTAGACCCACAATGATGCCATACTTCTAGCACCAAAACACCCACAGATAACAGAGCCTAAATGAACAGCAACAGGCAATGGAAGAGGAATTTCATTTCTTTAGGAACTCAGCCTTGGGCTTCCCACCAGTAAAACACCACCAGCAAAAAAAAAAAAAATAAAATAAAATAAAAAAAAATTGAAACTGTGTCGGTTATTAAAAAGGAGCATGGCAAGTTTCTAGATTGAATTTGCTGTACCTCAGCCAGGAAATTCTTGTTTCTTCTGAAATATGTAAGATCTCAAGCTCAGTGTTCAGATTCATCTGAGCCCTTCTTAAACACAGGCACAGGAGGAACTCTGCTAATTAAGGGCTGAAGATTAAGTCTTACCATTGACACTCATGCCTTGCTTAAGGTTAAGCTGGTGTTTAAACTCAGAGCCAACATGCTCAATCCAAGTCTCTCAGATCTTTCTGCTCATTCATGAACTGGAACAGAGAAAACTGAAGTTCTTTGAATCAAAAGCAGTATTGAAAAAAATTTGGTGATAAGGAAAAAAAAAATCTGTACAGAGAAATAACAAGGGCACCACGATTTGATATAAAGTCCTGGAGGCTGAGAGCAGGCTACAAACCACAGAATCATCAGTGTGACTGTGACCTAAATTGACATTCATTTCCTTTAAAGGCTACTAAATCATCTGTCTGAAAATCATCCCCACTTGTTGAGTGTTGAACGACCCACCTGAAGTGAACCAGTATTTCCAAGTTGTGTTCAGAACACAGGAAAAAACCTGCCAGCATGACTGGGCATCAGTTTAGTAACTTTGCTGTAGCAAAGAACATATTTGATAAATTTGGAAATACCTCTTAATTCTCAATTGAAGATAAAGGCCTTCATTGTGTTCTTTCCAGTCATTATCTGCAGAGGGAAGAAATGTAAGCCAGCAAGTTCAAACTCTCCCTTAAAGCTACAGGCCTAATCAACCACAGAACATTAGCCTGCATGATCTGATCCCAAGCGTAAAGGCAGTGCAGGCAGTGGAAGCAATTTCCTCATCAGCAGTGATTAAAGAAGACTGAAACAAAGTCCCTTGAGAAAACAGGGAAGCGTAGAAGGAAGTGCTTCTTGTATAAACCAAGCAGGAGAAAAGATTGCTGTCATGTCTCCCCATTCCTCTTGCTTTAATCCACCAGTTACCAATTTTATTACTCAAACATTAAGATAAACTTAGTTCTGTGCTTTGCTGGTGTACATGGCACAATCCTCTTGTCTCTGAGGTCAGCATTTTAAGGTGAAAGCAGAATCTCTCACATCCAATCACTTTTCCTGTCCCTTAGGCTGGACAGAGTTTGCAGACCTGGGAATTACAGCATAATTTTGTGACCCTTTTCCATGCAGCCACTCCTGTGAGCCTGATCAGCCAAGTGTCCCCCTTGGAGGGACCATGCTTCTGCAGAAGTCACTCAGAGCTATAACTGGTACCAATTCTCACAGCTTTGTTGGA
This sequence comes from Bombycilla garrulus, assembly GCA_013400315.1. Lineage (NCBI taxonomy): Eukaryota > Metazoa > Chordata > Aves > Passeriformes > Bombycillidae > Bombycilla > Bombycilla garrulus. The sequence goes on from VXBU01014891.1 coordinate 37,729, forward strand.
GGTTATTGATGTTTTCTGAGAGTTCCTGGTGGTAGCCTTTTGTCCAATAATAACTACCCCTCACAAGTTTCCGAGCCTGGAAAATATTCAAACCAAAAAAACTTTGTGATTCACAATACAATCTTTCTATGTCCAAGTCAGTCTCATGCTTTCTGAAGGTCTAATTCACAAGTTTTGTCTTGATTGTGTTTGTGATATCCAACCAAACAACAGCTGATGTGCTTTGGTCTAAAGTCAGTTTTAATGAGCCTTTTCTTTAAATCAAAAGCATCTACAAGTCAGTGTTTTTATAATATTAGTTAAAGTATATTAGTTAAAATATAATATCAGTTAAAGTAATGATAAATAATAAGCAATATTTTATTAGTTATGATATTAGTTATTCTTAACTTCCTATAGTAAAAACCACACCGATGATCTCTTTTGGTTTGATGTATATTACAAAGCTACAGAAAAATTCACCACGGTTAGGAAAAAGGGGGTGACTACAGAGCCTTTCACAAACACCATTGGGATGCTCCTCACCGTGGAGCCACTCCCTCTTGGTTGCTGCACTCCTCCATTTTGGACACAGACTCTGCCATTCCCTTGCTCCCAAGTTTGGCTTTCAGACTCTGCAGGAAACCAAACCTGAGCTTTCTTTAGTATGGCAGGTGTCCTAGGTTATAATGTAAAAATGTGCCAGAGGGTCTGTATTCTATCTCCACCTTCATTAACTGTTGAAACCAGGAGGGTCAGTGTTTTTTTTCTTTGCCTCCTATTTCCTGTTAATGGGCCATCAATGCCTTGCCCCATGAGTCATAGATAACTCCCTCCAGGACCCATTTGTGTTTAATGGGCAATTAAGGACCCACTGCATGACTCATACAATGATATCATCCCATTGTGAGATGCTCCGCCCAGGGGGAGGAGCCAAGCATTCCCACCTGGATATAATGTGGGGATTGGGACAGACCAAGCAGTCCCTATCCGCTGGTTTCCAGAGGACAAGAGCTACCAGACCTGTCTACAGGATTGCCACTTCAGCAAGATCACCTCATCTGGACTGCTACCATCACCCTACCTAGCAGGATGTCAGGCTGTATTCTGACTCTGTCAGTGATTGTTTTTCTTTTGTATGTACTTTACTTTTTCCTATTAAATTGTATTTCTGACTTGGATTCTCACTGGTTTTGCTTTCAAACCAGCACAGCATGACACAAGGCTTTACCATCCTGACCTGAAGACAGGCCCTGTTCCTCCTGGCAAGCTCCAAAGGCAATTACCAATAGGACAAAGTCATAGAAAATGTGGTTTTTGTTTGTTTTTTTATTTCATGGGGTATGTCAAGGACAAGCTTTCCTGCTCTGTTTTTTTTTATAGCTGATAACATATGTGGCCACAGATTCTAGAGAAGAAACGGAAATGCAAAGCTATCTTGTAGTCATTCTCTTTGTCCTGAAGGCTAAATTGGCAAGACTTAGGCTTAGGAGAATTGCTAATAGGATGAGGAAGAAAGACGCTCAGTTCTTGTTCTGCAGAGTTCTGGTTTTATCCCTAAGCAGAGCATGGGGAAAGGTTTGGAGAAGTTGCCTGCCCAGGAGCAGAGAGCAAAGAGGCTGAGTCACATGTCCCAGGAAGTTTTATCCCCTAGGGGACAGGGGGAAGCTGGGAAGAGGGGACCACTGGCCAATGGGAGGGACTGAGAAGCTAAATCCCGGGGCAGGGGGGAACGGGACCCACCACCAGAGAGAGAGTGAGTGTGGAGAACCAGAAATCTTAGTGCAAACATCACATAAATCTAGTGCATCTAAAACCCAGTGTAAACATCAAATGTAGTCCACCACAACACCTCCCCGTTTCTTTGTTTAAAATGAAATTGAAGAGAAAATGTTTAGCTTATTGCGATGCAGAATATGAGATTGACCACCACTTGTGATTTACTGGCTGGTTAAGCCGCCTTTGGTCCACCATCTCTATGTGGTTGATGTCTGAGGTAGTGGGGATTAAGTTGTGGATGACTTTTAAGATCAAGCAGCATAGAATCCTGAACACTAACACAATTAAAAAGAGAATAACAAAAAAACAACACTATTGTTTTAACTATTGAAGTCCACCACCCCGAGAGCCCCCAGTTCTTGAACAATTCAGTGAGCAAATCTTCTGATTCTTGCTTCACTTGTCCAATCATGTTTTTCATCTCTCGGAGAGCTGCGTGGACGTTGGGTGCTTTTGAGGTCAGGTTCATACAGCAAAGTCCTTCAAATTCTTGGCACTCATGTCCATGCAGCAGCAGGAGGAAGTCTATGGCCGCACGATTCTGGAGTGTGGCCTGCCTGGTAATTTTCTCTTCTTCTAGGAGGGAGCTGATGGTGGTGGATGTCAGGTTTGCCTGCTTGACCACCCAGCACTCTAAATGGCCTAATTCACCTAGAGCCTTGCCTGCTGCAACCCACAGAAGGAACAGGGATACAGCAACTCTTTTTGTATTTTGACAAATGAAAAACTTCTGAATTGCAATTTGGGTCCAGATTATCAGCACTCCTCTTTTGAATTCTGTTGGCGGAATTGTTTTTCTGAATCCATTCTCCAATTAAGGTTTGGTTGGGTGCCGGTAGGGACAACCACCCAATGGAACCGGGCCTTCCTATAAGCCGAGATGGAATCCCTGCCTATGCCCGATCCTCACAAATCAGAAATAGGCCTTTAGGGAGGTTTTTTGGATGTGAATGATCTGGATCATCTGCTGTAACATGGCTTAGGATGTTACATCATTTTTTCGCAGTGAACTCCTCTCGATATTGCAGTATGTTGTTAGAGGCTTTAGTGTCAGGCAATGGGTTGAGGATAAAGTGAATACAGTATGGTGCTGGTGAGGAACCTAACAGCTCTAATTCTTGGGGTTCCTGAGCAGCTTTGGGCAAATTGGGTAACCATTGTTCTATGGGGTTCGTGATCACTACTGCCCGCCGCAGCTGGGTTTGGTGTTGTTGTGTGAGGGGTGATCTGGGAATTGGGTCAGGCATAGGTGTGTCAAACCTGGCTGGATATTCTCCAGCTTGCAACAGGACTCCTACCAGGCAGGTGGACATTGGGTCTCTTGCTGCTGCAGTGGACAGGCATATGTTTTCTCGTTTGAGCGTCCGTCCCAGGGTCACGCAGATGTTTTGGCATAGCTGAGGGACGATCCACGCAGTTGTCAGGCTGCTCAGCATGAACAGGAAAACAACTGGAACCGGGTTCATAGTGAGGTTAAGTGGGAGGTAGGTAATCTCTAAAAGAAAAACAAACATTCTTATAAACATATCAGAATTTTGAGGTCTGC
>VXBU01014893.1:2290-15356 GCA_013400315.1 Bombycilla garrulus
TTTGCAGCTAGCATTTTTTCTACTCTGTTAGACAGAAAGACAAAACAAATTCCACAGTGGCTCCAAGCTGATGGTCCAAGGTTAGATTAGATTCTCTGGGAAGCCAAGGCTGAAATCAGCTCTCCCAGACACATTTTCATAAACAAAGTTTAGTTCCTATCTAAAGGGGGAGGAGGAATTCAGAAAGGGTTGCCCTGGGGAGGGAATTACTTCAGCACTTATGTCTCTGCCTGGGGATCCCTGTCAGTGATGCTAATTTGAACATACAGAAAATGCGTAGGTGTTATACTGGGAGTGCATATCCACCTGTGCACCTAAGGATCCTTAGAAGGATAACCCCTTTTTGTCACCTAACTGTGTCTGGCTCATGATTTTAGGACCAATGAAAAGGCATCAAAATTAGTTTGTTCTAGACCTTTGAAGCCTCAGCTTCTGCTATCTAGTTTGGTTCCTGAAGCAGAAATTTCCTCATGCTCCTTGGGGGCAGCTCAATAACAACCCATAGATGTTATGAGCTACTCTTGGCCTCCCTCCATATGGCAAGAGATCAGAGTCTGGGCCCTCTACAGGTTTTTAGTAAGTTTGCAAGAATATAAGATTTAAACACAGCAGAATCAGATAACCTCATACACACAGGTGGTTATATGACAATTTTATAATTAGTCAGCCAACTAATACATTACTAATACATTAGTCAACCACTCACTTTTTTCCAGATTAAAGCTAAGACATTGCCAAAAAGATGTGCTCTCCAGAAAAAAACCCCCAAAAACTAAACAAAAACATAACCACAAAGTTTACTTCATTTTGCCTATACATTTATAGTAATTCATATGTATTTAATACTGCTACATATTTAGTACTGTCTGTATGTATTTAATCCTGTTCAATTCAAAAGTATAAACTATGAGATATTGCTCCTATTTTCTCTTTGTATGTACTTGCTTTAAGAGCCTAAAGCACTAATCAAAGACATCAAGACCCAACAGGTTAAAAAATACAACCAAACAGTGGAACTTGAATCTCTATTAAAACCTAAAATACAAAAAACCCACTCCAAAACAAAATCAATCCAACTGCCACAAAAGCCACATTACCTTTCAAGTGAAAAACACCTTTTTTTTTTTTCACAGGGAGAATGACCTACACATCATATTAATTTTCATAAATATAAGTTGTAAAGATAACTTTTGGACCTGTTTATTATAGTTGAAGAGTTTTCAAGGTGTACTTTTTTATATAAACAAAACACTGCACATAAACTTATCTTCTCACCTGCTACAGTTTGCATCCAACACAACATTTTCAATTCTCTGAATAATTTCCTCCATATCATTCTTTCCTTTTTCTTTCCAGGCATCTTCTAAAACAGAACCTGTCAACTAAAGAGAAGGGATTATTTTTTTAAAGAAAATTAGTAATTGTTAGTAAACATTTAACTTAATAGATTCTGTAACAATTCATGACACTTAGACTACCTGATGGCTGACGCTTCCAGCTGCCTGTATCTCTTTGCTAAACAGATTAATAGACCTCATAAACAGTTTATTTTAAACTACAGACAATATAGAAGCTCTATGTCCAATATTTATGTTACCTAGAAGTTCACAGCCACTTGTTTGTCTTGAAATATGATTTCAAAACAACCCTTCAGTGACATTGGTCAGATCTTACTTGGTTTAAGTACAAACTATATTGTCCTTTATTTCCTTTAAATCTTGTTTTTGCAGCTGATTCCACCAGTTTACATGACAACAGCAAATGAACTTTAGAAACACTTCAGTCAACTTGGCCAGCATCACACATGCCATAGAATTCCAACTGGATATATATAAAGGAGACAAGAATAATCTGAAGAAGCTAACCTGAGCTTTGATAAATAAAGGTCTGTGAGGCTAAAGCTGCTGCCAGGAAAGCTTTAGCAGCAGTCAGTCTAGAACAGCTGCAGATGAAAGCCTTTTACTACAAGAATAGGTATGTCATTTCCCAATAATTGCACAGGAGTTAAATCAGAAAAAAAAAAAAAAAAGTTTGCCAGTAATAGCAATTGCATCAGCATAAATATTACATGATTAAAAACACTTGAAATGGCACTTGATAATACAAAAGGATAAAATCCTAAGAGAAAAGCAAACATTTGCTTGGCATTCCTAGTATTCCACGGTGGTCTTACCTTAATCCTGGATAATAAGGTAATAGCACAAAGATCAATTACAAAAAAACATGGCACACAGAAAAACCTGTATCTATCACTGTATTAAACAAGAAGATAAAGTGAGAGATTCATTGCTTCAGTAGTGAAACCAAGGTTTCATGAGGTAGCCCAACCTACCTACCTATATACTCACCAGTTGTAGATACTGTAAAACATCAGAAAACACTTGCATGAGAAAATAGTCTCTTTGTTCTGTAATACCTTTCAGATATAGTAGTGTGTCATAAAAAATTTAGATTACTGGTTTTCTTCTTTATTACTGCACTGTAAAGCTTCCTGATTTGTGTATTACTGCGTAAAAAGGTTCTTCAGTGGGCCTTGCCTAGGGAGGCACTGCCAACATAAGGACTGACCACAGGAGTGAATGTGCTCATTGAGTACAATCTCATCCTTGCTGCGAAGCAACCTCCATAAACATCCAACTTCAAAGGAAGGTTTTAAATTACAAAAATCTTTCTTCTCTACTCTCTGTTTACGGTATCAAAAGAAGCTGTCAGAAATTAAATACAAGATAGAACAGTCTGAGAAGCAGTGGAGTATGAAAAAGGGTAAAGAATGAGGAAAAACAAACAAGCTAACCAAAAATCTTCAGAAAAATACTGTTTAGCACTTAAACTGTTTTCCCAACTACAAGTACAATGATACCTAGTGAAGATAAAAGTTTCTCCTACATAGAGGCTAACTACTGTACAAGAAAAGGTATGGGTTATGAGCAAAGAGGTTTATTTTCAACATGAAAGAGAAATCTATATATTTCTACAATAGTAATGACACAGATAACACAGGACAAAGTAACAGGTATTAAGAACCTTTTGCCACAAAAAGTGTTAGATCCCAATAGCCAAGTGTCCTTCAGAACAGAGAGCATACCTAAGATCTCACAACTCATTCAGACTGGTTACAGTTTTCTCCCACAGCAGAAGCAGCAAAATGAGATCTAGAGGAAGCATTCACTCCTTTGCACCTTAACCTCAATTCTATTGTTCGTTTGTACACAAATAGCCTTGAATTTATTTTTAGAGCATCTTGTTACTTTTTTACTGGCTCAATTTCCTAATGGTACTAAGGAAAACAAAAAGAGTAGTTTGCTCTGCTAATGCTGTAATGCATAAACCCCTATAAATACTTCCTAGTTTGCAATTTACCCTACTACTCCCTAAATTAAACCTAGGCAGTTTAAAAAACTTGATTTTTTTTTCTTTTAAAACTACTGTCTCACCTTCAGCAGTTTCACTGCACATATCAAATTACTGTCCACAGGATAAGAGAAGAGTGCATTCAGTAATTCTCGAAGGCCTTCTTGAAGAACTTCTGCCCGTGTGACCTGTCCCTTTGTTCCTTTAATCTGCAAAACATATACAAAATCCCCCAACGTCTCAAGGACTTAAGTTCTAGAAATTAATTTAGGCACATTTTCTCTATTGAATGCCATATGATTTGGTTTGTGATCAACATAGTTCAGGTCATCATCTACTGCAGTCTTCTGACCGTACATCATCTGATGCATATTATGTTGAGATCCTCATCCACCAACACCCAACCCCCTTCTCAGCAGAGCTGTTCCTGACTCATTCTCCCCCCAGCCTATATCAGTGCCTGGCCCAGATGAGTACCTTCCACTCGACCTTGTTTGCATGGTGCCACCTCTCAAGCCTGTGTTGGTCACTTGGGGTGCCATACCTTCCCTCCAGCACACTGACTGCACCACACAGCTTGGTGTCAGCAAAAAAACCTACTCTGAGCAATGTCCTTACAATTCTGGCATAACAATGCACATCTAGAATTTTGTTTCTCTGCTAACAGATTGCTAAGAAAAGCTACCAAATGCCTGCCTAATGGTCAAAAAAATTACCAAATTCCCAGAACCCTCTTTTCCACACTGCATTACATAGTCTTTACAGCAGTGGCAGTTTACCTCTAGAAGACAGTCTTTATATACTTTAAAAAATTACAGAAAATGGTTTAAAACCAAATGTTATACTCCAAGGAATATGGTATACTCCATAAATGGACAACTTCCCCTATTCCAAAGTCTTTGAAAATCTTCCTTTTTTTCTTCTAGCAAGTGAAAAATAGATTTCAAGGACCACTTACAGTCCAGAAACGGAAGAGTCAGAGAAGGATTTTCCTCTTGCCAGCATTATATTTTTATAGTGTTTGTTTAAATCAAACCACTGAAATAATCAAGTCAAATGTATATTTTTAACTATACTACAGCAGGAAGAGAACTTGGTAAATGCACAGGCATTAAAAAAAAAATTGTACACATTTTTGTACATATCACAGATACAGAAAACGAATCTAACTCTAAGATTGCATACTTCATGCATGAGCCAATAACTCAACCATTAGAAGAAATATCTTTAGAAGTCTGCATTTTTAATTCCTCATTTTGAGGATTTTCACATCTCCCTCAAGGGTTTGTTAACACCTCTTATTAGTACCTGAAAACTGAATGCCATGTATTATTGGTCCTGATCTGCTCCTGCTAGGCATTTAATAATAACATTTAATGTGTTGGCTAAGTATAGCCATCTGGGGGTTTTGCCAATAGAAGGAAACACCAAAAGCTTCATTTCAAAGATGTCTGTGGTTGGTTCTTCCCACAAAATCTTACACTTTAATTTTTATACATTTCTCTTCTTTTGATCTTGTCCTTTTTTATTTATAATTTTCTTGACATACACATTATAATGAAACTGTTCTAAAGTTCTTTTACTTTACTGCCCTCTGCCTTTAGAAAAACACCTCAAATTATAGTCCATTTCAATGTTTACCTACACACAACAAAAAATTTATGAAGAGCCACGTGACACCCAACTTTTTCCTTACCTCCAAGTTAAGATAAAGTTCAGCTAAGAACAGCACAAAGGCATGAAATTGTTTTCTAGTAATCTCATCCCCTTTGGTAGCTTCATATCTATTTTCATACTCCGTTTGACACCTGTAAAAATTAAAACACAATTATACCACCTGTAGCCATTCCAACAAATGTAAGATGGTACTCATTTAAAGGAATGCTAAAAACTTATGAACTGTATGAAGACTGTTACATGCTAAATGCTGGGATGTATGATCTATGAAGGGAATGGGAGGCCTTCACAAAGAAACAGTGGATTTTCATCCTGTTAGAGGAACATATATAATTACATTATTATGTCTTTAAGCACTGAGATATCTGATGCAGCAAAATTAAATAGAACAACTTACAACATATAGAAATTAATACATTTAGACAATTTATACAATTGAATATGGGTCCAGGATGTGCAATAGTAACACAGGCAGGCAATGCCCAAAGAAATGAAGTAGACATGTTCCCCTCTTCAGGGTACTTACCACATTGTTTTAGATGCCTTTACACTTATTTAATTTATAAAATTCTTTATCTTGCCGTGTTAAGTGACAGTGATACATAATTTATGACACCAAGCAGAGCGGTGTTAAGTGACACTCTAGAGGGAAGGGATGGCACACAAGATGGACCCTGACAGGCTTGAGAGGTGGCCCTGTGCAACTCATGAAATTCAACGAGGCCAAGTGTAACGTTCAGCACACGGGTCAGGACAATCCCAAGCATTAAGAACAGCTTAGGTAGGGAAGTGGTAGAGAAGTCCCGTCAAGAAGGACTTGGGGTGTTGGGTGATGGGACAATCAATGTGACCAGTGCACGCTTGAAGCCCAGAAAGTCAACTGTATCCTGTATCCAGAGCAGTGTGGGCAGCAGGTGAGTGAGGGTATTCTGTCCCTCTGCTCTGCTCTGGTGAGACACACCTGGAGCACTACATCCAGAGCTGGGGTCCTCTGAAGAAGGAAGACACAGACATAATTGAGTGACACCAGAGAAGGCCACTAAGCTGATCACAGGCCCTGACCACCTCTCCTATGGGCNCCCTGTGCAACTCATGAAATTCAACGAGGCCAAGTGTAACGTTCAGCACACGGGTCAGGACAATCCCAAGCATTAAGAACAGCTTAGGTAGGGAAGTGGTAGAGAAGTCCCGTCAAGAAGGACTTGGGGTGTTGGGTGATGGGACAATCAATGTGACCAGTGCACGCTTGAAGCCCAGAAAGTCAACTGTATCCTGTATCCAGAGCAGTGTGGGCAGCAGGTGAGTGAGGGTATTCTGTCCCTCTGCTCTGCTCTGGTGAGACACACCTGGAGCACTACATCCAGAGCTGGGGTCCTCTGAAGAAGGAAGACACAGACATAATTGAGTGACACCAGAGAAGGCCACTAAGCTGATCACAGGCCCTGACCACCTCTCCTATGGGCACAGGCTGAGAGAGCTGGGATTGCTCAACTGGGAGAAGAGAAGGCATCGCTGACACCTTGTAGAACCTTCCAGTACCTAAATGGGGCCCACAAGAGGGTGGGAGAAGGACTTTTCACATGGGCATGTAGTGACAGGACAAAAGGGAATGGCTTCAAACTAACAGAGGACAGGTTTAGACTAGATATTACAAAGAAATTTTTTACTGTGAGTGTGATAAGGATTGAGACAGGTTGCCTAGAGAAGCTGTGGATGCCCCATCTCTGTGTCTAAAGCAGGGCTGTATGGGGCTCTGAGCAACCTGGTCTAGCAGAAGGTTCGCTGCCCAGGGCACAGGGGTTTGGAACTACATGATTCTTAAGGTCCCTTCCAACCCAAAAAATTTCTATGATTCTGTAATTTGAATAAAAATACAAGAATATAGGATTAACATACTGTGGCAGTGAAGTAATTTTCCTAGTATTTAGCAACTGTGCCAAAAATACACAAGTTTACACAACAGTACAAAAACAAAATTAAAAAATATTTGAGATAAAAGGAAACCCAGGCAAATTTTAATGTATTCTGTATGATTGTATAACAGATTGAGAAATAGTGAAGAAACTGAAAAATCTTAAGAGCTGATGTACAAAATTTCCAGTAGAAATTTTGTTGAGAAATACAAGACTACCTCTCTGTGGTCACATTATTAGGTTGTTTATCTGCACACACCCTCCCCACTCCCAGTTTCATCCATATTAGTAAGCAAAACATAAGCAACTTTAAATTAATAGCCTCAGTGTGCTAACATTAATGTTATCCATTGGGTTTGCTTCAAAACCAAGAACCAGAAAATGTAACATTACAGAGATTTTCTTTCATGTTCAAGTAATACACAGTTCAAAAAAATCATAAGCAATAACTTTGAAAGAAAAAAAGAAACAAACAAAAACAAACAAAACCCCAAAAAATTAAAATCAACCAAAAAAAAAAACACCCCAAAAAAACCAAACCAAAAACCAAGTGAAAGAAAAATGAGTATTTTCAGCTTCTGTATGCCCTGGTTTTAGCTGTTGCTTGACAGTGTTTGCAGTATATCAAGGACTCTTCTGCTTCTCACCCCACCCCACCAGCAAAGAAGCTGGGGTGAAGATGAGGGGAGACACAACTGACCCCACGCTGACCACACAGATATTCCCATATGGTCTCATACTCTCATATCAACCAGGGAAAAAGTTGCCTGGGGTCGCTGCTCAGGCACTGCTGCTTGGGCATAGTAGGTGGTGAGCAATTGCATGGTGCGTCTCTTGTTTGATATGTACTAATTCTTTTATCACTGTTATTATATACGCATCCTTTTCTGTCCTAATAAAATATCTATCTCAACCCATGAACTTTACTTTTTCTGCCCCCAGTTATCTTTCCTATCTCATTGGGAAGGTGGCAAAAATGAGTGAGGGGATGCAAGCTGTTCAGCCACCTACCAGGTTAAACCACAACATTTCACTCATGATAAAAGACCATTGGAATGCACTACAGTAAAAGTTTATCACACTTTGCTGGACTAAGTAAAAACTTTTCAAATAGCAGGCAATCCTGAAGCTTAGAAAGCCAGATGTCTTTAAACAAAAAACAAAAAGCAAATGTCTAAAGAATGCTGAAGCGTCCAAGTACAGTACTCCTTCAGATGTCATGCAGTAATATTTGAAAGAATATATAACAATTTTAAAAGGTTGCATTTTTGTTAACTACAAAGTCTATTAAACTAAGGTTCCCAGAAACCTGCAGTAACTGAAACTGAAGAAATTTATCCTTCTGGATTTCATACATCTATTTAATAGATACAAAGTCAGTTAGCCAATCAGTGAATAAACCTTACACAGCAATTCCAGGCAAAAAACAAAAGCACTAAAAAAACCCCACAATTAAGTAAGTACTGGCAAAAGTCAAAGGACAAGCACATTACCTATATGTGCATTTAGTAGCTAGAATAAGTAGATTAACTTTCCAATTTGCACTATTTTGAGGATCAGTCTAATATACTCAGTTCAAAAGATCCCACAAAATGTCAATTGGAGTCCTATTTTTATACTTAAAAATATTAAAATATTTTAAAATGCACGTGTTCAATACTCGGCATGTACGTGTTTTGATACTCCTCAATCTATACTACTGTTTTAAATAAGCATATATTTGTATGCAACAGGAAGAGTTAACACACAAACCAGAAGAATGTAACTGAAGAGAATAACAGGGTTAAAGTGGCTGATACTGACCTTTGAAGCAGCAACTGTCTGAAGTTCCCACTTTGTGGACTAATGGTTAGATGGTGAGATAGATAGTTACACAACCGTGCCCCCATGTACGAAAAATTTGGAACAGATGTGGCCTTCCAAAATAAAAATGGAAAAATAAATTATTTATAAAACTAATTATTAGGCTATCAGGAAATATTTTTAAAAACTTTTCTGAAGTCCATGCTTGATGCTGATCAGACAACTCAAGAGCAGAAAACGAATGATAATTATTATTTGCCATGTTCACTTTTGTATTGCTTCAACATTTTGCTATATACATTTCAGCATACCTTAAAAGCTCACTATATTGTGATTATGCGTCTCTAAGAAAACAACCACCACTATGCCATGTGTCTTCATGTAACTCTACTTCTGCACTGCACTAAAGAGTGTCTCAAAGTCACTTGCAGACTGCTTATACAAAAAAAATCAACAGTGGACATTAAGACACTTTTTCAAGAACACATACTATCTCAAGGAACAATGAGTACATTCAAACAACATCATAAAAAGTTGTCTTGTTTCAGTCTATAAACTATTCAATAATCTCTTTTTGCNAATTTATCCTTCTGGATTTCATACATCTATTTAATAGATACAAAGTCAGTTAGCCAATCAGTGAATAAACCTTACACAGCAATTCCAGGCAAAAAACAAAAGCACTAAAAAAACCCCACAATTAAGTAAGTACTGGCAAAAGTCAAAGGACAAGCACATTACCTATATGTGCATTTAGTAGCTAGAATAAGTAGATTAACTTTCCAATTTGCACTATTTTGAGGATCAGTCTAATATACTCAGTTCAAAAGATCCCACAAAATGTCAATTGGAGTCCTATTTTTATACTTAAAAATATTAAAATATTTTAAAATGCACGTGTTCAATACTCGGCATGTACGTGTTTTGATACTCCTCAATCTATACTACTGTTTTAAATAAGCATATATTTGTATGCAACAGGAAGAGTTAACACACAAACCAGAAGAATGTAACTGAAGAGAATAACAGGGTTAAAGTGGCTGATACTGACCTTTGAAGCAGCAACTGTCTGAAGTTCCCACTTTGTGGACTAATGGTTAGATGGTGAGATAGATAGTTACACAACCGTGCCCCCATGTACGAAAAATTTGGAACAGATGTGGCCTTCCAAAATAAAAATGGAAAAATAAATTATTTATAAAACTAATTATTAGGCTATCAGGAAATATTTTTAAAAACTTTTCTGAAGTCCATGCTTGATGCTGATCAGACAACTCAAGAGCAGAAAACGAATGATAATTATTATTTGCCATGTTCACTTTTGTATTGCTTCAACATTTTGCTATATACATTTCAGCATACCTTAAAAGCTCACTATATTGTGATTATGCGTCTCTAAGAAAACAACCACCACTATGCCATGTGTCTTCATGTAACTCTACTTCTGCACTGCACTAAAGAGTGTCTCAAAGTCACTTGCAGACTGCTTATACAAAAAAAATCAACAGTGGACATTAAGACACTTTTTCAAGAACACATACTATCTCAAGGAACAATGAGTACATTCAAACAACATCATAAAAAGTTGTCTTGTTTCAGTCTATAAACTATTCAATAATCTCTTTTTGCCATGGTTAATACCCAAGGAAAGAGTGTAAGAACAATGTAAGAGAAATAGCAAGAGCTATTTCTTTACAAGAGTATTTCTAAGAAATACTTTCTCTCATACATGCTCCAGCAATCTGCAGAATAGCAAACTTGTGAATCAGAGAGTAAGACTACACCATTACAATCTCTTGATGGATCCCTTTTTTTTCTAAAACAAGTTCTGTTTCCGCTGAACATCCACACCTTTGCCATCTACAAAAGGTGGCAGGAATGATATTGTGTAAAACATATTTTGTTTTAATCTGAAAATTAAAACTTTAAAGAGCTGGCTATTTATTACTATTGACTCATTTTCAAACCTCCTCTAAGAACATCTGAAGTTCAGATTATTTCTTAGATGCTGTTTCAGTGAAAAGAGGTACTGCTGCAAATAACTTCACCAGCTCTGTCCCCCAAAAATGAGGATACTAAGAACTCAGTAAACTTCTCCTTTGGCTTTATCATCTTTGAATATTTTTTTTATATCTTGATCATCTATTAGTGCTATAGATATGCTTGCATGTTTGAACTCTTCCAACATGTTTGAAAAAAAGTCTTGCTAATGCAATTATACCTACCTGCCTCTTACAGGTAGAGAAAAATATGTAATTCTACTTGTGCATAGAGTTGCTGGAAAAAAAATTAAATGTCTTTGGAAGATACAGAAAGTTAAAGTAATTAAGATGGACAAATGGAATTCACTTCCCAGTAAGAGATATGTGAACTACCTAAAAAGACTGGTGCTTTGGTTCAATCAGCTGCTCTGACTAGAAGACTAGACCCTGTTTTTACAGGGTGACCCTTTTCCATACTTTCTCCTAACAAAAAACCCCAACCCAACAAACCCACACCAAACAAAAACTTCAACACCCAAAAACCTACACAAAGTCTTCAAACCTCATCTCTATTTTTTAAACATTATTCCCCTTATTATTTAGTCTGTACTTGTCGTTGCACCAAACATTGAAATAACTAAATTTTAGGTATTATGATCTGGTGTAGCACACACAGACAAAAAAAAAATATCCACCCCATGTCTTCCTAATAATCAATCATTACATTGCAAAATCATATTCTTGGAACAATTATTGCTGATAATGCCACTTCCTCTACAATTCAAAAAAGTCACAGTCAAAGCACAAAGGCTAATCTACCAACACATCTTGAGAAATTGTAGTTGCTCTAACAGGAACAATCCACTGAATTAACTAGACAACAGTCAAGGTTTTTAAACTATGAAGTCAGTGTGCAACTTTTGGAAGACAAAAAAACCTGGCACTTCACTCTGTTTAGACATAAATAAGAACATAAGTATATAATTAATATTTATAGACAGTGTAAGATACCTTACACAGAGGTGATGGGAAGACCCTACAGGACTTGGGTTTATTTCATTTCAGTAAACAATATTTCCTTTACAAACCCAGCACCTGTAAATTTGCTTGCAATCACTGAAGCAGATGCTTATAAACTTCAGCATTTTTAATTGTTTTGTGAAAAGCCAGGAGACAAATACTTGAGCCTCTGCTTAAAACCCAAGAATCATAAACATAGTTAGTTTTGCTTAAAGACAATGCTAGTCTGCCATACAACATATCTAAAATTAGATGCTTTTGGATACAAGCATATCTTTTTGGCATTAAGCTTTATTTTTCATGTAATTGCAGACTAACACCGAGCTTCTCAGCTGAGGAAGTCACAGTAAACCTTAATACTGAACTTGTTTTTAAAAGGGGGCAGAGAGGAAGAGGCAACATTAAAGACTTCTATTAAATGAGAGTCAATGTATTTAAAATACAGGAAGTTTAAAATAGTGTAATAGCCTCTTTTTTTCCCTTTCAATAAAGTTACATGAATATTTTAATCTCTAAACTATCCTCCATGGGTTCAAATAAAGAATGGGAAAACGATGCTGCCAAATGCAGCACAGGTGATCATCATGTCTAACTAAATTGGTCTCAAATCTACATTGATTCTGTATAATGATGAGAAAGCCGAGATACTACAGTTCTATACAATGACCAACCAGTCATTCCACCTCTACATACACCAGATTAAAATATTCTGCAAGTATCTGCACTTGAGTAAAAGTCCACATTCATGGTAGAACTTGAAAGCAACAAACCTATGAAAGGGTGAGACCCAACATAATAAAGAACAAGCCAGAAGCATGGCATCATTATCTGCAGTGAGCCCAAAACAGCAGCTAGTTTGCTAAGCAACACACATTAAGCTGTTTTTTCCAATGGTTCCCCCAATTAGTGCAGAGTTCAGCTCGAGGTCTCTGTCCTTATTTCCATGGCCATCAATGGCACTGGACCTAGTTACCCTTAGAGGAGCTTTTCTTTTCTCCAATTACACTGTTCTGAAATACATATATTGCAAATAAAGAAAAAAGCCTGGCAATAAAGAAGCATTTCCCAAAAGGTGGTGTGTACAGTAGGTATGAATATAAATTTTTTAAATACCTAGGAATTAAAAGTATCTTAGGATTATGAAGTGTTTTTTTTTTGCACAAGAGAACAAAGTGTACAACTTTATATAAGTTTCTTCAATCTTTACCATATAAATATGGAAATTAAAATATAACTTCCTTTAATGAAGTACCATAATTTCAACTGTATGTTATGGGTAGTATATGCACACTATATATATATATATATGTATATATATAT
>VXBU01014897.1:10050-30687 GCA_013400315.1 Bombycilla garrulus
AAAAAAAAAAATAAAAAAAAAGAAAAAAAAAACCCAGGACAAAGCCCTAAACCTAACCTTTTATTCCATGCTCTCCAACTTCATTCTGAGTGTTTTTAAAACAAACATCTATCCAAAGCTTAATGAAACTGACATAACAGAATTATGAAAAAAATCTAGTCCATACCAAAATGGTTCTAAAAATGGGGGGAAAAAAAACCCAACAAAACCAAAAAAACCCAACTTCTGTCAATGAATGACTATGCATAATCAAATGTTTATATTGCATCCAGATCATAGAATTTGCAGTTTATTGCTCAATAAAATTCAGCTAAATAGTTTCAGTTGAAATTGTTCCATATGCTTCCATATCTTGAAGTATTTAAAAAAAGTAGTCATCTGTGCCTTTCATGTTGCTGAGTTCTAAATATTTTTCAGTCAGAAAATGCTGAAAGAATGAGGTACTATCCTTCTCAGGACAATGAGAGAAATAGCAAACAATAAAGGAAAAAGATTAGTTCTTTAGCTGCTGTAGATAAGTGTAATTTTATGGAGTTCAAAGGGATATCTTTTACTGCAGAGATTCTAGACTTTAACAGGTAAAAGATTGGTGTAGTCTGTAACAATTGATGACAAAACAGTTGTCTTGGAATGTGGCAGAGAAAACCCCATTCCTGGAAACATTCAAGATCACCTTGGACAGGTAGCTGAGCAACCTGAACCAGGTGAACATGTTCTTTCTTATTGAAAGCAGGTTGCACTGGAGGACCTTAAAAGGTCCCTTCCTTCTGAAACTATTTTATGATTCTATGATTGAATTTAAAACTAATACAGACTGAGATTTGAATGCTATGTACTTTTTTTTTCAGAAAGTATAACTGTGTTTAGCCTCACTGTGAATATTGTGTGAATTTTTTTGGTGTTTTCTTAAAATTATTTCTCCTTACTTAGAATTTGCATTTTTTTCCAGTACTTAAGGCCTGTCATATCCTAAAAGATCTGTGCATAAATTTTGATATATGAAATGTTGGAATCAATTCACTTCATGTTGGAATCTCAATTCACTTCATTAAAATGATTAAACCCTAAAGTAAGTTTTTTTTTTATTAAACATGTATAAAGCAGTTTGCCAGGTTTCTAGTTCTTAAGGTTTCTGTTTTGAATTCTTTCCCATTATCTATGTTCGGTTAATGGGACAGTATATATATGAGTAAGCATATCTAGGCCAGCAGGCTCTACCTCAAGATGAGATGGTAGGGAAGCACTGGTTTATTACTGGCAGCTTCTGTTTTTACTCTGCCTCTAAATCATTCAGGTTATTTTTGTGTTACTTGTCTGGCTATATAACTTTTAAACTGCTGCCTGAATTGGTATTCCTACAAATCTTTGTTCTCTAGAATCACCAAAATCAAGCAAAGTACCTCTTCTCTTAATGCGCTTTCAATTAAGAATGAGAATAACGCTATTACATAGGCACATTTAAGTACTTGCCTTCACTTTGAAAGGATCAAGTCTAAGTGATTTGGGATGTTTCCCTGAATTTTATCTATCCTTGGTGCCAGATTTTATTTGTAATTATAATTTGGGTTTATGGTTTAATATTGTCTATTTATATTCTGCCTATTATTCTCATTTTTCAATCTTCTTTTTCATATTTTTGTCAAGCTCCCAGTAATGTTTCACATGCAAATTCCATCAACATAGTTTATCTGATATTTAAAGCTATTAATGAGAAACAGCTCAAGTGACAAAATCATGGCTGACCCACTACAGATAGCAGAAAAATAAATTCACAGTGAAATATGAAGATATCACATAACAGCAGCACACAAGACAGCAACTGTCTTGTTTAACATGTAGAGCACATACTGTCATTACATATCATGTGTCAGCTACATCCTTTTTTTTCTTACATTATTACTTTGTCCTCTGGTGACTAAATTATACAAGAGCTTAGATGTTTTTCATATATATTAAAAATGGTAAAATTAATTTGATAAAACGATAGTAAAATATTTAATGAATCATATATGTATCAAGGTGACATAATTTTTTATAAAATAATTTTTTACTTGTTACATGGGATGAATTTTTAAATATATTGAACACCTCAAAGAACACAGAGAAAGTTCTATGTTCCCCAGAAGGTCTGTGAAATAAAATGTAGAATTTGTTTGATTGTAGTGTTTCTTGAAGCATTCTGAAGAACCATTAGGACTAAGCAAAAGATTATACATGCATAATTAATCTCCAGTTCAGAGATGTGGGAATGTTGCTATGCTAGATGCCATGTCGCAACTTTGTATCAGCACTAATTCTACAGACTTGACTGTTTCCAACGTCATCTACAAATTGTGTTGCAAGTGCTATTTTAACAACAGAACTGTGCTGGACAGTTATTGTTAATAAAGGCAGTTATTGTTCCATTTGGTGGCACAGAAGAGACAATTTTCTGTGTATTGGCTACAGCTTTAATGGACAAGGTTTTTTTACTGCCTAAGCTGTCTCAAATTTTAGTTTACGTCCCCAGTATTTATTTTTTTGAAAATAAATGACTGATTACCAGTCACAGTTTTGAATGACTTCCCAACCATGTTATGTACATAACATTTAGACCAGATTGCTCAGGGCTGTGCTCAGTTTCATTTTGAAATTTACACTATGGATAGACTCCTCACAGAGTTCCTGTACAAACTGTTTCTCTGAGACCCTCAAATTAACCAAGCAATCTTTTTATCAGTGTAAAATTGAATTTTGTGTATTTCAGAGTATAACCATTTCCTCTTGTCTTCCTTGCACCACGGAGAAGAATTTGTCACTGTCTTGCTTATATCTCCCTCCCCTTTGATAAGATCTCTCTGAGCCCTCTGTTCTCCAAAATGAGCAGTCAGAGATATCTCAGCCTCTCCTCACAGGACAGATGCTCCAATACTTTCATTTCTTTTTGGGGTAGATCAACTGATCAATTAACAAAAAAAGCAAAATGAAGAATGCCTGTAGTGCCCATCATTTAAGCCTCCATTTAGCACAAGCTTAGCATTCACTGTGGGCTAAACTATTCTGTGGACCTTTCTTATATGTGGCAATCCTTGGTCTGCTGCAAAAAGCTGAGAATTCTTAAAGAGTCTTCTTTATCACCTGTGTATCCACTGCACTCACCAGTAACACTCACTCCTGCTCCTGCTCCTGCCCATGGGTGAGGACAGAGGTACATTCTCAGTTTGAGATGGATCTAGCTGGCTGTCTCTTTTCTGCTTTAATTTGAAGTATTATCTTACAGTTCTCAAAGCAAGCAACTGGTCCTGAAGTCACTGACTGTGCCTGAAGGAAGGCATATGCACACATTCTCCCACAGATATTTTATGTCTCAGGAGAGGAACTATTTTAACACTGACAGCTAAATTTGGTATTTCTTACATGCCTGACAACCTTTCCCCACAAGCTGAACTAATATTCCTGTTGTCTTTCCTTGAGAGAGGTTCTTCTGGGACCTGTCAGGTGCCTGTGTAAAGTGCTTTCTAAGCTGGGAAAAGGCTGGATCTGTTTATAAGTCTAATCACCATACATTGCAGGTTAATTCAGTCACTTACAAGATAAAATCTTGCTCCATTTCTCTCCTAAGCTTGAAACATTAGGTGTCTGTTGTATCATATGAATTTGCAAGGCACATCTGTGCTAAATTTGATTCCTCCAAAAAACAAAACCATGCTGATTACCAAAGCCTGCCATTAGCATTTGGTTCCTCAAATATCTTGAACTTTTTATCTTAAATAAATGTGCATTATTCAGAATAGCCATACAAACTTTTGGATTTAAACTGTGTGAAAACAAACAAAATTGATTCCTTTTCCCCCTGGTGGAACACATATTCTAGCATGACCCTGGTGTTCACTATATAATTTTCAGCAGACTGACTTCTCAAGTGGGAGACTCAACTCACTCAGGGGCAGTAGAACTGAGTAAAACTGTTTCTCTTCATTGATTAAAGAGGGTGACTGTATTTTAAAACAAATTACTCAGTTGACTACAGCACAATCAAACTCGAGGGAAAAAAATGTCCAATTTTAACTTTTTAAATTTTTTTTATAAATTACATCAGTAGAATAAGTGAAAATAATTTTAGTCATTTTAATCCTTTTTGGAAATTGACTTGCAGTAACTGAGGAAAATTGATGGAGAATCCAAACTCAAGCTATGAGGTAGTGCCTGCAAAGATACAGGCACCATTTGAGCAGCATACATTCAATAAAAGTTTGTTTAAATAAATGAACATGTGTTCAAGTGAAGTTTTAGATAACTTCTCTAAAATTATATTCTTGAAGATGTCTAGGACTTGAGTAATAGCAAGGCAGGGTATTATTCAAAAGGAAATTTTTATTTTGGTCATGCAACTGAGCAATGTTCTTGTGTGATAATAGACATGTCCATGCTTTCATAAACATTAATATCTTTATAGTTTTAGAAAGCACATTTTTATGCAGCAGTGTTTTGTGAAATTTTTGGTCTATTTGTGCATTCACAATTTTTTTCATAGTACTTTAGTAATGAGAAGCTGTTGTGATGCTTCTTCTAACAACTCAGACTTTCAAAGTTTTTCTTTTCTTTTTAAATTTTATTAAATGCTGTGGTTAGGATAAAAAATATTCAGTACACAAGATATTTGTGTAAAATTCCAGAGAACCATTAATCAGCAATTTTTCCAGTCACTTCTAGAATTTTTAGTAAATTTTTTGTACTCCTCATAGTTAGAGGTTGCCCAAAATAAATGTAACAAAATTAATCATTTACTTACTATGCTTATATGTTGTTTTGGATACAGATAGCATAAGAAGTGTCACATTCCATTTCCAGCAATGGGAAAAAAATCCAAAGCTTCAAACCGTTCTGCAATGTTAGCTTGTTCATACTGCTGGATTTGCTAATTTTTGTTTGAACTGCTGGAAATTAACAGCTAAATATTTAACTTTGAAGTGAATCATTGGTAGTCATTTGCAGACTGAAGTACATGACATACCGGTAAACACATACAGAAAAAAACTCATTTACTGTGTGCTTGTAAGAAGAGTCTTTTTTGATTGTCAATTATTTATAGTGTATTCTTTGAACAAATTAGTTTATTGGTACTAAATAATTCACTTAACAGTGCATTGGTTATGAGTTAGACTCCTCAAAAAAAGGATTAATATTTGACCAATACATTGTGAGATATCAATATACATAGTGAGAGAAAAATGAAAAAAATCAATAGAAATGCACAAATAGAATGTGTTAGTAGTAAGGTACTTATATACAACATATTTAATTTTTTTAATGCTATACAATTTCTATATACTATTCAAGCATGCATGCAATAATGGAAACAGAGGAAGGGTTAAGGACATGAGAAGAAAGAGAAGAATAGTGTAACAAATGTAAAATATTTGCAAAATAAAAAGCCGCTTGATATGATATTCTAAATTTCTTCACAGGTTTCAAGTACTATTTATCAATCAAAAAGCAAACATTTTGAGAACCTCTAAATACAAAAGGGATGTTCTGTCAAGCAGAGAAAGAAAAGGCAAGAAAGCATTCATTTCACTGCTACCCAATACTTACCTGTCTCTCTTTGATAGCTGATATTAGCTGGATTAAAATTTAAATTCAAATGTTAGTTGTTCAAATGTGAATAAAACTGGTATTTGGTTTAAAGGACACATTCTGTATATAAAAATAAGTTTGACAAAGTTGACAAATGTAATATAATTTTCCCAATATATGTATGTTATGTAAACATTAGCCAGATGAAGATTTTGTGTAGGAGGATCCAAAAGCGAATACCATAATGGCTACTTCTGTTCTGTAAACTGTTCATTTTTATGGTTTTGTTTTCTCAGTTAAGATAAATTTAGGAAATGTTTTATTATTTTATTTTAATTTCACTTTGCACAATAAGGAGTGTTTTTTAAATTAGCTTGTTTATTTTTACATCATAGTGTCACTACATAGACATTACACGTATGGTCAGACAGAATTATTAATCACAGGCAACCCTAGCCAAAAATCAAGTTTTCAAAAATAGAATAAAAGAGGAAGGGAAAAAAGAGCAATCTAAACTGGACTTCTGTTTCCTAAGTGACCTTTTTAAAACTGCAAACCCCTTGGAAATAAAGAATGTGCAAAATATTGAATTTGACTGTTAACTTAATCTTCCTTCTATTTTTCTTTAAGTACCAGAAAACTATGAATACTAAACATTAAATGAGTTCTGCCATGAAAAAAATAACATCTAATAGAAAGTTTAAGGTTAGTTTAGCTTCCTCCTTAGTCCATTAACCATAACACAGTTATGTAAGTAACAGAGGCACCTCACCCATTCCCATCCCAGTTTTGAAGGGTCATGAATCTCATTTATTTCAAGGCAGATGCTATAAGCCAGGACTGACCACTCATCTTGACTCCCACCAGATCTCAGTAGCTGGCACTTACCCCGTGCATCACTCACACACATGCAGAATAGAGCATGAGATGATGAGAACGGTTAGGTTTAAATAGGACAGGACAGACTGTGCTGATCAGGCTCAAGGCTCAGCCAAAGCCTACTCACTGTCTCCATTTTACATGTGAATATACCATTCTGTCTGTTCCCTTTTTGCTCCTTACCAGATTTCTTCATTAGTTTGCACAAATTTAGTAATTTCACTGTAGTATCCCAACCTTTATGCGTCTTTAGTTCCCACTTTTTAGCTACAAAATGCAGCTGTTCCTCTCCAGACCTGTGCCTGGAGTTTTTAACAGCCTGTCAAATACTGTGACTGACAAGGTTTGTTTCTTGCTGGTGCCTCCATTACCGTTTGTTTGTAAGGCCTCTGTCTCTGTAGGTTTCTTATGTGCTGCCTTCTCCTTTTCTTTATGATCACATTTAACAAAGTCTTTAATCTTCAGGGAGCAGACATGCTTTCTTTCTGCATATTCTCACAAAGACCTGAAAGGATAAAACCTTATACAACATAGTCTGACCTCACAGGTGACTTTGCATTGAACAGTAGACTGGCCTAGTGGCCTTCTCAAATGCCATCTGAGTTATGAGAGTTAATGAATTACCCCACTGTTCTATAAGGGCATTTAGGAGATGATGCTAATTTATGGATTGTGTTCAGGCTGGTAATACCTATTTAGCAACATCAGAGGGAAGGAAACATTCTTTGTTTAACTCAGTAACATTACATGCTATGTAATTGGTATCCTCCAAGACCACAGGTAAGAGTATATTTTGATAAATATTGAGATTTCTTTTTTCTCTATCTCAAGAGTAATGCTTCCATTGTTAGTTGTCTATGCTAGATAATGTTTTGATGTAATCAAAAAACAAGAAGCACTGACATACTGAAACTGACACTTGTAAAAATAATTCCTGCAGCTCAGGCCAGATGCAATCCCCTGGAGCTATTTCTGTATATAACTGCACTGTAGCCACGTTATTACTTCACATATATATGTTTCAGCCATTTTAATGCATTAATCAATGACATTTGGAATATAGTCTTTTAATATAGCCATGAGTTTTTCATCCTGAGGGAAAGCAAGTTTGTTGTCAGGATGAATAACTTGTACTGGGTTTACGTGGCAAGGTTTTACTAGCAGGAGGTGTTTGTAATGTAGAGGTGACTCCAGTGAGAAACTGCCAGAAGCTGTTCCCATGTCAGCCAGTTCCAGCCAGCTACAAGACAGACCCACTGCTAGACACAGCTGAGCCAACTAGCAACATCAGTATTGCCTCTGAGATAACATGTTTTTTAAAAAGTAAAAAATGCTTCAAAGCAGCTGGGAGACACATTTCAGAAAATGTTAGAAAAACATCTCTGCATATATCAAGGTCATAGTAGAAGAAGGGGAAAAGGCTCTGTAGGAGCCAGACTAGAGCAGGAGGAGAGCATGAGGAGGAAGAATGAGCAGAAATGAAGTATTATGAAATGAATGCAAGCCCTATTTCCCATTCCTATGCTCTGCCTGGGGTAGGGAGAAAGAGATGATTTGTAAATGAAGTTAAGCCTAAGAAGGAAGGGGTGAGGGAAATGTGGTTTTATTTCTTTTCTTATTTTTCACTATCCTGCTAATCAGAATTTCACTAATTCTGCTACAATTAAATGCCAATCAATAGAATTGAATTTCCCTAGTTGAGTCTATTTTTTCCATGATGGTAAATGGTAAGCCATCTCCCTGTCCTTACCTCAGCCTGTGGGATTTTTGTCTTATTTTTCCCCATGTGTCCTGCTGGTGGAGGGGGAAAATGATAGAATTGCTTGGTAGGTACCGGGCAGCCAGCTGAGGCCAACCCACTACATTGCTTTAGACTAATGTCTAAATATAAATTTCTGCAAGGATGAGTAAAATTTATTTATACAATTGCAGAAGCTTCAGTACCGTGTGAAAAAAGAGTTATTCCCAATGGTGTGAGTCTCATCCAGATTTGAAAAAATTCTTTCTCTCCTGAATGAAAAATTTCCTCTCAGATTTGCAGACCTTGGTTCACATCTACATGAACATATTATGTATATATCCTCCAAAACAGAAGCTGGCATATTCAGTGTGAAAAATATAGGGAAATAGTGCAAGGTGTAAGGAAATTTATAGGAATACAATGGAAGTAAATGCAAAGGAATATTTGTGGATGTCAGTCTGAGCTTTTAATTTGACTGATATTTGCAGAAAAGTCAGTTAAATTTCAAAGTTACTGCTCCACTTGTGATTATTTATGATTTTCAGAATATTTTTTTTATCTGAAGATACTGCTGATGGCTATTTTGCATGTTTTCTTTCTCCTTTTTCTTTACTTTTTTTTTAACTAAAATTCACACATATACCCTTCAAATTAATTTAATATTAACAGCTTTAGGCTTCTTCTGAAAAAATAACTTGTCTTTAATATCAAAGCTTCACCTTTTCCATAATATGGAATCGGTAAAACAATTTTTGTTCTAATATATCAACACAGTTCTAGAATAACTCTTCTTAAGCACTTGTGCAATTCAGGCCTCATGTGGGAAATGTTCAAAACTAAATTACTGTGTTTACACCTTAGCTTTGTAGGTGACAGATTTATCAAAACCCCCCACAAAAGTCTGGGGGAATCATCACATAGAATCATCAGCATTTGCTCAGCACTTGCACAACCCAACAATAATGCATGTAACAGCCATTTTCAATGAAGGACAGTGCAAACTTATCAGAAGAATCTCATTTAAATGTGCTTGTAAATTGTGTTAAGAAGAATTAGGCGTGAAGTATAGTCAAATACAAATCAATACTGACACATATATTTCCTTTATATCCATTACATTTTTCTCTACACTGACCACAAACGGACAAATTAGAAGTGACTTTTGTTTTAGGTATCAGAGATCAACAGAATTAAAAAACAAAGTGTTTTCATGGGACTTCATGCTGCGAATCTTTCCTCCCTGATGAATGATCATTTGTCTCCACAGACAGCTAAAACCTTAGAGATTTAGTGTGAAGTACAGAGAAATTAGGATTGGAAAAAAACCACACCAGGATTTCTCCAAGTGTTTCCCATTACCAACAGTTCAGCATTTTGTGCCTTATCCTTGATCCCTCTGTCCTGGCAACGCCATTCACTACCAATCCTTAGTTTACTTGACCTGACAGTAACATAGTCCCAAGAATGTAGTCTTCACTTCTTAAAATCCTCTCTAAAGTGCAGTCTCAAACAAGCAGAAAGAAGAATTCGATTCTCAGATACTCTAGCAGAATAAAAAATAGCCGTCCTTTGGAAGAAGTGATAAGCAGATGGAAAATGCAGCTTGAGAGCTTTGTTAGCTTGGAACATTTCACTGCATGCTCTCAACAGGTGTCAAAGGGAATGGTTAATTAGCAGAAATAATCAACATGCATTTTATTTCTTAATGCTGATCAGTGAATTTCAGGTATAATATGCTCCCATTATGATAGGCACATGAAAAATGTACCGTCTCTTGCAAGAATGAGAATTTCAGAAATTCTCATCATGGGGCTACATTTTTTTCCAGCTGAAATCACGTGGATCCTACATTTGGTTCAAAGATGGCAAGTAAACTAGTATGCATATTTTGCAAATGAATTCTTTGCTGCTGTTGAATTTATATCAATAAATTAATATCAAGATGGCAGACAATGTTTATATTTCCAAGAACATCTTTATCCATAAGGGAAATTTGAGTCATTTTTTGAGCTAGGTAATAGTTAAGCAGAAATCTAAAAACATTTTTGCAAATGTGGAAATTTCACATGCTAATCTGGACATTCTGGCACCATCAAATATGTCTCATATACAAAAAAATCTACATGTGGTGCATATTCTCATTTTCATAGTTTGAGATTAATTTTGGTGTTATTTTGGACTGGACTTCTGCTTAGCCTCTTAAAAAAATAGCATAGGGAATTGAAGTCAAGTGGTCCTCCAAAAAGCCCAGAATTCCTCTCTATCTCTTTGTATTGCAAAATTATTAACTCATTTCTTAAATGGTCTCTATTTGTGGTATACTATTTCCTTAGGTATTATTACATCTGTTTAGCATTTAAATTTCCACTATTTTCTTCACATCAAACAATGTTGGGACATATCTTCTCCCCTTATATCCCTGAAATGCAATAGGCTTTACTTGATTTCTATATGGATATGATTTCAAACTTCAAGAGAAGAAAATGAATAAATTGGTACATGTACCATAACATTTATAGGGAGCCAAGAAGATGGAAGATGGAGAACAAATAGCACACTCTATGAAGTCTATCTCAATTGTTGCTACCCCTGAGTGCTCTAATCCTCCATGATGTTGGAGGAAGAAAGACTGGAATAAAAACAAAAGTCGAAGGAATAATCAGTATAGGAGATATGACATGGATCAAGACATTCTGCACTGAACAAAGTTCTGTGATAGTAGTTTGAGATCAGCTTCGTTGATAGGAAGACAATACTTTACAATTCATCATTCCATTAATATTTACCCCAAATTCAATTGTCCCTCTTAGGTCGCACTAGGAACTTTTAATGACAGAGAGATTTAAAATGGCCAGTGAATTTCTTGTATAAATTGTCCATGACTTCTTAAAAGGTTGTCACTTTTGTCTGATCCTTATACTGCTGTTCAGGAAGCATAAGTTGAAAAATACGACTTAGAAGAAAAAGGGGAAAAAATCTGCTCACTTGGGCTATATTTACATTATTTATGTGACATAAACAAAAGCTATTGTTAAAATACTCAGGCCCACACACCCCGTGTAATTTTTCTTTGTTACTAGTCGTTCCTATTCCAGTGGGAGAAAAAAATATATATTCCACAGAATTGTCTGATTAATTTTGCAATCCTACAGATGTCAGTACTTGTCTTGAGAACTAACAGATGGAAATAGAAAAGAATATAAAATGCCTTTTGTGGCAACACAGACACATGCTAGATGAATGTGGTAAGCTAGGTGAGAACCTCTGCTTGCAAATATCCTTTCTCACTTTGTATTTAATATGTCTGAGACTTAAGAGTACCAAAATAAGGTCAGAGCAAATACAGGTAAAAGATTTATCTCCCTCACAAATCTGTGATCCAGAAAGTATTCCTGAACTCAAAAGCAGAGAACAAGCACCTAATTGTCTTAGAAAAAGATGTGTTACAGTAGCACAAAGTTGTCTCTCCTTTTTTTTTTTTTTTGAAAATTCAAACCTTTGAAACCGTAAGTCTTTAACAGAGTGCAGTTAACCAAATAATTTTTCACATCAGATATTGCAGAAGAGTGCAGAAAAGGCAGCCGGCAACTCTGCGAAGGACAGCTCAGCAATAGCATTTTTGTACCACAAGGTCTGGATAGAACAGCAGGAGATGAGTTTGTTGCCTTCAGGACTTGGGTGGAGGACCATCTGTGTCATCAAATGATGGAGTTACAGAAGAACTCCAGCAGCCTGTACAACACAAGAGATCACCAGAAAGAAATCAGTAGGACCTTCTCTGAGGCCCTGCAGTTATAAGAGGAGTCTAAACTCTCAGCTCTGCTGAATGAGGTGTTGTAGATTCTGGACTTTTGGGGATGGCAAATGGACTTACTTATCGTGGTAAAGGCTAGAAGCTCATAACTTAATATCAGAAGCTGCTCAACTTGCAGATTTGCAACTGTAGAAGAGTTTTAGCGTCCTGGAAGGAGGGCTGGGAGCTTTGCCCAATGAAACGCTGAGCCTGAAACCTACAGCAGCATTAAGAAATAGCCTCATGTTTGTAGGCCTGATTTTATTTGGAAACTGAGTGTCTTGGGTTGAAGACAGGTATCTGCTAGGGAAGGCAGAACCCTCCCTCAGGACCCCCCCCTCTTTCCTTCGAATTACTGAAATTAAGCGGCATTCAGGCAAGATATGGGGAGGGATAACAGTCCTTTACTAATGAGTATAACAAGATACAAATTAACAATAACTATGGTACTAACAACAACACCTACTACAGAGAAAAAAAAACAGGGAAAAAAAAGGTCAGGGACACCCCCACCCCGCGGCAGAGCCGGCAAGAGGGATGGGGAAGGCCTTGCTTCACAAACCCCGTAGGCAGTCTGTAGTTGTAGATGGCTCCAGACGGGCTGCTCTGAGGAGAACGGAAGAAACTCCAAGGTGGAACGCAGGAGTCCTGGTGCAGGGATGGGTCAGATGGGTCCCAGCGGGGCAAGCAGAAGCAGCAGCAGCAGGCAAAAGAACCCGGCCTGTCCCCTTCCAAGCAAAACCCAGCACTGAACTGTGTCCTCCCTAGTCTCCCTTCTTGGCCCGGCAAGCCTTTGTCTTGCAAATACACTTAAGCATCGGCCATCAGGTTCCCCCGCAACAAATGGGACAAAAAATTCCATAACTAAAGAGGACGAAAAAAGAAAAAGAAAAAACTAACACCCCAACCCCCCACACTGAGCCAGCTCGATATCAGCTGGAGAGAAAACATAGCAGGGCACAAGCAATCAAGGAGGTTTCTTGAGTGCATTTATGATAACTTTCTGATAAAAATTGCCAGTGAGGGGAGTCTGGGCTGCTGAGCCTCCTACTTAGAAACAAGGAAGAAATGGTTGGGAATATGAATATGAAGGTTGGAGGCAGGTCTGATTGCAATTACCATGAGGTGGTTCCTCTGAGGATCCAGACGGGAGGGAGCAGGACAAAAAGGATCACAAACATGTACTTTAGGTGTATGACCCAGATGTCAATACTGGGTCATTATCATGTCATATTCTTTAGGGACTGGATGCTGGGATTGAGTGCATGCTCAGCACTCCAGATGATATAAGGACAGGAATACATCAGATGGTTATGCTGAGCTTCTGAGGGATTCAACAAGTTGGCAAAATTGGCCAGTAGCAACCTCATTTAGTACATAAAAGGGAATTGCAAATTCCTGCACCAGAGGAGGAATAATACCCATGCACCAGCATATGCTCAGGGATGCTTGTCTAGAAGCAGCTCTAAAGAGAAGTATTGGAGGGTTTTGGTGGACAATGAGCTAAGCTGAGGTCACCTTTGCTGAAGGTCACCTTCTGTGTCCTTGTGAAAAAAGTTGTACTCCTTGGTTTTACTAGGAAAAGTATTACCAGAAATTAAAGTTGTTTTCTCCCCTCTACTGAGAGCTGGTGAAAGACATCTGGACTTCTGTGCCATTTTCTGAGCTCTCCAGCATGGAAGAGGCATGGAACTGCCACAGTTAGTTCAGCAAAGCAAAATAACAAAGCAAATTAAGAAATCTGAGCATCTTTCATTTAAGGACAGACAGCAGGGATTGTTCAGTTTGGAGAAGAGAAGGGTCAGGGTTTGATCTTATTAGTTTTCATAACTGCTGGAAGGGAGAACGCAAAGAAGATGGGGCAAGACTCCTCTTTAAAATATCTAGTGACAGGACCTTATAAGAAAAATACTTTTTTACTTCAAAGAGTGTCTTGAAATGAGCTACTTCTGGAAGAAGTGGCCCAGAAAGATTTGGGGTCATTATAATTGGAGGTCTTCATACCCTGCCTTGGCATGGCCCTGGGCAACCTGCTCTAGTTGAGTGACTGGAGTGTTTGCACTAGATGATCTCCAAAAGTTTGTTCCAGCATTATCCATTCTGCGATTCTGTAATTATTCCACAAGTATAAGTAACTTACTTTAAAAAAAAAGAAAAAATAAAAAGAGGCAAAAAGAAAAAAGTAAAAAGGATGACAAAGCATTGTGCTATAAACCTCAGAAACTCAAACTATACTGTGAAAAAATAATTAGTTTTGAATTTATTGAAGAAATGTGCAATTTTCAGTTGCCTAAGCGTCAGTGATCTTAGGCAACGGGGGATATTGTTCATCTGTGCAATTGTGCAATCTATTAAATTCTGCATCTGTCAACAAAATGCAGATATCTATGAAACTTTAGTGCATCTCAAAATGGTATTAGGCATCTATGTTTAGACACTATAAATTCTTTCAAAAATACAAATGCTTGGAAAGATCTTTTTATTATGAATAGGTAAAAAGGAGTTGGTACCCATTTAGCTGTGTTTGTCTTTTTTTTCCAAATCTATCTCAGAAATAAGTATTACTAAATATGATCACTATGAATTCTGGGAACAAAGAGATTCCCACCTTCGTATTATATTTTTATCTCAGCAAACTCTTAAAACATCTTGAAGGATTATAACAAGTTCTACAGGATTAATAAAGTTCTACATAATTTATAAAGACTAGCAAAGTCAATATTTTTCTTACTGACATCATTCAGATACAAAATTCCTCCATAAATTATTAGAATTTATTGCAATTGTGGAATTTTATATTTTTTCATGTGATAAAATGAAACATAAGTTTTATAAGACACAAAAAAACTACTGTTAAAGTGCTGATAAAAGCAGATTCATGAGATGAAAATTATTTTGACAAAGAAAGAATATTGTCCAAAGAAAGATGACGGAAAGAATAATAAAATGACAGAAAGAATAATAAAATGTCAGAAATGCTTTCGGTCTAAAAACACATACTACAACGATAAGCTTTAGAAAAAGCAGTGCTATTTAAAGTGTCTTTAAGTATTGGTTCAAAAAGATTGGTGCTCTGAGCCTTGACCAAGGTTTAATAGAGTAGAAGGAACATTGACCCAGAAGAGATTATTACTAGCTCTTCATTTTTCTTTTTTTTATATTAAAAACAAATAGTAAAAACCCATTTTAAAACTCCATTTATAAACTGTCTTAAAATTCTGAATTATGTTTGGATTTGGAGGGTCATTTTCAGTGCAGTGGGTTCTTGTTTAGGAAACTACTGTAATAGGATCACCCATTGTGAATTTCCTTCTGACAAACTTAATAACTTCCTGAGTACAGGAGGAAGGCAAAAGCTTCAAGATTCCTCTTGAGACACAGGGATATTGGTGTCTCAAGTGGTTCTTTGAAGAATGATGGGTAAACGTGTATGCCTTTGATGTCTTTGTCATGATGTTTTATAAACCCCATTGAGCAGGTTCAGGTGGAATGGATTAAGTATCAGTAACTACCTGGTACTAAAGGTAGGACTTATTACCCTTTAGACATTTATAATCTTAATTTTAATCAACAGGTGGCTATGTTTTATTAACTGAATTAATTTTGGCAGAAGATAGCAAATTTATTACATTGTCTTTTAAAAGGAAGCTGTCAATTTTCAGAAAAAAAATGCAAATAGAAGAAGAATCTGCCCCTTCTACAATTTTACCTGATCATATCTAATGTCAAGTCATTCCATGGAAAGTAAGTGCAAGCTGAACTTTCTCAGTGCAGCTCAGGATGATGACACAGAATTTTTTGTAAAGGAACATGTCATGCTTGCCCTCCACAATTTACATCAAGAACTTTTCAGCAAAAAAGATTCCAAAGGCATCAACAATATTTTTCACAACTTTGAAATAATATTTTTATAAATTGTGGAAAAATTCCATAGCTATGAAACCTGACCACACCATTACTTACTCCAGTGCTTATATAAATTAATTCCTATGTCTTCAGTGAAATGGTCTGTAATTTAAATAAGTGCAGAAATAGAGGTTTAGTCCTTTAACTAGCATTTGTTCCAAACTCAGATTTTGCAAGGTCTTTCAAATATTATTAACAAAGAAGACAGAAGAAATATTACAATATTAATCCTATTTTTCTTATTTTCTCATCTATCTCTTTTTCAATAAATACTTCATGGAATTACATCTGAAATATGAAAAATAAGGAAATATCTGTGAAATAACAATAAAATAATATAATTGCATATTTTTTAAAAGCAAATAGGGTTGATGTACCACTTTGCTTTGATCATACATCTTTGCTTATACTAATATACAAGCAGAAAAAAATCACACATGTTCAGAAATAAAGGTTTGAAACAAAAGAAACTAAACTAATCTTACAAAAATTAGACTTAAGTAAAAAAAAAATTCATAGAAATACAGGACTACGTCCTATATCAGGATGAATATGCTTTAAAATGCTTTTTTATGCATGTTTCTTTCAAGTTTCCCCCCTAATATTATAGGAAATTGGACATCTATTTACGTTCTACTTTTTTCATGTTTATTTTCATGCATGAGATATGATATTATGAATTTTTAAATTGCATAATTGTTTCAAAAATTATTATGCTTATTCTGAATAAACTAGCTTCAGGTTTTTGAGATCATGTAGCCATGCATGGTCCAGCTAATAAACACTTCTTTAACTGTGCTCCTTGTATTATGCATGATCTGAACGAGCTCAGCTGGAGCTACTTTCAGCCTCTTGCATGACACTTCACTTTATAACAGAGATATGTTGGGTGGGATTCTGATCAAA
Source organism: Bombycilla garrulus (assembly GCA_013400315.1). Taxonomy (NCBI): domain Eukaryota; kingdom Metazoa; phylum Chordata; class Aves; order Passeriformes; family Bombycillidae; genus Bombycilla; species Bombycilla garrulus. The sequence goes on from VXBU01014897.1 coordinate 26,832, forward strand.
TGTAGACAACTACTGTGTATATTAATCACCACACTCTTTCCTGTAAATGGAGAAAAACAGCTACTTGTGTAAGACAATTAATCTTGCCCTAAAATAGATGTCTAAATAGGGTCAGATGAATAGTACTCTGAAAAAGACCATTTCTCTCAGCCGTCAGATTGACTGACAGTCACTAATGAAGTCTAGGGCAAGCAGTGTAAATGTAATGTTCATGTTGGGTAATCCTAGATTGGTTGAGGTGTGTCCCATGTACTTTGGGAGTATATATATATATGCAGTATATTTGGGTGAGATCTTTTATAGTGTTGAGAACTTGTTTTGTGCAAGGAAACAAAACGGATACTTAATTTAATTTTATAAATATTCATGTTTGTTGTTGAAGGGCTGCTCATTTGCTTAAAATTAAATGCTGATATGAATAACTAATTTATGGCAATTCTATAAATAGATCCACTTTAATATTTGCAGCAATGAATTGAACTACTAGTACAACAGTGGATGTCACTTCAATGAAAGGTATTGTTACAGTGAAATAAAGGCAGATCTCACAATGTCAAAGATGAATAATTTTTTGTTACCTACATCATAATGACTGTATCCTGATAAAAAAAAAAAAATCTGTTTTGACATTCAGAATTTCTGATTCATCCCATAACTTGTTGTCAAGCATTTACAGAGGCATAACTAGAAAAGAAAGTAGTTACTAGCACTTGCCCATCATAAATGAAGAGATTACCAATGAAATATGAAAGGCCAGCCTCCAATTACTGTGGGAAGACATTTAAATTCCATATTTTAAGATATATTGTATTTATTAATTGATCCAGAAATAAATGTGTGAACTCACAGACTGTTTGGAAAAAAATAAAAAAAGTAATAGGAAACTGTAAATAGATTAAATTATTCAAAGCAAGAAAACAAGAAAGCATAACAAAATAACACTAGTGACTAGAGATTTTGTGATGACAAGGGGTACCATCATAGCCTCAAAAATTTTATTTTCTCAAATATATGTGGAATAATAACATTCTGCATTTTTTTTACATTATTTTCACATTTAAAATTCTAAGAAGAAGTATAAAATTAAAAAAGCACCATGATTATAGTCTTCTCTTTGAAGAACAAGTAGAGTATAGAAAAATTAGAGCCTTGTATTTCTGAATATGATTTGGCCCCAGCCCAGGGTCAGTTGCCATTTTAGCTTTGTCTGGGAAGCCATGCTGGGCACTCTTGCTGGGAGGTGTCTTTGTTTGGTGGTGAATACACTTTTGTAGGTAAAACTCTCTGTAGCTTTTGTACATTCTTTTATGGATGTTGTTGTGGTTATTGCAATTTTTCACTTAATTGTGATTCAAACATATAATCTCTTCTAGTGTTCCTCCATTATCAACAGGGGCAGGGGAACAAAGGAGCAGCTTGAATGGGTTTAATTTTCTAGCTGATTTTAAACCAGAACATCCTCATTCTATAAGATGAGGTGCATTCACATCTCTCATATAGGTCCATGGGAATTATAATTAATATTAATTGATTTGTAATGCAAGGTGGTATAGCCTCTGAACATTGAAGTAAATGATAAAGAAAAGCTAAATTTGTCATTTTGTTTTCTGAGCAGTATTTACTTTCAGAACAAGCACTTTATTTCATCATACTTATTTCAAAATATTATTAACCTTGGAGGCAAATGGAAGGAAGTATGATTTACCCTATGTCACTGTCTGGAGGGTGAAATATCTTGAATACAATCATTCAACTGTGGGGAAAAGATAATTAGTATGAAAAACTTTGATTTTCACATTTCTGTGTTAATATCTCTTCTCATTGCAAGGAGAAAGCTGAGAAAATATTCTGACACCATAAAATTTATGCAGAAAGTTTTAACTTGACACTAACTTTTTACAAGTATGAATTAATGATGATTTCATTATCCCTACTTAATGCACTGAATTGGCAAATTGTTTGATGTACATTCAATGTAAGCATCACCCAAAGCACACAAAATTGTTTCAGCTCTCACACCAGCTCTTATTTTATTAACATTCACCAGCATTTTGGAAGCAGCGTTAACACTGAGCTTACTGTAAGTCATGTTCTTTTATTACTATTTTGACCAATAAAAGGGATCCCCTCTCCCCTTAAGAGAATATCTCAGCTTCATGTAAAGTTTCTAAAATTACATACATAGTTTCTTTCCCTTCAAATCCAACATATTCAGAATAGGAAGTTCAGTGTTTGTTTGGGGTCTGTGTTCAAGCAGTTATTTTGTGATGATGATATTTAATGAAGTAATCGCCTAAGAGAATCAGAAAATACTCCAAATTTATTGCTAACCTTATAAATATCACAGTTTGTGGATTTCCTGGTTTCATTGCCAACTATTTAATGTTACCATCCTGCTTTTACTGAGCATTGGACCTAAAGCCTTGTATCAATATGCACCATATTTCTCAAGTGTGACATATCGCAGTCACAGTAGCATTAATGAGATTGGGAAACTTTCCAGTTCCAGGAAAGAACTTTATCTGAGTTTGTTTTAGAACATGATACAAGCTTGATACAAGCCTGAGGCTTGAAATTTGTGGAATAATTCCCCTCAGTCAATGTTTCTGTCTCAACCTTTATGTAAATATTAGTTATAGTAGGTAAATATGGGTGGCAGTGAACAGTATTCCTATAAAGTTTGCTGTATTGGAATAAGTTTTATTTAGACAGCAGTGTAATCTTCAAAATTGGTGTTTACATCCAAGAGATTTCAATTGGAAATTCTGAAATATCTTTTCAACCTACAGATAAATGTCAAATATTACATTACTGAATAAATTTAAATAACGACACCTGAGAATATCTCTGCAAGAACACTTTTTGAAAGCTATTCAATTTAAATATGATTGGGCATTTGTTAAACAAATCTTTAAAGTTCTGTTTCTCAATCACTGAAGCATTATTAATGTAACCTGTGACAGACTGGAAGGATTGCTGTCTTGAAAAGTTTTGTGCAATGTGTGTGGGAGAAGGGTCAAGGCAAGGCCTTGCTCTTGTGAGGCAATGCCCTGTCCTGCACACCCCACACCCCTAGGCCTGTATCTCAGCCCTGCAGTGGCCACCAACCCCTGGCACACCAGAGGCAACGCTCCTCACCTGCCTCTGGAGCCCCTGTCCCATCTCCTGAGTGGCCAAATGACTAGTAGTCCCACCTGGAGGTGGGGCCCAGGAAAGCCACAGGGTACTTAAGCCAGGAGATGCAGTAAGCACAGGTCTTGGTCCTACTGCCTTTTGGAATTTTTATCAGCTGAACAGCTCTAGAAACAGGAGTGGTAGCTATACATGTTATTCTCTTGTTGCATTGTGGCATCTGCTACAGGCAGAGTGCCCAGACCGGGAGGAGTTGTGGAGCTGTCTTTGTTCCCCATGGGGGTGGGGGAGCCCGGGCATTCTTTCCCAATTTGGAGCCAGGACACTTCATTGGACTTCCTGGACATCACCCCACCCCTGGAGCTACCTGGACTGGACAAGTGACAGAGCCCCGCCTAAGCCATAAAAAGCACTGGTTGAGGGAACCTTGTGGCATTTCAGGGGTGTGTAGCAGAGACATAGACCTGTGGTCTCTGGCATGACTTTTTCTCTTTAGAGAGTTTGTTATTTTGGAAGGTAATAAACCTTTTTTGTTTCCAACACCACCCGAGGTGTCTTTCCCGCTCATTTTAAGCCAATTGGGTATTTGTAAGACAAAGAAACCCAAAGGGGGATGGGAGCTCCAAGAGCTCATCCCTGTGGTGACCCCTAATTTTGTTTGTACTTTTAGTTATGATTGTGCCCTACCACCCCCCTGTTAATTTTCAAATTTGGTTTCTCCCTA
>VXBU01014897.1:30987-92219 GCA_013400315.1 Bombycilla garrulus
TGCCAATTCGCAACTCTAGACCCACTCGTCGTGTGACCCCTCTGGGGCACCTGTGTAGGTGGCGCAGGACACCGAGCCACCTGGGAGAGCTAGCTACAGCTCCAGAGGGGCTGAGACAGCTGGCACCCAATTTGGGGCTTCTTCATGGGACCCTTGAGAAGGCGAAATTGATAGCTGTTTGGCCGCTGGCTACCCCAGTGAGTGCTGACCACGTTTTAGTCAGTGGCACTCCCAGGGAGGAAGAGCATAACCCCTGCGGCACCAGAGGCGATTTTCAGGGAGAGGACAAAGCTGCCCTTTGTCCGAGTAAGGGGTTATTTGTGTGTGTGTATGCTTCCAATCTCCCCCCAGACTTTTACGTTTTTTCTTTGTGTTTTCATTTGCTGCTGCTGTGGGTGGGGAGGGGACAAGCTGCACAGAATTTTGTGTCAACCTGGTTCTCTGGTTGGTCTGTGCAGCAGAGGGGATTGTTTTCTCCAAGTTGTGGGTACCCTGGTGGGAGGGGAAGTTTGGATTACAGTTTGAGGGAATCAGTTGGGGAAGTTTGATCAGCAGTTTGGGGGAATCAGTTTCATTAGTTCAATATTTTTGGTTTAAAACCCCAGTTTCCCTAGTTAACTTGTTCCTTCTCCCTGCATTTCTGCCCCGTTTTCCAAACCCTCTTCCCCTACCCTGAGTATGGTGGGGGGAGGGGAGGGGGGGGGCATGCAGAGCAGAAAATTCCATGCAGGGTAGCAGGACTAACTGACCTTTGTCTCCTTGGCTCTCCATGCCACCCTCAGCACCCTAGTCCTAGCAGCCCTGGCCAAGCTTGTCAGGATCCCTTTACTACTCCCTTAACCTTACCCTCTTTCCTATTCCTACTCTCTGAGTTTTTTACCATTAAGTTTAATAGCCCAAGATGGCGTCAGCCACATGGCGCCGATGCCACTGATCCTCCTCCACTGCTCCCTGTTATTTCTTTTCCAATCGGGACCTCCCCTCTCCACCGGGACCTCCCCTTCCTGACTTAGGCACGACCTCCTGGCCGGTGGCCCCGCCCCCTTCCAGACAATTATGTCACTTCCGGTTCCCACGCCCTTGGGACTGGAAGTGACTGTAGGTGGGACTGGAAGGTGGCCATCTTTGTTTGGCATCAAGCTGCATTGGTCAAGGTCTGGGAAACAGAGGGACACAGCAGTGGGACAACATGATGGAGGCGTGCTGAAGATTTTTGGGCTTGGTTGTCATATTATATTATTTTTGTGAGCAGTTACTATTATACTGCTGATAGACACATTTATGGACGATAATACTATCAACTGCACCTGTAAGGACAAACACTATGGACGACGTCCACAATACACTTATGGATGGCACTATTATAGCCACATTACGGTTCCCTTTGAGGACATATGTTATGGACGATATCTATTATGGATGACATATTTGTTTATACTTATTTTAATTAAGCCTTGTTGCAATTCCTTTGATTTATATTGTAGAGTTCTCACATATTATTCTACTTTATATTATTTCTGTATAATTTGTGTCAGTTATTGTTTATATTTCAAAGGTTTATCTTAAACATAATTCTCATTGATACTCTTGATTTCATTCAACCTTAAAAATTTATTTTATATAAGATTATTTATTTATTATAAATATTTTACTGTCTTTTACACACAATCTCTTTTAAGTTTTGCTCTCAGGGAAAAGTTATTTTAGGTTTGAAGAAATATTTATTTAAGTATATTATCTTAAATGTAAAACTTTAATCATCTTAGTGATCTTATTTCATACTGTGTTGTGTTTAGAAGAAATTTTACTCACTAGTTGCTTTCCCTATTTCATGCATACATACATACGAAATTCTAGATCTACTTTTTTTCTTCTGATTTAAATATGACTGTGTGGAACCATTCTCCAGACGGTACTTACTCATTATTTTTCAGTCTTAATAAACTAGGAATAACAGTTCTCAGTGGAAAACAACATTCAGAGTGGGCATATCACACTTTTTGTGAGACAAAATTATTACATATTGTGCTATAAATTTTAGTGAACTCACCTATAAGGTAGCTATAACTACTTCAATCATAACAAAATATCATAGAAATAATGATTAGAGTAATCTCATAAAACTTCTTTGTATTTTTTCTATTTAGAACAACTTTTTTTTGGATTGTGCTTCCTCTGAGCTAACAGGTTTTAACTATGTAGATGTAAACATCACTGATTGCACTTACTCCCACCTACATACCCTGTTTTTCTTTCCCGATAAGTGAAACTCAGTTCCTTCAAACTTAATATTGACTTGCCCTTCCATGCATTGACAGGAATGTTTCTGTTAGACACTCTCACAGCTTTTATATTTAGTAGCTGAAAGGCAGAACAGTAGATGAGCTTCAGCTGTGGAATTCACTATTTCCATATGGAGCCCTCACTGCTCTATTTGCTGAAAGCAAAATTCATTGCAGAATTAAGGCACCCCTAAGTTGAGGGCTGTAACACACAGGGTTTAAGTTCCAAGACAGAGTTAAGAACTGATTATGAATAAAAGACTGTAGGTTCTTGCACATTATGAGAAAATCTAACACATGATATAAGTCTTACACAAAATGAAAAATTACAAGGAAATCTATGTATTCAAAGTATTTTTTATGTTTACAATTGCTAGTATTCTTGAGTACTTGGAGTTGATGTGAAAGAGCTTTCAGTAGCTGGAAAATAGAGTGAATATCTTTTAACAGTTTATATCTTAAAGTGAAAAACATCATTCTTGTTATTCACATTTTTTGGTATTTTGAACTGCAGAAAAATTATCTTCCTTTCTCAGAAATGTATAATAACTAAAAAAACCTTTCAAATCTGACATCTCAAACCTCTCTAAACTCTTCTTGCTATTCCATTAAGAAAAAATAAAGCCACAACAGTCATCTCAAACGAACATTTTATCCCAGAGCCTTCACACTACTAGATGTTTTATACTGTTGCATAAAACAGAGTTTCTCAGTCTCTAATTCCAAGAAGGTTATAAGTTGATTTTGTAACTTTTGTTGATGATATGTAGTCATGGTATTACTAAAGTTGTATTCTGTATCCTGCAAAAGAGAAATCACATGGGAAAAATGTTCTGAACTCAGGGAATAGTAATTTTGTTATTTTTTTCCAAAGGTGAGACTTCCTTTCCCTTCTTGTTAGTGCATGCAGAATTTTGCTTATTTGTTGTTGCTCTACAGTAGAAACTGAAAAACAGACCCAAACAATTCAAGAGCAACATATCTAGCTCCAGGCTGCATTTTGTACCTCCCTGAATACTCTTTCTCCGCATTAACAAAAGTGCTGGAAATAGTAATCTGTTGAATGAAATTGCTGTGAAGTGCTCTCCTGACTTCCACTTTTGCCATACTTGCTCAAAAATGACATCAACTGATAGGCCTTTATGGTAGCTGTGGTGATTCCTGAAGGGATGTGGGAGTGTATAATTGAATGATGCCTAATTTTGAGTCACTTAATTTATAGCTCTTGGAAGTGATGAACATGATATTTCATAACCTAAATATCAGTAAGTGAAGAGTGAATTACAAAGACTGAGGTGCACAGAGAAGTTCACAAAGGTCCACCTCCACTCTCAGGGCAGATGTGCACACTTCTCACCAGACTGATTTTTTTAGTTGGTTTTTTTTTCGTAATGTGATGTTTTTGAGTATTTAAAAAAAATAAATATAGCTAATTCAAACAGCTACATTTCAGAAACATATCTAACCTTCAAAATAAGAAAAGAGATGTAAATAATTATCTACAATAATATGAGCAGAAAATGTATTTTTCTTATTTGATAGCTCAAAAAAGTTATAGATCTAAAATTATATAAGCTACCATTCTTATTTATGTAGCTGACTGATTAGCTGTACAGTTTGATGGTGCAAATATACCGTACACTACATTTATAGAGGCAAATAAAAACAAAAAAAATCTGTTTTGATTTTGAAGTATTATATTTAACTAGTTAGGAATTTAAAAGCAGGGTGCTATGAGAGGCAGTAAAGTTCTGTAGAAATGCTTAAGTATATCCATTAACTTTCCCGTTAATGAGCTTAACTTTGTTTTGATTCTGTGTCTTGAGTTCTGTGTATAAATTTAAAAAGCGTAGAAGAGAGCTAAAGGATGAGAAAATTATCATAGAGAGATATAATCACTGTATTTTCTCTATTAATAAGGATTTATATGTAACACAAATATATTTTGTTGAAGTCTATGTCCATCTTTAAAGAGAAGCTATGATTTTGTAAAAATGATACTGATTAATCTGTTAATTCAATATTTCCAAGGAACTTTCTATTATGCAAGCTAAGAGGAATATTCTACATAATAGTAAAAGGTAATAAATATAGTGTGAAGTGATAATGTGTTATCTTTTTTGTTTGACAGGAAATGACAAATCTTTCAGGCTTAATTTGTTTGAGCCATTGTATGGTAAAATGCAGAGCAACTCAGTTTGGTACATATCACTTTACTCAGCTCAATTTGATGGTTCAATTCCCTTTAGCAAACCAATAATTTAAATAATACCCACATTTATAGTTACATGACGTTAAAATTAAATTTTGTTCATTATTTTTTACTTGTATAATTAATTTTTGAAGCTGCAATAACTTACTTGTCTTCCAAAAAATGACATCATAAGTGAACTACAGGTGGAATTTTGCCAGTAATCTGTAGGTTTTGAAATTTTGCTTCACCTGTTTTCCACACTATAAGGTTTTATAAGCTTAACAAAAACAATTTTATTTTACACTTTTGTATCAAAAGATATACACAGTTTTTGTGCCACAGTTTCCAGTTTGTGACACACAGTTTTATAGTGGCTTTTAGTTGAAGATTAAGCAGCAATCCCAGTTTGTCACAGGCTCTCTGTGTGACCTTCATTAAATTCTGTATGCCAGTTGGAGGAAAGAATTTAACCACCTTGTGAGCTTTAAACTGAAGTTTGGAGTTTATTTATTATTCATTATTCTTTGTTTCTTGTGTTTGAACTATTTCATTAATCCAAAAGGGGGTTGCAGAAACTAATGTGACTTAGGTGATCAATCACTTAGAATGAATAATAAAGAGCTGTTAGAAACAACTCAAGGACAACTGTCAACAGTTAAAGTGTTTGACATATCTTTGTTTCTTTTTGACCGAACTTGCCTCAGGTGTTTTAGCTCTTTGCCTGCATATGTTTAGGGTCTGAATCTCACAATTTTTCTGATCTGGCATCAGGATTTAGCATATCATGCTGTTCCTTATCCTTTTATCAGTGAAGATTGATACTAGAATTCCTTCTTTTTGAGAACTGTTGGTTAATAATACGGAGTCACGCTTGATTGAGCATTAGGCTGGGAACTCTCTTAGTTCTCTTTTTTGAGTTCTTCCTTATGTTCCAAGAAACCAGACTAAAGAACTCTCATTGTTTTAAAAAAAATACCTAATATTCTATCATAACCAATGTCTAGTGATTTAAAATGTATGAGAAAAAAACATTTCTGGAAGGACTTCTAATTGTCAGTAGACACTATCCTATCTTCTTGTCTGACACTATTTCTGTCTGTACCTTATTTATTTTAGCAGAGATGTTTCTGTATCACAACCTTACTAAGTCATTAGCATAATCCAAAAAATAAAGGCACCTCCATATAGCATAAATTAGTGATTTTTTTTATTTTTTGAATAATGACTTTATTTTTAGAAAATTGAACTGGTCTTTTCAGCTTTTCAGCAAAATATTAAAAGCTATTTCCTGCACATTACTTTTAATAAATAGTCAATCTGACTTTAAGAATGTTCTTTATATAAGGAAAATTAACCACAATAAAATTTAAAGTTATCAAACTTGTTTGTGTGACAGCAGCTTAATTTTAAGTTATCTCTTTGTAAACTTTCAACATTCTTTTGCAGGACACATCAACATAATCAGCTTTTAAAATAAATCTAGTAAAGTGAAAAGGTATTGGAAGTACACTTGTCTATTGCCTTGTTGGCAAGCTGTTCATTATAAAACTTTTTCTACTATACTTTTTAACTTCCAGAAGCTGTTTATCTCTTTTCCAGGGCAATGAAAAGGATAATATTTTGTTGATTCCATAAACTTTATTTACTTAAGTAATTAGGCTAAGTCAAAATTTTACATGAATTTCAATAATCTTATTTTTTTTATTTTTTTTATCCTCATGACCTGATGAGGCCTTATATGAGAGAGACATTCATAGTTATCAAGGATTTTTCAGAGAACTAACTTGAGTCTTAAAATAAAGTCTTAGTGCTGTACACTAAAATGGCTGCTTTATTTGCAAGTTTCAAGTGGTTGCCATTTCCAGTCTATGAAGGTTAGTTTTCTTCAAACCTAAATAAATGAAAAAAAAGAGATACATAAAAAGAACAGTTTTTTCACAGTACCTTTTTCTGTTCTCAGTCAGCTCTACAGTGAGTGCACTGATTATTCATCACAGTTCTGCCATAGAGTACTGTAATCACTGCCTGAAAAGCTGCAGTTATTTACTTGTGGAACAAATAAGCAAGAAAACAGCTGATGCCTCAGCAATGGCAGAAAATTCAACAAGTAGAATCAAGGAAGAAAAACAAGTCTAGTATTCAGAGAAGGAAATTCTTGTTTGTAGCTAAAGATTTTTTGTAGCATTTGGTATGATATTGCCTCTCTCAACCACTTTTTTTTTTAAATGAAGATTTCATTTTAGAAATAAATTTTTTTCTATGATATATATAATATGATATTAGGAAAAAAGGTGAAAAGAAGAAAAGGGGAAAGAGAGCTGTGCTAAAATAATGGTGCAAATTTGTTGAAAATTAAGTAAAATTTTGCTTTTAGCTTGTGACTAAAAAGTTGCTCCTCAGAGATTAACCTTGAGAGGTGTCCCTGCTCAGGGAGAGATTCTGACATGCAGCCTGCAGCTGTGCAGGAAAGCTCTGTGGGCTCTTGGCTGTCCACTGTTTATGGAATAAGACAATTAATTTATAGTCATATTTGCATACCAGCTGATGATGATAGTCTCTTCCATATGTGACTTGAGTCAGACCTTGACAGCATTATGGTTAGGTAGGTGCATCGCTCCTGTTGTACCTTGGCTATTGTGTTGTTGTCTGTCTCCCATAAAATTTGCTTTTTGGGATCCATGATGACTGTCACTGTCACAAGGAGGCACACAATACTTGCTCTTGAAAATAAACTCTTTTGGGGACCTAAGTCCTCAGAGAACTTCCTATCAGTTTCCCAGCAGCTCTGAGCTGCAAACTGTCCTTCAGGGAAGTGACACTTAAGCAGTGACTCGCAAGCATAGAAAATACTTACTTTTTATTATTTGTGTCAGAAAAACACTGATGAAACATATTTTACATGCCTGCAATCTGTTAAACGTTTTATTATATCTGGAATTAGGGGTTTGGGATGCTGGCAGTTTAATACACAAACATAAAAGAATTTTATTAAAAAATAAAATTGCAAAATAAAGATGGAATTTCGGATGAGAATCTTGGTTTAGGAGACTGACTGGAAAAGCACTTTTGAAATTTGTCTTGGAGTTTCTTGCCCTGTAAATGTAGTCAGCCATAGCCAATGCGTTATCCATCATCCTAGGGTTATGCTTGTCAGAATTTCAAGGAGGAATACATGGCAGATTTGAAAGAGTCATTCTTTATTCAATATAATCACACAGTGAATGAGAATAGCTCCACTCCACCCCTGCAGATGCCCAGTTTAGTTTATGCTGGATGCAACAAGAGGATTTTCACCTTGCAAATAAAAGCTTAATATGCGTGAATACGTTGCATTACCTCAGCTACTGCTGTGAAAAAAAATCACTCCTCTCCCATATCTTTTTATACTTGCACTGAAAAGCAGAGAAGCATCTCCTTTTAAGAATATGATGTGTTTGTCTCCTATTTGCATGATCTTAAAGATCTTTTCCAAACGTAATGATTCTGTGATGTTATTCTCATTGGAGTTATGGTCTACATAATATAGATGTGTATAAAAATATATACATACGTACATATGTATATAAATATGCTCTATAATGTGTTATATATGTGTATGTATATTATAATGTGTATGTCTGTATGTATAGCAACATATACATATAGCGTATTCCTTAATACACACTATATGTAAAGCACTTAGCTTGCTCATGATCTGTTTTAAAAGAGCAGCCTGAGTCAAGAATTGTTTACTGTTGAGACAAAAAGACTGGAAAATAATTTTTTATATGATTAATTACTTTTCTTTCCATGAGTCTAAAATGGAATAAAAGCTATATTTCAAATAAAAATTTTGCATATTTGACACATGTTAAATGATGAACTAGACTCCATTGTCTAAAAGGCAAAGCAATATGAACATGCTCTTCACTTTTTTCCGTTAAAACATATTTTATAACATACTAAGCCAAATAACTCAATGTCCCTTTGTGATTCTTCTAGCTATAGACTGGAAGAGGAAAACAAATTTTTCTCTTTCCAGCTCTTAATCATATCTCCTCCTTACTCTAATAATGTAGGAGAACTTCAATAGTAAAGCAGACTGAAAAAGTATTTACTCAGGTAGTTCACTACTGAAAGCTAATTTAGTATTTAATCAAATGCAGATACAGAGGTGGTGACCTTAGCTGGTTAAGCAATTTGCTTTATTTTAAAACTTCAGCTACAGTCATGATTCTTTTCTTATTTTTATTAAATTTCTGTATTTCTTGGTTTGTGATCTCAATCAATAATATGAACTTGAAGTCTGAAAAGGTCATAACAAGAATTCTGTATATTTCCATATCTGAAAACATTCTGCTAATACTCTTGCTGACACATTAGTAAGGTCAAGTTGTTCCTTTTTCATAACAACAAGTACCTCATTTCTGAGGAAATGTGTTCTTTCATTTTTAATGCAACTTGACAGTTTTGATAGGGAAAGATAATGACAGTCTAAAATAGCTTTCAAAAAAGTTCAAAGACTAAAAAAAGATATATGCATGCTCCATATCTTTTGAACTGTTCAAGAAATTGAAAAAAAAAAATTATGGTGCTGTATGAATGCAAATAATATGCAGCTGGTATCAAAAGGGTGAGACTCTCAAATGTTAGTTACAGATAGTTGTATTTGGCAATGAAAGCAGCTTATGCTTGCTTATTGTAAAGAAGTATTTGGGCTGACCATTTCAGCACACTCTTGCTTGTTGCTAACTTCCCTTGTTCTAACTCATGTTACTGACCCTTAAATCTAAATGTTATGGATCTGTGGAGTAATCAATACCTCCACTTTGCACATGTAGTGGTGCAACCACGGCCAAAAACTCAGCACCTCACAAGTGCTCACTCAGTACCGCCCACAGTGAGATGGAGGGAGAATCAGATGGGTAAAAGTGAGAAACATTGTGGGTTGAGATACAAACAGTTTAAAACTGAAAAAAAAAAAAAAAGTAAGCCTACAAAGAAAGAGGAACAAGCCAGTCACTTTTTATAAAACTGAATGTCTACACCACCTTTAGAATTCTGCAAACTTATTTTGCAGTAAAAAGCTTCACAGAATGACATCTGCTCTGAATATTGCCTTGCCCTGTTAAAATAACTGATGCAATTTTATATAGACACATCTCATCTATAGCTATGCATCACTTGAACTGCAAGATTCCACTCAGATTTTACTTTATTTAGTCATCCTTGGCACCTTTGTTCATAAAATGTTATTCTTACATTCAAAATCCCAATTATTGCAGAACAATACGAAATGCTAAAGCTTGAAATTCTGATCTTAAAATGTAGACAGCTGTACACACACACTCATGAGAAAATGAAAACACAATTTTCAGCATTACCAGATAACAAAGATGGATTTCAGGGAATCATTCTAGAATTCAGGCTACCCTAAAAAAAATGATGCTGAAAGAGCTGTTATGCTTAGTAGAAAACATTTTAGGTGAAGTGTGGAATTGCTACATGTTTAACCTATGAAAGTAAATGAAATCACTACTATGATCATAAAACTAAAAAGTGGAGGTAAAAATACTTCACTTTTTGAAACATTTGTAGGATTTAATATTTCTTTACCTCCACTCTTACATATTCAACTTTGCAATTAAAGATAAAATATTTTAAAATATATTTGTATACAAAGGAATAAGTATCAAGTACAGAATTTACATTTGGATGTTAAGCAAATAAAGGGAAGTGCACTAGTTTCTCTCTTTATCTCAAAGTGGCTGGGATGATCAGAATTTTATGTTTAGAATAGAGACAAACCTTCTTTTTTAACATGAATTTGTTTTTGTGTCTGGGCTTTGAACTCCATTATAAGCATACAGGCCTTGGATTTCACTCTGGATAAAGCAAAAAAAGTTAGAGAAAAAATGAAAGGAAAAAAAGTTATATTTCTTCAAGTATTACTTTTAAGGGGTTATATAAAGAATTGAAGATTTATTTTAACTTCTGATATAATAATGTGATTTTACTCAGATTTCTGAGTTGTTAGAATAATGAAGTCACAGAGCTGTATAATAGAATAGAATTGTACAATTAATTGGATCTGGAATAGATATCATGAGTGGTACAGTGTGATAAGGCCCCCCCCCTGAGCATCTTTTTGTCCAGATTAAATCAACCTCCCTCCACTGCTCCTCAGTAAAACCTGTACACCAGACCCTTCCCCAGTTTTATTGATCTTTGAACATGACTAATACACAATCACTTATTATTTGATAAGATGCAGGCTGATTCCAGAATTGCAAATGTCAAAGCATAATATGCTCTGTAGAGGAATCCTTAATCTCAGACCTAGTAGGAAAAACAGTGTATACAGAGCGTTAATTACAGAGAGAAAAAATTCTGTCAAAAGAATCTGAACTTCTTTTTTGTGTCATTTCAAAGAATATTCTTTGACATATCTTTACTGCTTTCTGATTGGAAAAGAAAGGGAATGTTATTGAAAATGATGCAATCCTGGTAAATTGTTGATTTGGGCAAGTATAACAGAGGCTTACAGAACATATGGGTGAATTACAAATGTGTTAGAATGGTATGTAATTGGTAATGTCAATACCATCAGATGCTGCAGGAACACTGTATTGGGCAGAAGGAAACTATGCTCTTCTCACTGCAGAAACTAATTAGTTGTGGAATAACAGCTCTGGATAACTTTGAAATTCCCATATAAAAGTATTTGGCAATTCAGCAACAAATATTTTGACTTTTATTTGAGAAATTACTTATGGTGGGTCAAATTTTATAGCTTTCCCTGGTTAATGTTCTGTAACTTGCTTAGCCTCTTCGTATAAAAATTTTGCTATCTGAACCTGTTAAATGGCAATGTGTTGTCTGAATAAGACATTCACTACATGAAGGGAAACAGAAAAATTATTTCCTTATTTAATTACTTGGATTTAATTTAAAAAAGAGTATTGATTGAAAAATGGATAAAACCTTTAAATATTTGTCAACACTTTATTTATTGTTACAGATGCTTTTTCTGATCTCAAAGAATTCAGAACCTAAACAAGTATTTTGGAATTTTACTTATCATGCAGGTAATTTTTTGAACTATTTTCTTAAATCACTTTTTGATTTCATCTTCAGCTTTACCTGAATCACTAGAATAAATGCAACCTGCTTCAAGTATAAAAATAAAATTATAAAAAAGCTAAATATACCTTCTTTATGTTTACTGCATTTTAGTATAGATGGACCTAAATCAAACTACACTTCAGGGTTTCTGAAGTGGCAACATATTGCTGGGAACTACTTTCTCTTTGTATTTCTGTCTCAGCTTGAAACGAGTTATACACTGTACCTCAAATAGAAAATATTTTTACAAGACTTTCAGTCCCAGAGGGGCTAAAATCTGTATAACAATTCAGAAAATACAGACACATAGAGACAGTATGAATAAAAATAATTGTTGGTGGACACGTGGTGCCTGGTCAACTTTGACCAATTTCCAGAGTCCATGCCAAGTAGGATGCATTTCAGTAATGTTCATTGGATCTCTGGAATCCAGCCTAATTCAGCAGCAAGATGTAAGCCTTTCTGCCTTAAAATCTAGACATTTTTAAACCTATAAACAACTGTATAGCATCCAGTTGATTGTTTTAAGGTATGATTTGTACTGGTGATTAAAATAATATTTAAAGCAGTCAGACATAGTGAGACAAAATGAGCTCGTAGGGAGCCCAGTTCACAAGTTTTTCCTTTCAGAAGGGGGACCTAAATGTCAGGGAACAGTGTGAGGCTTGTACAGGGTAAAGGCTTTGTTCTACCACCTAAGTCTGGACCAAAAGATATCTCTAAGAAGGTATTGGTACAAATTCTCACAGGTTCATGTCTTAATATTGACATTTGAAATACTAATGAATTTGTATTTAAGCAGGCAAACTGCCTATAAGATACATGATAGACAGGATTATTTAAAAACATGGCTGTTTCGTGCTGAAAATAATTACCAAAACTATAAAACAAAGGAAATAGAATTACTGTTTTTACCTGATGTCTTGAACTCTGAAATTAAAAATATAGGGTGAGTGAAGTAATTGAAGAAATTATAGGCATGTCTCCACATCATAGACTGGCAGCCTGGATATATTCTAATTTCTTATGGAAAATAAGCGCTTAAGTCATGATAAAAAAGTATACATTTTGCCAAACTAACTAGAACAGGAGTTGGCAGTCTTTGGTAATGTGCAGTGCAAGTTCCAATTCTGTAAGTTACCAGATGCATGTAGACAGGAGCTATCATGGGATTTACACAGGTCTCATGCCTTTCAGAAGCAGAAAGAAACTCTGGGATGCTCCAGAACATCTCAAATGGAACAAAATGTTTTGTTTAAGCAACTGGATCATACTCCAGACTTTTTCTGGTTATTAAAAAAGCCAGATCAGTCAGCTCAAGTATAGACATCTACAATTAAGCTAGACACATCAGGTTATATAAAATTGAATTTTGCTTCATGACTATCGCTGGAGTGTGTGAAGGCCTCATACTGGGCTTGATCAGGACACTTAAAGCCTCTTTGTGCACTTAGGGTAGGGACAGTCTCCTCCAATATGTTACTGTCTCTTTTTAACTAAACATGTTTTCCTACATGTTTATATTTTCATTGCAGCATGCCACCATCACACTTGGGGCGTGTTTGTAGAGCCTAGATCCATGACATAGCAGGTAAAAAAGCCTGCTGACTGAGGGGTATTTTTTTTTGTTTGTTTTGGTTTGGTTTTTGTTTTGTTTGTTTAGTTTATTCAGAAGAGCCTAAAATGTGCTAAACTTGTCATTTCAGAGATGTGCATATCCACAATTAGAATTATAGGCATGTGTGGGGCAAATTTACCCACTGTGTAAGGCAGCATCCAAGCAATTAGTTTTAAGATCTCATGCTGGCCTGATTAACAAAAGGATCAAATAGCCACCTGAGTTTTATAGGACTTAACTCTTACTTCAATAGCATCCTATTTGAAAATATCTGTGTATGCGCAGATATGGCCATGAAATTTGTCCATGTCCTAGAATTTTTTAACTACTTACTCCCAGATTTTATCCATGAAGGCTCAAAAACTTTAATAGTAAGTTGTGAGCATAAGATAAATTATTGTCTATTTTAAAATTGAATGTCTCTAATTAATTTTCTGTACAATCCCCTTTATTTCATTATGGACAACTCAGACTGATCTTGGTAATCTGAATTTTAGTTGAGAAGCAGAGAATCCTGAGAATAACTTAAACAAGGAACATTAATCAAGAGACAATATCAAATAAGTAAAAAAGTACTACAACTCTAAAAGTAAAAAAAAAGTAAGCATTAAAAAAAATGACCATTTCTTCCTCATTGACTACAGGGATTTATTATAGCTAATTATAGATATCTGCTTCTATACTGTAGGATAAACATACACTTTGGTCTGTTTTACCAGACCACCTGGTTGTTAAATTTATTTGCATGTACTGAAGCTCCTGATTATGCCAGGATTGTTTTTGCCAAAAAAAAAAAAAAAAAAAAAAAAAATCACCTTAGGAATAAAATTCTTGATGTTTTATGCATTAGTCAGGTTTTTTTCCAAGTTACTATTCTCTACCTATTTAGTTTTATGACACATCATATTGTTTGGAAAAACTCTTAAATATGGCACATGTTGGTAAGTTAACCACATTTTCTCTTAATTTTTAATATACATTTAGTAGTTTTAATAAAAGGAAGGTTCTGATTTGCAAAAGTACTGCTCTCTTATCAGTTTCTCAGAGCAGCTCCTGACATGGCACTTCCCTAGTGTTAATGTTTAAATACACTTGGGGTTTTCTCTGAGAAATCTGATCAAAAGAGATTTAAATGGAAGTACTAAACTTATATTTAAATTTCTTATTATTTTTCTACTTACAAAAATTAGTAATACCAATAATAACTAAATTTTGGACATACGCAATTTTTGCTCATCTTTTCCTACTTTAGGATGAAACAATTGTTGCTAATGTGATGAGAAACCGACTTAAAATGTGATGAAAACATCTAAGAATGGTTATCTAAGAAGTGGATCAGAAAAAGATTTCTGGAGTATATAAAATGCAAAATTTAAAAGTAAAAAGTGTGGTAATCAACAATATTTAGGCCTACACAGCAAAGTTATGGTAGCAGCAGGGTGGGAGAGGGGGTGGTGCTTGTTGCAGGGATGGCTGCTGTGAGAAGCTGCCACCCCTGTGTCCAGGAGAGCCAATGCCAGCCAGATCCAAGACAGACCTGCTTCTGGCCAAGGCTAGCCCACCAGCAGCAGTGGTGGTACCTCTGGGATAACAGATTCAAGAAGTGCAAAAAAGCCCTGCACAGCTTCAGCCAGAGCAAAGGTGTGAGAACACAAGAAAGAAGCATTGCTGATTGTGTTAGATTGTATTGTGGCTGTAATCTCCACATATTGCAATCATAACAAAGCTTGTAGAAGTTAATTGAAACAGGTATGCCTTTTATGAAAACAGACTTTTTGCCTCCCACTTACATTATACTATGAATCAGACATGGACAAATTTAAAATGTCATAAATCAAAGGAACATACTTGTGATCAGGCTGGAACTGGGAAAATTTGTGGGACATTGTATATTTACATCCTGGTTGTGCCTCAACTTATAGTAGTGCTTTGGATAAAACAGGTGCTAGATGCAAATGGGAAATCAAAAAAAACCTCAAATGTAAATTTAAATAAAATATGCTTGTGTTCTGCCCAGTCTTAGAAATGCCTTGTGGCCTTATTTTTGCTATTATGGTGCTAAATAAAAGGGAAGTATTGGTAATACAATACTTTTGGAACCCAAAAACCACGTTACACGTGTCCTAGTTCCAGCCAGCACAGAGTTAATTTCTTCTCAGTAGTTGTTAGAGTATTGTCTTTGTTTTGGATTCAGAATGAGAATGGTACTGATGTTTTTGTTTTTGCTAAGTTGTTTTTATCCTAAGTCAAAGATTTTCTTTCCCCCTCCTCATCTCATGCTCTGCCAATGAAGAGCTACACAAAAGAAACTGGAGGGAGTATGGCTGGGACAGGTGACCTGAACTCCCAGAGGGATGTTTCACACCACAGGAGGTCATGCCCAAAATATAGACTGGGAGGGGAGTTACTGAGAAACATGGCCAGTCTGTGTTTGGGTAGAGGGGACTGGCATCAGTCAGCAGGTGGTGGACAGCACATCACTTGTTTGTTTCCTTTTCATTATTTGTTTGTTTCCTTTGTATTAACATGACTATTATTATTTACCATTATGACTGTATTTGACTTTATTTTCAGTTATTAACTTACAAGCTTTATTTTGATCCTCTTCCCTGTCCAAACAGGGTGAGGGGAGAGAGAAAGGGATTGAATGAGTGGCTGTATAGCGCCTAATTTCCAGTTTGGGCTTAAGCCGCAAGAACATCTGATGCCTATTTGCAAAGCATATTATTGTAATAATATTGCAAGTGTTAGAAAGCTAATCGGTGGCTTCTGTGTTGAAAGCATTTCTATTCATATTTACAAAACACAACAATTTTCTGGGAGAGTCATCTTCCAGGATAATTAAGATATTAACTTAAGAAACCCAGCTAAATATAACTATTTGATTTGATAACATTTTGTTCACAGGACTTAATTATGTTTTCACATAGTCGATGTTGACAAGTTTATTAACTGCCTCTGTTTAGCAAGCAGGATGGGAGAACCTGCAATGCATCATGGATGGACTAATTTTCTGAAGTAACTCCATACTGTGTCTTTGTTTCCTGGAAGTGTATTATTTAAAGCTTTTAAAATATATTCACTACGGTTTGGTTTCTACTGATTTACTTCTTAGTTTCTATCTTAAACCATCTGTCCTGAAAAAATATATATCTTTCTAAAACAATAGAATAGTAAGTTAGATTGTAAAGGATCAATACATAGTTTCTCCTGATATTTTTTTAATGCACCTTTAATACCTTCTTCTCTGATACTGTTGACTTTTCCTTGTCTTGCATTTTCTGGGTCTTCCTTGACTCCATTTTTGTAAATTGTTTTGCAACTTTAGCTTTTTAAGTTTGTGCTGGCTCTTTTTCTACATTCCAACAACTAAGACATAAAGATTCTCAAGAAGTTGTGACTATTTTAGTAACATTCTAGAACTAGAATTCTGCCCTAACTCTCACTGAAATAGGTAATTGAGGCTATTGATGTTCAGTCCTCGGATTCTTGGATTTTTTAAAAATACGTGGATAAATAGTAGTTCTTTACACTCTTTATGTGTTTGTATAAGATTTTATTGTTTATTGTATATCAGGAAACATTTGATTTTTTTCTTGGAAAAATAATTCTCTCTTTGCTCTTAATTTACGCTTTCTAAATTACACTTTAAAGAAAAAGCTAGAAACTCCTACTTAGGATTTTATACATGCTGAGTTGTTTGTTTTTTTTAAATGGTATCATGACTTTATTAGTCATATGTTTAGGAAAAAAATAATTCAAGCAATTAAGTTTTACATAATATTTTATTCATCTGTTTTTATCTCATCTTACATTTTTGCTTAATATGTTGACTCACTTATTGTCACTAAATTTTTGGTAGCGTTTGAGAGTTCTATAAAAATCATGATTGAATGTGCAGAAAGCTATTTTAAAGTACTAAATTGAATCACTTTTCACTTCATCACTGACTCGTACAAGTGGGACATGGAATTTTGTCCACCTAAAGGGGTAATAATGAGTAGGAAGGAGTGGGAGTGCTCTGAGCTTCCCATAGCCTCACAATTAATAGGTCACAGAGATAGCTCTACTTTCCAATATCTTTTTGCACAGTTTTGCAAGAGGTGATTATAGTCTATAAAAGAACAAAAAGTAGGTTTATTATGCACATAGAACTTACATTAATCCAACACAGTCATTGGAACAGTTAAATGTAAAACAGGAAATTGAAATATTTAAGAATATTAACAACAGCAGAACAAAACAGAAAATATGTTGAAATTAGACATAGAAGTAAAAGATTTGAGACTAATTTTAGCAAATGATGATGATACAAGGCATTAATCTAAATTCTGAAAGAGTAATCCAGGAAGCTATTTTGCAAAAGTAATTTCAATGCATTATTATTATTATTATACAAAAATACTGTGTTGATCTTTATTTATCTGCATTTTTCTCCAGTTCTGTTTGCAAAAATATGTTGATTCTTCTTCCTGCTTGGGGGATATTGAATCAACTTGGGGGCTGAAATTGGACTTTGAGATAATAATGTCTCAAAGTGTTTACAAATGCATTTTCTTATCGTTAACAAAAGCAGCATCTCTCTATGACAGATAAAAAGCACCAGTTTAACCTTGCAGATGGAATATTCAACGAGGCTGTAAATCTGCAATTTGGACTGATTATATGTGGAACTCAAAGAACTTTAATCTCTTTAACAATTAACTGCCTGAACAATGTTCATATATCAGCTATGGCAGAAGGCAGCTTGTTAATAAGGGAATATCCTTTCCACCCCTTCCATTTGACCTTGTAGAGCACTTTCCAGTAAAATAAGTTACTTGAAGCCTTATCTTTTGAAACATTTTAAACACAAACAGACTTAGCTGAGAAAACAGAAAAGAGGAAAATATCTTACTGAATATAAGATTTGAGGTTATAAGTAGTGCCAAATAAGATAAGTAAATCTGTGACCACATAAAAAAAATATCATTATATCTGATACAGAGATGGTTTGCAATGGTATTAGTAGAATTATTGCTTTTTTTCCCCTACCCTTTATTTTCTGATTTTTTGTCGACACTCATTTTTTTATCATGCATTATTTCTCATGTATTTCTCATGTATTCTCTTTTAGTTAGGAGTTTTCTAGCTATGATTTTATAATAATAGGTGGAAGCTTTTGTTAATAAGGTCATGTTGTGTTTCACAGTTTGGAAGAACATGTCTTCGTGTTTTACCAGTTTGTTTAAAGTATTTTCTACAAATCCTTGATAAAGTCTGTCCTTGCCTCACCTTCACAGAATGTCTGAGGATGACCAAAAGCCTAGTGAACAACTTAGTGGATCATCTTACTGTGTCCATGGCAACTTCACTGCAGCCTCCAAAAGTGCTGGTGGCTAAAAGCGAAACTGCAGCAATTGCATCAGCAGCAGCTGCAGCAGCAGCAGGCACTGAGAAAATGACTACAACTTGCTTGTTTTCCAGGATACCTAGTCTAAGGAAGATCAATCAATTTTAATATAGAAATCATGAGAAAAATAAAAGTCTCTGTGAAGTGTCTAAAAGAAATAACAATATGAATTAGGTCCAAGATGGCATAGTTGACAGGCAGTAATCTATACCTTTTGTCTTATTTTTAAAGAAAGCCCAGCCTTGCTTTCTCCATATAACTACTCCTTTCTTCATGGAGCTTCTTATTAAAAGGTGACTAGAATTTGATAAAAGGAATGTTAAGTGCTATAATAGCCATGCTTTCAGTTCAAATATTGTGTAGCAATCTAAGTGACTCTATTAATCTGTTTGAAATTAAGAAAATAATGTCAAAAACTATAAACTACTTTACCTACATAAAGCTATAATTTACTAAATGTCTCCACAGTTCTACTGTCACTCTAGCTTTCAAACTTCAAGTGCTTTGCTTTGTCTAAAAATATCACAGGTAGCTTTAGAAGTGATATTTTATTTTTTTGTTTCTGGCTGTTTGTCTCTTCCATAGGAGAAAACTTGTTAGAATTTCAAGAGTGAATAAATCTCAGTCAAAGAAATAAAATCACAGGTATGCAAACACAATGAAAACCCACAAATTATTTGTATGTTTTGTAGTCAAACAAATGTAATTATTAAAAGAATGTTGTAATGTCTGTGGCAATTATTTCTTTCAGTATATATTAGTGTGATTTATTTGTGTGAGCTCAAAAATGTCTTTAGAAGAGGAGGAAATGACAAATCACTGAAATAATTAGATTTTTTAAACTGAGTAATTTAAACTGTATCCATGAATATGTATTTTAGAAGACAATATCAGCTCCAAGTGTTAAATGATAGAAACTTAGGACAGCTCTGGTGTAAGCTTTATTAGCTAGGGTCACACTGAACGAACATAGTTCTCTGACAAGTGGTTGCAGAGGCACACTGTATATCCTACTTCAGAAAAAAGCCCAAAAAACCCAAAACAAAACAAACAAACAAAAAACCAAACCAGTCAACCAAACAAACAAAAACCACACAAAAAAGCAAAACCAGGTATCTGTGGCAGGAAGGTATGGACTTCTGAAGTAGTTTACTACCTGCCATGCTACTAAGAAGGGATGCAAAAGTAAGTAGGGATGACTCTTAGTGGAGCCTCTAGAAGAGATACAACCAGTATCATACTAACTCAGAATTGGGTAGTGGGAAATCATCACAGCCTGTTAGACTGTAGTTTAAATGAATGCTCTTCTACTTAGGATCAATTTCTTCGCTGAAGAAACTAGTACTCTCAACTCTCAAGTACTAATAATTTCACAAGTAACAAACTAAAATTTAATCTAATTTGATTTAACATATGTACCAGAATTTTCAAGGCTTGGAACAGTGACAATAATAATGAAAAAAAAAAGTGAAGCCCCAAAGCAAAATTTAAAAATTACAAGGGATTTGTACAGTGATTAGCCTCCAAGTTTCACTATCAAGGTAATAAAATTATGTTGACATCCATGAAACCATTACAAAGTTTGAATTTTTTATTTCCAATCAGATTAGTACTGCGCAGAAGTGTTTTTTTCTTGTCAAAATACTCTATACAAAGTTGAGATATGTAAAGGGCTGACGGTAATTCCTTTTGATACTCCTTTATTTTGAGAGTCGTGATGCCCAGTATGGTATGATGTTAGCTTTCTTCTGGAAAAACAGTGAGCCTACAACAACAAAGATTTTCAAATGATCAGATAAAGAAAAAAGCAACAAAGGGGGAACCAAATGTATTAAGGACAAGAAAGAAAAGCAGCTTTGATAAAGTATGCAACCTAAACTAACTAAAAGCACTAGAAGGTGACCCTACTTTTTTTCCTCCATTTATTTCCTTTTTTACGGTTGCTATACCATCAATTCAAGTCATTTGCAGTAGTGCTGTTTAAGATCCTAAACAGAAAACAAATTTCTTTAATTCTTTGTACAGCAACCAAAACAACAATAGAAAAGAACAAATTAAAAAAAAAATAATACACTTTATTTTGCAAATCTATTGTAGATAACTAAATAGAGAATTTAAGGTACAATAATGGGCTGTAAAGAGATTAGGGAAAATGACCATTAATTTCATGCTAATGCTGGTGTTAAGTTACATTATAAATTCTCAAATATATTCTTAAATGACTGCTGGTACCATCAACTATTAAACAGACTACAGACTTTTTGGATACGTGATTATTACGTTTTCATTTATTTTCAAAAGTATCCATTGTGCTGAATTGGAAAACATAAGTCCTTTTCATAATAAAAGCTTTTGTCTCAGAGAATGCAGAGCTGTTTGAGTCTTGGAGCCTTTCACTAAAAAAAACATTTGAGTACTGCTTCTGCTAAAAATAGTTTTTATGGCATATTCTGATGCAAGGAAGACAGCAGGAACAAGTAGCTACAAGAAAGCTAAAGGAGAGTGAGAAGGGTTATCTCTTTGTCTTGCAGCTCATATTCACATCTAGGGTGATGCTATACTCTCCTCCTTGAACAACTTGTAGAGATGTTAATGTGTTTCTCTCTAAATACCACTACAATGCTTGAGCAGAGATGAGCAAGAGAAGCCATGAATAGAAGTCATTCTGTGTTTGCAGTATTATGATGAACCTATAGTGCTCAAATGGTTGTACAACCTTACTAGTCCTCTACAGCCAGGGGAGTTTTACCTTCTAGTTGGATGTGGTATGAAACTTCTCTAGCAACCATATCAGGGTTGTGAAATAAGAATGCTATCTAGGATGGTGTATGCAAGTGAAACAATCACATACGGATATGAGGAAAACTAAAAGTGTAATCCATTCACCTGAAACTTATTTGAAACTGATTTGGACTTGGGTACAGACATATATTTATGTGATTGTTCTATTCTGGCCAGATATCTGTGAAGGCCATTATTATCTCAATTCAAAATATAAATGTAGGCTGTTTAAGTTAAGAGATAATTTTCTTAGTACATGGGAGAATGTCATGGTTTAGAAATGTTGCTCCCCAGTTCAGTGCCCTCACTAAAACATTTCCAAGCCACATGCTGATAATTTGCTCTCTCTCTTCCCCTCTCCCTTCTTGTTTGAGAGTTGGAGCTGAGAATTGGAGGCACAGAAGATCAAATCACAGGTTGAAATAAGAACAATTTTAATGGAAACAGCAACAAGATAAGAAAACTAACAGTAAAAGCAACAATACTAATAATGAAAGTGTACAAAGAGAGGATGTAAGATACTCACCAAGCTCTGAACAATGAAACGGTGGTGGATGGACCTTATTCCCACTATGCTTCCTTCCCATCTGGAAAGGGACACCCTTCTTCTGGGAAGCAAGAGAGTCCCCTGCCCCAGGCAATGCCATAAGGTGGTATGTAATAACATTAGGGTCCCGGCCATGCCTACGCAAATCCAGGCTCTGCCCTCTCATGGCTACTGTGAAAAATTAACTCTGTCCTTAGCCAAAACCAGAACAAAGAAATAAAAATTAATTTGCATTACAAATCAGACTGAGAATTATATATATATATACATATATATAAACACATCCACCCATATTTTTTAATACTTTATGGGTTTTCATATAAAGTTTCAGAAGAACTAGAAAATACAGAATGTTTTTGGGCAAGAATATCATAAACTTCTAAGATGGGTTCAAACTCCAGACTCCAAATACTTAACTGCGTCTGAATAAAAATGTTTAAGATGGGCTTAGATGAATTGACAAAATTCTCTAAATTGCCTTCGTCTTAAGTGCAATTTTACACAGACTACTATCTTGCCTGAGTTCCAGTTGCCAAAATGTGAGAGCAGAGATCAGCTGCAGGTCTTACCTAATGATAATGTCTCAAATACTCTAAGGAGTTTCCAGGGACATTTGATACTTATGCTTGCTTCTGAGAAACTACCCTCTAATTAACAGTGTTGGGATCTCATCTCTCAGTTTAAGGTTAATATCTACAGTTGGTCACATGTATGGCTCTCTGAATCAGTGACTTGCCAGCATTAGCAAACTGGATCCCATGACTAACTTTAGAAGCCTGTAGTCTCAAGCTCTGCCCAAACCCTAACATTTAAATCATTAGTTAATGCAGATGGGTCCTGTTTTAAATATTCCATAATTAGTGGAAAGGGAATAGTATAATGTTTTTTCTATTCTAGGCTGTATCTGTCCCTAATAATCTCGTGGGCTATATCCCGAAAGCCCTCAGCTTAGAAGGGCGATACAAGGATGAGGAACAAAAAGGACGCTCAATTCTTTCTGCTGAATTCTGTTTAATCCAAGTCCATTCCTAGGCAGAGTGAGGGGGAAGGGAAGGGTCCAGCCTGCTCGCCCAGCAGCAGAAAGGAAAGAGAACGAGCCATGTGTCTCATGAGGATCTTGTCCTCAGGGAGCAGGGGGATACTGGGAAGAGACCCCTGACCAATGGGACCACAGGAACAAACTACCTTTCAGGGATGGGGGGGAAAAGGGACCCACCAGCACGGGTAGTGTGGGGAAAGAATACAGCTACTTAGTGCAACCATTATATAAATTCAGTGCAACTAAAGAACCCCGTGTAAACATCAGATATAGTTCACCACAACACTAGGCATTTGTAATGCAACTAGTTGTACTATTCATTGCAAAGCCATATATATCAAGTTAGTAACAGCAAAACAGATTTTCATTATACATTAATATTCCTCACCAAACTTTCTCTAAATCTAATGCTCAAGAGAATATGCTATCTATTCCAGAGCTGCTTATATCAAAGGTTCAGACATTTGAAAATAAGCAAATCACTCAGAGACTGCTCACATACCTTGGATTCTGTGTTCTGAGCCTAGAGATTAAGGAGAAGAAAACTATACTGGAGAGTTTTGTTGAAGTGCAATGAGTCCTTACTATAGAGACAGCTATTATTTTTGGTCATACTTGTTGCCCAGGCAACAGCTTATGCAGTGATCACTCTTCACCAACATAAAGCATTAGTCTAAAACTGTAGAGATTTAGCTTTAGGTAAAATAGAATAGAACAGAAGAGAACTATTTCAGTTGAAAGGGACATAAAGGATTATCTAGTCCAACTGTGTAACCAATCCAGGGCTGACCAAGTTAAGGCATGTTATTTAGAGTACTGTTCAAACGCTTCTTAAATATGCTTGGGATATCAACTTAGTGTCTAGGAAACCTATTCCAGTGTTAGACCGCTTCTTGGTAAAGAAATAATTCTTAATATCCATTTTGAACCGTTCCCTGGCACAGCTTTAAAACATTCAACATGTCCCATCACTAGATACTAGAGAGAAAAGATCAGCACCTTCCTCTTCACTACAGCTTCTGTCAGAAAGCTGTATAGAGCAATAAGGGTGACCCTCAGCCTCCTTTTCTCCAAATTAGATAAGTCAAAAGCCCTCTGCTGCTCCTCACATGACATTCCTTCCATCCCTTTCACCAGCTTTTTTGCCCTTTTCTGAATGCTGTCAAACACCTTCACATCCTACTTAAGTTCTGAGATCCAGAACTACTCACAAGTTGAGGTTGCACCAATACTGAATACAGCAAGATAATCACCTCTTTTGGCTGGATGGTGATGAAGAATTCGATGCACCCTAGGATGTGATTTGCAATCTGGGTGCCAGGAACACTGACTCCTAGTGAACCTGTTACTGACCAGTATCCTCAGATCCCTTTCTGGAGGGTTGCTTTACAGCTACTGCTCTATCAGTTTATACTTGTGCTCTACCACTTCAGCCAGTTCTTCACCCAATGCACTGTGAACCCACCTATTCCACAGCTAATCAGTGTGTCCAGAAGAATGCTGTGAGGGGTAATATCAGAATCCTATAAAATCCATAAAGACTCCACCTACTGCCTTCCCTTCATCCCACTAAGTAGGTGACACAGGAATATCAAACTAGTTAAACAGGACTTTTCCTTTGTGAACCCATTTTGACTGTGACTAATGATGGCATTATTCTTTAAATGCTTTTCAATAGTAGCCTGTGTAACCTTATCCATAATTTTTGCAGGAACTGGGCTAGACTAACAATCTGTAGTTATTCCACAGACTCAGTATATAAAACTGGGGTAAGGAGGAGGAACAGAGGTTGTTTGGAGTACTGATGTTTGTCTTCCCAAGTAATAGTTACTCCTGGTGGACTCCTGCTCTCCTGGAGATTGCTGAACACCTGCCTGTCCAAGGTAAGTGTTGAATTAATTCCTTGTCTTTTTCTTTGGTTCTGTGCATGGCTTATTAAACTGTCTTTATCTCAACCCACAGGTTTTGTCACTTTTCTCTCTCTCACATCCCAGCAGAGACCAGGGGGTGGGGTGAGAAGGGCATGTTTGAACTGCTATGTGGTGCGTAGTTGCCAGCTATGATTAAAACACAACACCTTATTTAAGAATTGCTTGCCTAGTATTTCTACAAGACAGACTAATTTGTAGATATTGCAGTAATCTAAGGCTGCCAATGCATAGTGCTTAGCATTTATTTTGAAGGTATGTATGTAAAAGCCAGGGACAAAAGATCAGAAAGGAAAATGCAAACACAAATCAATTTCTGCTCTGCAGTCCATTTGACGATGAAATTAGGAAATTTGGTGCAGAGAGCTCTTTTGGCAAACTGACCTCCTTCAATTCCCCTGATGATACCCATTACATAAAGTTATTTTGGGAGCTTATGTTTTCAACAATAGGTTTTCTGAAGAGGTTCCCAGAGGAAAATTGGTTTTTATCTTATCATTTATAATATTTTTAAACCAAGATTCTTCATGGATCCTGGCTCACTTTGTGCAGCCATGTTAAGAGGCAGCATTCTGAAAAATCTGCCAAAAACTTCTGTGTGAGAGAGAGTTTAGAGCTGCAGCAGCACTATTGAGCAAACTGAAACAAAAGATCTAGACACCTAATGTTTGATACCTGAGACAATAAATTTGGACAAGTTTTAACACATACTGGAATGATCAGGAAAATTTCAAAGACATAGGGCGTTTCTGCTATTCAGTACTCTCTGGAATTCCATGAGGTGGAAAATAAAATTTGTCAGTATATAATGGAACATGGATCTTTTAGGGTTCCAGCGCACAGTAAAACACATGCCTGCTGGGCAATTCTGTGCAGCATGGTTGTCTGGAAAAATGGCCATCAATGGAATTGGAAGTTACTACCAAATATCTTCTGTCTTATGTTTTATTGATAAGAAAAAAACATGGTCATGGAAATAATTTCAGCTTGTTTGCTTCCAAAATACTAAAGTCCTTTCCTGTGATAATTTTAACTAATGCCTGTATTATTTTATCTGTTTGTGTTTTCTCTGTTTAGACCAGTTTTAAGTACTTGCAAGGAGGGTAGTCCTGTCTGGTAAGGAAATGATGAGGCAGCTTTTTGGTTTCACAGGGTTATTTTTCACAGTTTCAGTGGCTGTGTAGGTGGGAGCTGTAAAAGGAGCTCTCTCTCTCTCTCTCTCTCTCTCTCTCTCTTAATGCGGTAGAACAGTAGGAAACCTCACAATGATAGAAGAAAAAGAAGGAAAGGGAAAGCTTCTCTTTATGCTTTTCCTAGTGTCACAGAAATGATAATACCCAAAGGCATAAAATCAGAAGTTGTATTAAAGGTAATATGATTCCTCATTCCAGTAATGGGATGTTTATTCTTTCAAGGCTTTCTGTAGCCACTCTCATCGGAAGTAAAACTGAAGAGAGCGAGATCTGATATATGGAGGATTAGTGCACTCAGGACATAGGGATCAAAGTAGTGAGAAATAATGTGTGTGAAAGACAGAGTCAATGAGATGTCTGAGGAGAGACAGGAGGTCAGTGATTCTTCTGAGGAGCTGAGACACTAGCTGGTTTGGGTTTTTTTAAGGTCAAATAGTATTAACGAGGGCTTGTCTGTGAAAAGACACCAACATGTGTTTTCTTTCTATGATGGCTTAGAAAATCTGACTATGTCCCCTCAGGAGATGTGCACAAGTTACTTAGCTTTTATATGGCCTATGAAAATCACACATATATTTGATGGAGAGCAAGAGAAAACAAACCATTCTGTCTGAGGATGACAGTGAAAGCTAAGTATAGTATGAGAAATTGTGACACTCCAATGAAAGACCATGCTAACAGCTTTCCCTTTGGGATGCCCATACTGGACAAGAAGAGATACACAACTACACATAAAGGTTTGTATTTATGTGGTGAGGTGACCCTGGCTGGATGCTAGGTGCCCACCAAAACTGTTCTATCACTTGTCATCCTCAACTGGACAGGGGAGAGGAAATATAACAAAATGTTCATGGGTTGAGATAAGGACAGGAAAAAACTGCTCAGTGATTTCTTTTACGGTCAAACCAGCCTCATCCTGGTAAATTAGTTTAATTTATTATCAAAGTGGGATAACCAGAAGTAAAAATCATAAAAACACCTTCCCTCCACTCCTTCCTTCTTCACAGGCTAAATATCACTCCCAGTTTTTACTATGTACCCCCACACAGTGGTGCACGGGGACTAGATTGGGCACTGCAGTCAGTTTATCGTACATCTTCACTGTTCCTTCCTCTTCAGGGGAAGAACTCATCACACTCCTGAGCTGCTCCAGCACGGGATCTCTCCCATGGTGGAAGAAAGTCCTCCATGAACTTCGCCAGTGGGAGTTTATCCACTGGGCTGCAATTCTACCTCAACTGCTCCAGGTCTCTTTCCATGGGTATGGTTCTTCAGGAACAGATTGTTCCATCGTGGGTCTCCTGCAGGGTCATAGGTCCTGCCACCAGCAAGCCTGCTCCAGCATAAACGTTCCACGTGATCAGAGCCACTTTTGTCATGAATTTGCTCCAGAGTGGGGTCCTCCACAGGCTGAAGCTGGATCTCTGATCCCCTATGGACCTCCATGGTGTGCAGGGGGACAGCTGCTCGGCTGTGGTCTTCACCCTGCGCTGCAAGGAAATTACTCTGGTGCCTGGAGCACTTCTTCTCCCTCCTGTTTCACTGATCTTAGAGTTTCCAGATCTGTTCCTTTCATATTTTCTCACTCTCATCTCTGGTTGCCACTTAAATCTGTTATCCCAGAGGCCTTACTATTGTCTCTGATGGGCTTGTCTTTGGCCAGCAGTGCATCTGTCTTGGAGACAGTTGGCATTGGCTCTGTTTGACATGGGAAATTTCTGGCAGCTTATACAGGAGCTACCTCTGTAAAGCACAAAGACACCACCAAAACCACACTCTCCCTGCCCCTAAAAGCATCTTGCACAAAGACAATAAAGCTTATACTTGTTTTTCTATAAGTTCCACTTTTTTTTTTTAATACATTGTGCCACTACTGCAATTTAAGTTAGTTATATTAGAATAGCTGTTTTTTTTAGCTGGTGCCAATATGTTTCATATATGCTGAAAATATCAGCTTTTGTTGAGTATTAAACTTTATCTATGATGAATTTTTCCTTAAGTTTTTTGGAATCATAACATTTCTGAAATTTCACTGTCTCTCACATTCATTTTTACCCAAAGGGAATTTCAGTATTAGACTTGCTTGTAAGGTTTCTTTATTTTTAACTCAATCTAATTTTACAGTCATTTGAATGCTGGATTCTTACCTACATAAATGCATTTCTCTTAATATTTGTAATTATGTCATGGATGACACGTTTTATGGATGCATTACTGTTGGAACCCAGGGGGTTCCTATGATGCCTTTGGCCGACCCAAAACCTGGTCAGGAGGCTTTTCAGCCTTGCCAGAGGTGTCAGAGACCCTGGAATGATACTAAAAATACCTATAACTCTGATTCTAACCCATGGAACAAGTTGTCAGCTTTGTATGAGGAATTTCAGGTCACAAAAACTTAGATAGTAAAGTAGTAGTAGTTATAAGTAAAAAGAAAGTAATTTGAATGTATGTACAGGGGGGTTTAGGGCCCTGTACAGGGGGGTTGGAGATCTGTACAGGGGGGTCTGAGATACAAAATGGAAGATTTTTACACGTGGCATGTTATCTTGTGTTCTTCTTCATCACCTCCATCTTCTTGGTGATGCTGGCACTTTTGGATTAGTTTGACACAGATCTAGACATGATAATGTGAGGGGCATAGATTAGTACTTAACTGTAAACATTTAATACGTAGTTTTTAGTATAAAAGATTACAGCTCACCCGGGGCGGGCACAGTGTGTCTCTAGACGCGGTCTGTGTCAACCCTGGCAGAGCAGAGAAATCTCTCTTTAATAAGGACTTAATAAACTGCCTTGAGAACACCAACAAACGATTCCAGACTACTCCTTCAACAGCACGGGCCGGAAACCTAGACTTTTCTACATATTGCGGGGTCTCCTAGGGTTAAGGAGATCCCAGCATTTGTAGCGTCCCAGGCTGGGCAGGAAGACCACCACAATTAACGTCCCAGACTGGGCACAAGACCACAACACATTACCATACAAACTCTCCTATTGAATCCATTTGCAGTGAATCATGTGTGTACTTGAGCATTGTTTTGTGTGCAGTGCTTTTCAAGCATGTAAAAAAATCTCACTTCAAAACTTTTCTCCAACTTCTCGTTATCCAATATGTTTATCACCTGTCTTTTTTTGATAATTGTATGAGTGTTGTATAATTAACAAATAGACTTAGTCTTACTGTTCTAAGAATAGCTCTCTGTATCATCCCTTTTCCAATTTCTAGCACTTCCTTCTCCAAATAAAATCACACTGGTTCAGTTTGCAACGCTTTTTAACTATCACTCCATGGGTGAGATAATAAAAAACAAACAAAAAAATTGTGTAACAGAGTAGAGATAATATTTCCTTGAAGAGAAAGAATCCATAACTTAGGATACACAGGCAGACAAAAAAGATGTAAAATTAAACCTACCTCTATAAGTAAGAGGTCTGGGCTCATAGTTTCACAGAGGTAGAGCTTTTGTACTTTAAGTCATGTAACTCTCTCACTCGATTCCCTTCCAGTTTGTGACCTTCTGCTTTTCTCTCCTGATGTGATATTTCTACATAATTTCCTCTAAACACAAGGTTCGAGCTATTTTAATGTAAATGACTTGGACTTCTCACTTTTCACTTCTGACCTCTCTCCTCTGTTTAATCCATCATCTACCATCTCCATTTTAACATGGCTCATAATGATGTTCCTATTTTCTTATAATAAACCTTCGGAGGACTTCTGAATATAGAATTATTCATAGGAATAAGGCAATTTTATTTTAACTTTGAGCTCTTCTATCTGCGTTTTGAATCTCAGAAGGACAAAGTGCAATACTGTTCCAATCAATGAGTTGTGAAATTGTTCTGTATCTCATGCAGCTCTGTACATTTTCTTTCTTGTTAAATATTTAAAAAAGAAATATGCAAGGCACTATTGTATGTAAGTTGCAAAGGACCTTATACTCATTTGGTTTAGACTTTTGCTACTGCACAAAATCACAGCGTATAATCTTTTAAAGTAATTCATTTAGCTTTCTTCAATTTTTGTACTTTTTATCCTCTGTTTCTCACAGAGAGATTTTCAGAATCTCATTTCTTTGATTGACATTAACTCTATGTAACCTAAATTTATTCACAGACATCTTTTATCTATTTTTTTTTTTTGTGTCTGTATTGTCCTACAGCCTACGTTTTTTCTAGTGCTAACATTTGAGTCAACAACCTGGTTCAGGTTAGCCAAAGATCTTTAGAAGTGCAGTCTTAGCAGCAGGAGATGCATTACCTGAATTAAATATACAGAAGTGTCGCACTCATCCCAGCCTCAGCACCAAATCATAAAAGCAGTCCCAGGCAGTAAGAACATATGCATATATTCCTCTGCACTAAATGGATGACAAGAAATAGTTAAATCAACACATCTAAACATGGTTAATGATCCTGGCTCCCGAGATCAAGTAGTGCAGAAAGATTTGTAGCCACTACCTTGACAGCAGGCTGCCATACCCTGTGATTTCACTTCAGTGGAACATTTGTGACACCTTTTGGTGCTGTACATGTATTTGAACAACTCTTTAGAACTGTACATGCTAGATTCTCAGTTAAGGGAATCCTCCTACTCCTCCAGGACACTTTTGCATCTGCATTTAAAAGGTACTGAATAAAATTCATATAGAAAAGTCGAAGAACATAGCAGGCAGAAGCACTTTCCCAAGGCTGTCTCTCTGGCACTAGACTACAAAATCAAGCTTCCTTTTTCTTAGTTTCTCTCCTACCCAATAAATGTTACATTCTTCTCTGCATAATGGTATAACTACAGCAGAGAGTACTTCCTAATGACTATCTAAATTGGCTTCCACATTTATTTAAAAATCTTAGGATTCCCTCATGTCATTATATGCTGATTGCACAGGAGAGTTAGAAACCTCTACTAAAGATAAACTGGATCATCCTTCTTTTTTCAGACAGGTATATATGAATAAAAAATAAAACTTTTCACTATTCATTGCTTTCTGCTAAGGTGTAACTCTCCACAAGCAAGCGAAGATCTATGGAGAGAACAGAAATGAAGAATAATGTGGTGGAAGTTAAACCAGCTCATTTTTTGTATGAATTAGGTAATTTAATATGTCTCTCCATCAGTAACCTTTATGATTCACTGCTGTTTTTTCAGCTTTTCATAATATCAGTTGTGGAACACAGGCTTTTAAATGTTGTAGTCACCTTCACGGCAGAATCAATGCTTCTGTCATTTCCTTTTATTTGCAGAAACAGAGCTACTTGCCTATGGTATAGGTATCTTAGAGTCCAAAAAAGATAAAAAAAGCCCTATATAACAAAACTAAATATGTGTCTTGCAACTGTGGTAAAACATGGGAAACAAACATAGCTGGTGAAAAACTGTTTACTACAGAATTAGTGGGAAACTTACTCAACAGACTTTGGATAATCTATAGTTAGTGAAGAGTAAAAAAATTGTGAAATGATAAAAAAAATATAAAACCAGTTAATTTATAAGGAATTTATGGACTTCACTGGCACAGTAGTATTAATGAGAGCTTGCATTAGCCAGTGCAAGTGACATCAGAATGTGGCCATTACATGGAAAGTCAGTGGATTCAACGCATACCAGGTTTGCAGAGGTCAGTTAATACCAGTAAGAAGTTTTTCTTGCTGAATTCTGCATGCCACTGTAAGATATCTATTTTCATCACTCCTGAACTTGTTTTCGTTTTTCTTAATACTATTAGAAATAGTCCAGAGTCTCTTATAAATGTTGAGACAAATTCAGTTGTCTGTAAGTCATTAAAAATAGAAAACCAATTGTTACATCAAATTACACATCTCTAAAACAGAATTTAACTTAAACAAACAAAAAAAGGCAATAAAAAAATCCTCAACAAAGCAAGGGGAAACTTGCAGCACCAGATGTTTCATGATGACAATTTAACTGCATGGCTAAACATCACATTGTCTTTTGCATCAGAAAGACATACCTAGAATTATTGTATATCCATTTTTTTGTAGATCCCACTTTTCCCCTCTTCTGCCAATATAAATGTGTAGCCAAATAAATATCAGGACTTTAAAAAAAAATCTACACAATCTTACACGAACATTTATATACATGAGGTTTTACCCTGACTTTGCATTTTTTCTAATTATGTAAATTTTATTTCTAACCACTGCGAGTAATACTGAGGAAATGATGATATTACTATGAAAATGATTTGTGCATTCTCGTGACTAGAGAGTGATTTTTCAGATGATTGCACACGATTTCATTCTATGGCACCTATTAACCTATTGATTAGAACAGCTGGTCCCGATGAGGACATAAATTGCTTTAAATATCAAGGAGCTTTGTAACTATAAAACTATATTTTTGGAATACCAACTAAAACAATGTAACTTCAAAATCAGATCTACTCAATGAAACAGAATGAAATAAACTGCTGCTTTTACAAAGCTTTTTCTTTCTTTGAGTAAGGGGTCTGCTATTTTTTCTCAACTATGGAATAAATTATCATTGGGATTTTAGTAGTCTCGCTCTCTTTCCACTGCCATTGAGAAGCTATGACTTATTTCCTTGATCTTCTCCAGTGTTTTCTGCTTGGCTCATGCTTCAGTATCGTTGTTCCTGATATATTCCTGTCTCTACTCCCTTATGCTACTGCCTTATGCTGTATTTCAGAAGCTTCCTTCAGCTTAATATTGTCTTTTATTTAAGGGCTGGTAATTTTTATCAACCTCTTTCTTGCCTCTCACAAATTTTTACCAAAAATATAAGAAACTTACATTTGCAAGATTGTAAGGAAACTTTTTTCCCTTGTCACATTCAGTTACGCTCTTTCAATACAAAATAATATCCACTTAACCAAATACATATCTTTTGGTACAGTATGAAGAGAGATATCCATACCTATATATAAGCAGGAAAGAAGATTAATATATTTGACCAATTATTGGGTCAATGTCTCAATAAAACTGAGATTAGACATGATGGTAAATCAAGTATGATAGGATAAGCAGAAATATCTGGAGAAAGTGCTTGAAAGGAGCACTAAGTTATCTTAATTTAATGGCTCCAAAAGTTAGGATAGGATAGCATTACATAGAACACAGCAGGACAAGATAAGTAAGCACATTCCTTTGAAGATAATAATGAGCATAAAAATACTCCAAACACCATACATGTATATTAGATAGATATAAGGTCTTGGCTGTCTTTTTCTTATTCTGCCCTTGATTAAATTTAGGTGACTAGGATTTAGAGGAGCAGGATTATGTTCACCTTTCCTTTGTACTTTACCAACTGTTATTCTCTGACTGCCACATGTTCAAAAATTAGAGTTAGTCCATTTAATATTTATATGAAATATAAAAAAGTTCTTACTTGGGTTATGTAACAACACTTTGATTCTATTTTGATACTAGTACTACTCAGATAATTTCTTATAATTCTAGTTTTCTATCATTCTTAATAAAACATTTAAAAATAATTGACAAAATACAATCACATGACAGCATTAATTATTGCAGGGAAACCATAGAATTCTTTTTTCACTTTTAATTAAATTCCACTGGATAATCATGCATTCTGTATGGTTTCAGTTAGATTATAAAAAGTGATTTCAGTAAAGTTTGCATCATTACTTTATGTAAAATCTCTTTATGCAATAAATACATATTTATAAATGGTTGCTTATGAAATAAACCAGTCTGTTATCCCAAAATAAGTCCTTAAAATGTAACTAATTTTCCAGTACCTGGACATAAAAAGGACTTATTTGCCTGCACAGTTGAGAGCCAGGTTTGGGCCTCTGCAAACATCCGACTATTGCATGCAAACAAGGAAAGCTAGTGTGGTACATTTTTCCTCCTATAGATACATTTTTTGCAGGGAGTAATTTTTTGATGGACTCCTTATACCCTTAGTGGATAAATGAACATTAGTAAAATATAATGGTAAATTTATGATTTTCAGCAAAAGATATCTCTACTTCCTCATTAATAAATTTAGGATAAAGATGTTTAGAAACCATTCTCTAGTTCTTGGTAAACTCTGAGAGAAAGTTGCTCATTTTGTTCTACATAGTCTGATCATAATACGGAAATAGTTCAATTTCAGTAAAGTATAACAGGCAAGTCAAAAAACACAAATATCTACAGAAATGTTACAAACGATTTAATCTTTCATTTTTAAAAGTGCAAGCAGCATGAAAAAATATCTTCTATTTTGCTTATGAGTATGCTGCCTTTTTTCCAGAAACTGCAAAGTATCATTTTCCGTATTCTCTCTTGTTTTATAAAGATCAATAGCCACTTGCAGTGCCCAGATTTTTTAGCTAGTGTCTAACTCTGGCATAGATATTCCCACTGGTAGGAACATAAGTGTCCTTGTAGATGAGGGAGATCAGTGGATATTGTCTGCCCAGACTTCAACAATGCCTTTGACACTGTCTTCCATGAGATCCTCATATAGAAAAATGGTGATGTATGGGATGGAGGACAAGGCAGTGAGATGAACGAGCACCTCTCCTGTGAGGAAAGGCTAAGAGGTGTGTGACAATTTGCCCTGCAGATGAGAGTGCTTTTGAGGAGGGAATTTATCAATGATATAATGATTCTTGGAGACTTTCAAAACTCATGTGTACACTGTCCTGGGTTACTGGCTCTAGGCAGCAATCCTTGAGCAGGATGGTTGGAGCAGATAACATCCCAAAGTTTCTTCCATCCTCAATTATTCTGCAATTCTGTGGCACTCCATTTCATCACAGACTTCAAACAATGCACATTTTCTAAGAAAAAAAACTAATGCTTGTACATTAAATCTATAGAAAAACTTTTTTGACATTTGTAGTTGCTACAGCTTTCAATGCTTTTGATAGTGTGAATACAGGTTTAACTTTAAAAAAAAATCAGCATAAACAGCAATTTCTTTAAAAATATCCTGTTTTTTTTTTATTTCACCCAAAGTACATCTAATCATGCTGGGATTTCTAAATGCTGGGATTTCTAAATGTGGTACAGTTACACAAATTATAAACACAGAAATATGTGTGACCTTTTTTGATGTGAACATCTAAGACAAGCATCACTTTTATTTATATATATGTATGGATACACATCTATGTATACATTTTTATATATATTTCTTCAAATAAAATATGTTTCTTGATAAATTTCCAACTCTCATAGATTTGACATGACTCAAATTAAGTTGGTAATCCATCAATACCCTTTTTGCTAGTAGATAAAATAGACACAAACTGCTCAGAACAGTAGAGGTTGCCAAGAAGCCAGTGGGTTTCTTGGTTAAAAATCTGATGCTGTCACCTTGTAAGCAAAGAGATGGAGTCCATCATGAAGAGAGACAAACTGTTATTGGAGCCATGCTGAGGGAACTACCAAACACGCAGTTTAGGAAACCTGGGCATAATTATTCTCTTGCAACCCATACTGTACTTATTAAGTATATTTTTTACCATTATAGAAGTGAAGATGGAAAATTATTAAGAGATAATTTTTAAAACTACTTCACAAGGTCAATCAACAAGCTTTCAAAGATAATTTTGAAAATTCAATGCGGACCACAGTAATAAGCCTAGGAACTAAGCAGTAGTTATTTGATAATATACATTCAGTCTGTATATATGTATATATGTATATATGAAATATTAATCATTTCAATAAATAAGGAGAAGTTAAAAATTGTTAAGGCACAGCAAATAAAATATTTTTAATGTAATTTATTTATTTCAATTGCGATACTACATGTAACCCACAAATACTAAAAACAAATATTCAAAATCTACCTGTTGACTTTGTCTAATCTTTCAAATATTTTCTTCAGCATTATTGTACAAGAATTTTTTGCATGTTGATACTCGAGGCCCTGGAAAATCAAGAAACTATTATTAAAAAAAAAAAAAAGAAGAAACTGTGTAATAGAAAACAAGTTACTTTTATTTTGTCAGCCATCATCAGCACAAAATGAAGAAAAATCTTTTATCATTCGAGTTCAACAACTGTTATTGGTTAATGATGTAGAAAGGGACTTAATTCAATTTTTTTTCTAATCAGTACACCTAACAGCAGTAATAAATTGGTACAGTAATGTGGAAAAGTATTCAACGAGACACAAGGCAAGGTATCATAGAAGCCAAATAAACTGTGCAGAACTGCACTATTTTTCCTTATTGTCTAAAATCTTATTATCATGTACTCGTATTAAAACCACCAATTCTGTCATTAAATGGGATTTCTTCTTTTTTTATAATGTTTTAAATTTTTTTACTTATCCAAGATGTATTCCAAAAATTCCACGGGGATGCATATTTTCATTTAGGAACTCATATGAAGAAAAGTGGTTATTTTTACAGAAATGAAGAAATCTTTTAAGTTTATGCTTCTTTTCTACATGGCTTATAAAACAGACAATTGAATTTCTTATCCAACAGATCATTAAATTTTTTGAAATATATATAAACAATCTTTAAATGTCAAGTAAACCAAAGTATTCTGGTTATCAGAAGACTAAAAAGTTGGCCCAGAGAAAAGGATTACACAGTAATAGCATTCCAGAGAAAAGACCTTATAGGCAAACTGTATTTCACCACTTTTCTTTCAACTCTGTCTTAAGTCACTACAGCTGTTGATAGAATAATACAGAATTAAGTCATAACATCATGAATGTTAATAAATATTTTTTGAAATTTTTATTTGCAATTTGAAATCCTGTAAGAAAACTTCAATTGATTAGAAATTATTCTAAGAATCAAAATAGTGTTAGTAAACGCAGAAATTGTTAATGATATTGGTTCAAAAATATTTTTGTTTTCTTGCATCAGGCAACAGTAAAGTCTTCTTAAAGCCAAAAATAATTTGCTATAATTTAGTAAATTTTAGTCATTTTTTAACCTGTTAAAAAAAAAAACTTCTGAATGTGATTGGTGATCCTATAAATTCAGGATAGCAATGATTTTCTTCACAAAGAATTAAAGCCACAGTGTATTTTAAAAAGCAGCATTTTTCTGTCTAGATGTATAATAAGAAGAGAACAACTAATAATATTATTCAATTACATTGTCATTTCTATTGTATTCATATTTCATTCGCACTTCCTAGAAGAGGAATAATTTCAGATAATTTCGAGGTTGCTTTAAATATGTAGCAGCTGGACATAGCCATATAAATGCTACAAGCTATTTTTGGCTATTATACATATTTTAGCTAAGTAAAATGTTCAATTTTTTTCACATACTTTCAATAGGAATGTTGACTTCAGCAACTGCACCTCCTGAGGAGAAAGATAAGTGAAATCACAATCATATGGAGTCATCTCGCTCAACTCCCACAAATGCAAATTTGAAATTTCAAACTAAGATCAAGGATCCATTCATTCATTCATATGAATAATACAAATCATTCCTCTGTATGTTTACTCTCATAGAAATTCCTTCCATGATGAGACAGGTGCAGGAAACAAGGCAGAGTCAAAGGTTATGAGGATGTAAATAAATAGAGGTCCAGAATGAACTGTCAAATCAGTCTTTAAGACTAAAGCATAACACTGTGTGTGTGGTGTTGACTGACTCTTGCGCATCCCTTCCTTTTTTTAAATTCATGTGTTACCTGGAAATAGAACTATTACAAAGAGGGAAGTTATGAGTGAGACATGTTTTCTCCATGAAAATTTTCACACTAGGTCTCAGCATACAGATTATATGATAAAACCAGCAACCTAACTTTTTCGTCTGATAAATGGAGAGGGGTACATTCCTGCAGAAAGTGATTCTTGGGAAATAAGTCTGTAGTTTGTCTTTCTAATTTGCTTAGATAAGAAGCCAGATGTTAGGCTGAATGAGTAAATATGTCACACATGCCCATGATTCGTTCTTTGCTAAGGGTTTATGCAGCTTCTTCATCTTCACAATGAGAAAAAAGACAAAAGATCAATAAAATAATCTAAATGCAATAGGAAATCTTGGGGAAAAAAAAGAAAAAAGAAAAAGCAGAATGTACTGCAAGATGAAACAACTACAAAGAGTAGCTCTGTGTTCTGACTAAGACTTACGAGCTCTTTGGTTTCAGTCCAACATAAAATTTCTTTGAAAAGATTTTCAATGTGCANNNACAGTCTTTTACTGTCAGCAAAACTCTCCAAGCACAGCACTGAAAATTTTTCTTTAAGTCAGAAGAAGTGTTAAATACCATAAATAAATCTTCATGTACTTTTTGTTTTCCATACAGGAAGCTTGAATATTTCAGTGATGAGCCTGTTTCTTTTCTAATTACTCAGCATGTAATTTTGCTTTGTTTAAATTTTTTTTG
Source organism: Bombycilla garrulus (assembly GCA_013400315.1). Lineage (NCBI taxonomy): Eukaryota > Metazoa > Chordata > Aves > Passeriformes > Bombycillidae > Bombycilla > Bombycilla garrulus. The sequence continues at coordinate 69,378 of VXBU01014897.1, forward strand.
CAGTTTGATTGGAAAACTTTTACCTTATTTGTATTCATCATCTTTAAGACTCATTAGTAAAAAGAAGGCTTCACAAATGCACTGAAACAAAATGCAAAATGCATTGATTAATCACAGTCTTGTACTAGTTAGAGCAGGTAATATCCCCACTTGGATACAGGTAGCCTGTATCTTCAAATCAGTCTAAGACGTTACAAGAAGTGCTGACAACAGCAGAAGAAGGCTTGTGGAAGAGACATGAGTCACGTAGCCACAAGTCAGTGGTTTTGGGCTTTATTTGCTTTATAAGTTCACATAAATTGAACTAGCCTTAAAAGTTTGTTCTCAATATAAAATATAACCTCTGCAGTACATAGAACCTACTCTATTCAACACACAGAACTTCAGTCAAAGTTTATGTTACTTTTATATATACTATCAGTATAAATGAAGATTTGAAATACTTCATGTTCTTCTGTTTTTCTTTAGTGTTCTTAAAAAAACTAACAAAAAACAACTCTAGTGAATGACATTTTTTTTTCTAGAAAACAAGTATGCAGGAACAATCTGTCAAAAATATTTATCTTTTTAGGACCTAAATGGAAATAGAAGATGTTCATGTTCCCTAGCTGGAGTTGATTGGTTTGTATTTGTGGTGGCATATCACTATCTCCCATCTCATAGACTCCATGATATGTCATGTATCCTAGATTATCCACTGTGAAGGATGATGGGGGAGCAGAAGCCTATCTCTGTATATTTGCCTCTTCTGATCCTTTTATTCAGTTGGGAAACATAGAACTAATCATCTTGTCATGAGTAGAAGGGATGAGTTAGGAATACATATGAATATGCATATACATACACACACAGACACACATTAATCAGTATATATATATATATATGAACACATACAGAGAGTGAAGAATTATTCTGTCTGTTTGAATGCACTGAAATTGAGAGCCCAATCATTCCAGATTCTAGAAAATGAGGCAGAAACATTGCTAAAAGAAGCAGTCTACTACAGGAAGAAAATAAAGCACCAGTATTCCAATTTATCTGCAAGCATTTTTCTTTTCCTTGTGTTACTTATTTAAATAACATTTAGTTACTAAGTCTAAGGAAATGGTAAATTAATAATAATAATACTATAAAAACAGCACCGCAGAGAAATAACGGAGGATTATTCTCTGGGGAAGATACTTTACTGTTTGGAAAAGCTAGTATAAAGGGCTGTGTTCTACCTATGTGCTCAATCTTTGCATATTCTGGCTATATTGAACGTGGGACACTAAACACTATACTGTAGTCTTTTCTTTTTGTATAATGTTTCTGAAGGGATTGGCAGGAATTTCTACTCAAACACTATTTTCTTTAATTAAAATTGCAGTGTACTGATGCCCATAGAGAATGCAATGTAAGGATAGTGAAATGGGTCTCCATCAAATTTCAAATAATTATTTCAGAATCATTACAAATTCAGTCCTTTAATTCCACAACAGTTTTGTATTATGCTGAAAATTTACTGACAGCACCAAAATGAATCTCCCTGCTGTTATTATATGTTTTACGTACTAATCATAGGAATGCCAGAATCCCATTCTTGTCTGCTACTACTTCATGAAATAGGAGCAGTGATAGTGGTATTGCACAGCAGCCAGCAAATACACACCTGTAAGGAAAGGCGATATAGAAAACATTTAATAGGTGTGTGGGGGGTAATACTGCCATTGTTCTAGCTAAGTATTGTAAAACACTTCCTTTGAATGAGAGGATGTAACCTGCTTAGTTGAGAAACATGGTCTTGCTCCAGCTGTGACATATGAATTATTGATTTAAGATGTTATTTCTTCTTTTCTTCACTGTGAAAAAAGAAAAACGTCTAATGCATATAACAAAGCAATTCTAACAGCTCTTTTAGCCACATGGCTTTTTCTTTTGTGGTCACTATCATGTCTATCCTTCATCTTTACACCTTTTCCTGGTGTCTGATCACTAGCATTTTGCACCCTTAGGAGTCCAGGACATTATCCATTTATTACACCATTGGCATCTTTGTGATAGAAAAGCAAGTCAGCAAAGCTAATGTTAGTCCTTTTTTCTTTCCTTTCTTTTCTCTTCCTCTCTTCTTTCCCTATAATTTTTTCTTATTCTCTTGCTCTTCTGTTTTATTTTTCTTTGTTTTGATAGGTTTTTCCCCCAGTTATTTTGCTTCATTGTTTCTACATTTTCATGTTGTTTTTTGTGGGCAGATGTCGTTATTTTTTTTTCTGAAGGTAGTACCACATTCTTTGTTTTCTCTGTGTCCTAGTTTACAATGTAAAAATGTGCCAGAGGGTCTGTATTCTATCTCCATCTTCATGAACTGTTGAAACCAGGAGGGGCAGTGTTTTCTTTGCCTCCTTCCCTGGACTATCTCCTGCTAATGGGCCATTAACACCTTGCCCCATGAGTCATAAATAACTGCCTCCGGGAGCCATTTGTGTTTAATGGGCCGTCAAGGACCCACCACATGACTCATAGAATGCCATCCATCCCATTGTGAGATGCTCCACCAAGGGGGAGGAGCCAAACATTCCCATCTGGATATAATGTGGGGATTGGGACAGAACAAGCAGCCCTTACCCACTGGTTTCCAGAGGACAAGAGCTACCAGACCTGTCTACAGGATTGCCACTTCAGCAAGACCACCTCATCTGGACTGCTGCCACCACCCTAACTAGCTGGGTATCAGGCTGTATTCTGACTCTGTCAGTGTTTTTGTTTTCTTTTGTATTATTTGCATGGATTTTACTTTTTCCTATTAAATTGTATTTTTGACTTGGAATCTCATTGGTTTTGCTTTCAAACCAGCACACTCTGGCAGAATACTGTGTATTCTTTAGCTGTAGATTGGGTTGTCTGCTATTTTTATTCCATCATTTCCTCTGTGTTTTATAATTAAAGTTGATTTTTTTACCCAATATATTCTTAAAATAATGATCAAATACTGTCTCTAGATGGTTGAAACATTTCAGTGTATCAGAAGTGTTCCACTGTTTTGTATAAGAAAAAATCAAATAGACTCCATCTTTATCAGTAACCTGCTGCTAAGTAGGACTCCTAGGCTTTTTAAAAGAAAAATCTGAGTTCCAAAAGAAATCAGAACACTTCCTATATTGCCAGAAATGGCTAAAGTTTAGAAAAAAATATCCTATGGAGTACTAAGGATTCTCTTTGAATCAAACAAGGCATTTTTTACTTGGGATAAAAAAGTAACTTAATTTCTTAAATTCCAAAATTGTTCACATTATATATATATATGTCAACAGCCAATTAAAAAATTACTTACTGCATATTTTCCTTTACATATTGTTCTAGTTTTCATTTTGATTACCTGAGTATAAGATTTGTATTTTAATTTCCCTTCCATGGCATGTAAAAATAAAAAAACTTTCTGGTAATTAGCATTGTAGAGGACAGAAATGCCAGAAAAATCCATGTTATCAAAGGTGAGTACATAGCCTTATTTTTCATTTCACTGTTTATTGATTTCCCATAAAGGAGAATGACATTCTGATTTTCAAGTATATATTTTAATGCTTATGAAATTTTAAGGGTTGGAAGTTGTAATTTCTGCAAGTCTAAATACCATATCTAATGCTACTTTTGTCTTAAATACAATGAAATAATAGTGATGTTGAACATATGAGGATGAATGCAAAAGATGCTTCTTTCGCTCCTTGCTCCCATATTTAGTAGACCCAAACTGAAGGAACTTATGTCCACTGAGGCCAAAGATATAGAAAACGCAATTACTTTGCTTTCGGTGACTTGCAATGAATGATTTTTTACAATGACCCCATTTCTTACCAACATCATAATGTTAGAATATCCCTACTTTGGAGACTGCAATCATGACTTCCCATGCAAATCTGCCCTGAAGAGAAATACTAAATTTATAAAGCCCTGAGATATCCACATTAACAGTGGGGTGCACCCACATCAGGAGTTAAGCACCATCCTTTTAAAACAGTTATGTGTAGTGCTAGAATATCGGCAAGAAAAAAAAAAGGTATTAGAGAAATTCCTACGAGGCATGCTCAGCATCAAAAGGGCAGGAAATCAGAGCTTGTCTCATGAGCATTCCCATAGTCAAAGACATGCAGGTAGAATCAGTACTTTTACGACCCTAGCACCTGCATAACTCTTGTTTGGTAACACATGGCATTTTCTGACTGTCGCCAGCTGTGCTCTAAAAGCAAGTTGCTCTGCAGCTAAAATCTCATTTCATTTTTATCCACTCACAGCTCATGTTTCTACCGAATAAGGACTATGCACATTTGTTAGCACTTGTCTACAGCTAAGTTTTCTTGATCTCATCTCCCTTCTTTCTACAAACATGAAACAGTTACTGTCTAATGGGAGTACCAACCATGTCTCAGACAGCTTAGTAGAAGATGTCAGAGAGAAATAATTTCTCTCTGCAAGTGCCAGTGGTAAAATGATGTTCTTGATAAAAAAAAAAAAAAAAGAAAAAGAAAAAGAAAAAAAATCAAAAGAGACTGGGTACATAATAAAAAGTTTATTTGTAACGGACATGGGGGTGTGTGTGCTTTTCAAAGGACTGATTTTCCTAAGCTGCTCCATGCAGAAGAAATTACTAAAAACAAATATATGTAGGACTTGGAAGGGTTAAGTCTGAGTTGCACCTTTCTTTCTGGGAAAATAGAATGTAGACAGGAAAAAAACTGCAAGAATTGTTGTGGATGCTCTATTTAAGAGTGGCAATGGGAAGCATTTCTTGCTGTTCTTTGCCCCTCCTAGGTCTTTAAACTCATGTTCATAAATAATATTGAAAGTGAGAAAAAAATTTTCTCTGCAAAGACCTATAAACAGATTTAACAGCACAAGGGAGTTAGCAGCGTCTTTTGTGGACTAGCCATGGTGCTCACTTCTTACCCTAGACCTCTGTAACTCTTCTTATTCTGCTAAATAAAAGAGGACCAGGGTTGAGTCTTTACCTGGAGGCTGTTTGGCAGCAGTTGTCTCACAGTGACACTGTATAAGGCTGGTTCCCTACACAGCAGAGCTGTCTTTAACAAGCTACTTATATTCATAAAAACTAGTAGAAGGACATAAATTAGCAGCTAAAGTCTTGAACAACCAGAGATCCTGTGTTTGAACTCATTCCCCTTGGCAACATAAAGGTACTCAATGTCACAGGAGATCAGAACTGTATTAAGGGCATTATGGATCTAGGCTCTGCTGAGGAGTGCTTATGTCTTACAACTCATTTATATTAACCCATTGTGCAAGGCAATAGGAGTGCTTCTGTTGGCTGAAGCAATTGTTTAATACCTGTGATTTGCAATGTCCACACTATAATCTTCACATCAACCTCCTATCAGCTTCTGTAGACTGAATGTGTGGAACATGTTCAGTCTCCTGCTAGAGCACCTCACATGAAGAGAATCCTGGTCATGACATCAATACTGTGCTGTGATGAGAACAAAACCCAGAACAGNGTAGTCTTCTTTTTATAAACCACAACAAAACCCCACTACTCTTGCCTCCCACCCCACATATTCCAGTCACATTCCAATCCACTGTTTAAACACTGAAATAATGGAAAAAGTCACCTGAAACTGTTTCAACTGCAATAATTTAGCTTAAAATCCTTGATGTGAAAAGACATCTGGTGCTCAAGATGGAAGGTGAGGAAATGACAAGAGATTTGGACAAAGTGACATCCATGGAGATGCCAAAACTAAGCTGCAATTCAACTAGGACTTACGGACTTGGTAAAAATGTTACAATGTAACATGAGCACTATGTTGGAAAGGTTGCATAGATGAAAGTAGCTGGTTTTAGGGGGCAAGACTCTCTCAATCTTCTTACACTTAACTTTGTATTTGCCCATAAAGTTTTGTACTTGCTTTTTAGTCACATCCAGAGCAGGTTTAGTCAAATATCTAAGCGTGATAGTTGTCAATTGTCTTGACACAGCATCTCTTCTGAAGCTGCTGGTTTGCTCTTCTCCTGGTGCCATTCTCAAGCCTTTTTAAACTCTTCTAAGGATCTAGCTTGACCTAAATTTGTGGAGAAGCAGCTACTGGTCCAGCCACTATCACACAAAATTCTATTCATAATAAAAATGCTGGTTTGCAATCCAGGAGTCAATGAAGTGGCCATTGATGGAAGGTAGGAGTCACAGCCCCTTCCCTCCCCCCACACCCCAAAAGTCTGCAGGTGGTGGAAGTCATTACAGTGTTACATACAGTAGTTTTCTTAATTTTCCAATTATATTTGAATGTCACACATCTCTCACATGGCTAATGGATAATCAGTGAATATATTTTCCTAGAGTCACTATGTCAACACTGTTTTTTCTGTCTAAATTTTCATTTTTATTCATCTAGATGCAAGCTAGGACAATCTTTTTCTAAAGAGAAACACACATCTATGCTATTGTTTCCCCATGCTCCATGAGTAGTACAGAAGCAAGCATAAATATTGTAGAAACATACAATGCTATTTTCTAAGATAAAGAGAAAAAAACTCTGCTTTCTGATTTAAAGATGGTTTATCTCTTTTGGCAGCATTTTTTATGCTTTTGAAACTTTGCACTGTTTTGCTTCTCAAATTGAATGCCCAGGTAAACTTTGATTATTACTAATTTCAATAAAATCACTCTTCCAATATCCAATAGAAAATTTCTGTACTTTTCAACTATGCAAGTTAGAAGTATTAAAAATTATCACATTATATAATCAAGGTGCTAAATAGGATCTTCTGTTTCACAGTTTGAGACATCCATGTTCCTAATGAAATAATATCTTCTCACAGTTTAGTTTAACTATACTTAATTGATTTGATTTGTTAATAATGTTGGGATAATTTTTCAGCTATATCAAATTTCCCTAACAGAGATCAAGGGGAAATTCAAAAAAGACCATATTTGAGCATCTCCAGTTTATATTCTGCAAGTCAGAAAAATAAAAAAAAATGCTGTGGCTAAAGAGTGCTATGGAATAAAGTATAAACTGAAGCAAACTTATCTGATGCAAGAGAATATGCATCTTATTTTATTGGTAGAACAAGTATGTTTGGACTGTTTTAAAATATAATTCTAAGTAAGCCTTATACTGCTATTTAAAGCCTGCTCCAAAACTTTCAGGCCCTCACAAGAAAAGGCAAAATCAGAATGATGATAAGCAGTTATCAATAAAGAAAGCTAACTCATGACCTTGGTCGGACATGAACCACTGAAAACATAAGCAGTCCACATAACTAGTCCGGTAGTGGTGACTGTTTGTGGCTATTTGCAATTCTTTCCTTTAGTTGGAGACTACATATGGTTCTGAAGTATTTGCATGGCCATAGCAAACTCCTTCTGAAATACTTCCTTTTAGATTAGCTGCATAAGATTTCTGTAATTTTTTTCTTATAAGTCAGAATGCTTCATGTCATTCAAAGTCATTGTCTAAACTTTTCAGTTTATCCATCAGTTTTTTACCCTAATTCACCTTACAATACTTATTTTTTGTCCTGCAAATATAACTTAGCAATACAATTTTGTGTTGTCTTGTGTTGAATGAACAATGGAAATTCCATCAACTGCCCTGCTGGGAAAATCAACTTTAACAACAGTTCAAATTACATGGGAGTACCTTAATGCTCTGTGGAAAAAAGAATTTCCTTTTTTTATTTATTTCTTTTTGTTATTTATTACATTTCATTTTGTTCAATGGGTCCCTTTTTATTACGTGAGAAAAGGGACAGATATTTTAGAGAAGGACTTGAAAAGTTAGGTTGTAAAACTTTAGTCTTCTAAAGTTCAAATTAATTGTGTTTCTATGTATTTTATCTGTATGCTCATTTCTCAAATACACTACATAAATAAACTCCAGTCTTTTCAGGAATGCTTAGAGAAAACACATGGAGGCATTCTGGTGTTCGGGTTGGGGGTTTTTTGTGTGGTTGTTCTTGCTTGTTTTGATGTGGGGTGTTTTTGGTCTGGGTTTTTGGCTTTGTCCATAGGGAGATGTCTCTGTGGGATCTTTCAGTTTTTGTGTACACCTGAAAATGTCTTAGATTTCCATCCTAAGGGATTAACAGGTGGGTTTCTTTCAGATAAATATAAGTCCAGTATACTTCAGTGCTTAAATTAGGAATGAAGCCTTTCCTGACCTTCTGAATAATCATATGTGTGGATCTCCCTAGAGATCCTTTCCTTCTCCCAGATTATCTGGCTTTTATTTTCATTTATTTTCACTTATTGTGATGAAAGTGAAATTACAATCCTCCTGTTAGAGATTCAGCTGTTCGTGAATCATGACCTAGTTTTTATGTAGCACAGCATTATACCCTTGGCTCAGACATTTCGGAAAACTGCTAAACAGTGAGAAAAAACCTAGACTAGAGCCATGCAAGATAAGAAAATGTAAAGTGGCGAGCTGTGGTGACGTTGTTGAAGTATGAATAATTAAGCAGCTGAAGAAATAACAGACTAACATGAAAAAAATCAAATTTTAGAGGAAAAACAGAAAACCAGAAGATGGGAATTCAGCAACACCAAGGGAAACCCTCTTTCAAAAAGTAAGAGGGCCTGACCTTTCCCAGCCTGACTGACAACTGCTTGGCCAGCAAAAACTCATTGGACGTGTTACAGAGATGGTGAACACATTAATGTTCAGCCCAACAGCTTGCTCATCTTAGCTATTTGCTGTGTGTATTTGTCAATAATTATCTTCCTCTGCTTTCAAGCACCCATATCTTTCTTGCATAAGGTAGAAGGTTTGTGAATGAAAAATTCCAGAAAGAGATTCAAAAGCTAGCTTTGAATATAAATGTTCACAACAAAAGTGGGTTTTTTTCCTCACCAATTTTTTAGCAATGTCATTTATGTAGACAGGGGCAGCAGAATGTTTTCTACATTACTCTCTAAAACATGTTGATTTGTTTTCATTCATCTGACTCATGTCATAGCTGCATAAGCAGTTCTTCTTTTGCATCATCACAATAAGCTTTAAGCTCATTATGAAAAAAAATTGCAACATAGCCCAGAATTCTGGTTTTGGAGATTTTTGAGGTACATAAAGGCAGAAGTAAGAATTGAATTGGATTTACAAACTTCTGGAAATAAACATGAGTGTGTGAGATGATGTCATATCCATTTTCCTTGTAATGATAAAACTGAAATACCATTTAAACCCACATTTATATCAATATTTCCCCTCTCTACTTTTTTGTGTTACTTTAAATATAGTCTATCATCACGGTTTAACCCCAGTGAGGAAATAAGGACCATATAGACTAGACTTGGTCACTCCATGCTCCACCAGGATAAGGTGAAGGGAGTGGAAGGGTAAAGATAAAAACTGGTCAAATGAAGAACAGTTTAATAATTCAAATTAAAAATAATAAAATTAATTATAACAATTATGGCAAATTTTAATGATAAGGAAAATAACAAAGTGAAAGGAATAAAACTCAAAAAGACTAGTAATGTAAGTGCAAACATCAGTACACAACCAAAAAAATAATGCCCATCCAGTGTTTGAGCAATAGCCTCCAGGCACACCTGCTCCTCATCTATTGCTGATCATGATGTCACAGCATAGACATTACCTGTGTTCAGCTGGGGCCACTTGTCCCATCTGTCCTCTCTCTCAACTTCTTGTGCACCATCACCTGGCTTGCTGGTCTAGAAGGATGAAAAGATCAACCCTCGTCTCTATGTAAACCCCGCTCAGCATGAATGTAAACATTCCTGTGTTATTAACACCATTTCTAGCAAAAACCCATAATAGCTTCTATGATGAAAATCAACTCTAACTTTGCCAAAACCAGCACATTCTCCACCACTGGTTCTATGCTATTTTCATCCTCCTCAGGTCACACACTCTCCAATATAGCCTCATAAACCACCACACCACTTCTCAGCCTTTGATAAATATAAAGATATAATTTACTTAGTCTATGGATCACCCTGTGAAATGTCAATAAAATGTCCATAAATCATAGAATCATAGAGAAACAACTCAAAACTCAATCCCCTTCTCTGAAACCAGGACAGAGAGAAAAGGCAAAGTTTAAACTTTCATATTCATTCTGCTTATCTTTCAAAGACTTGGAGAACTTATAAAAATTCTGTATTTTCTACTTCAAATCTTTCTCTATGTATACATAGAGAGCATAACACTCACGGCTCTTAATAGAATACCACTGTCTTACAGATTAGCTCATTCTGTCTCACTGGCTAGATTTACTCTACACTATTTCTCCAGTTCATAAACATGTCAAGCATTTATTAGGTATTGCATTTTTCAGTGTATAATACAAAATATTCAGGTGAAATCTGTAGAATGTTAATGATGTTCTTCACCCTTACAGAAAAAAAAATTGACTGAACAGAGTTTTTGGGTTTCTTCATAATAACGGAGTGACTAGAATGATATCTTCTAAAAGGAAATATAAATCCTGAGACACAGCTCTGGGGAAAAAGAAAAACACTAAAACACACAAAGAATTCCCCCTCAAACTTCTTGACATTTAGTGATTTTGACTTAATAACATGAACATTAAAACCCATAAATTTATATGGCTGCAAGAAACAATGCTTATTTGTTTTGGATTTTGTTTATGGATGCTGCATGACAAAAAATATGACAGCTCAATGCTTGTGTTACATACTTTAGGTCTGTAAAGATATTTTAAAAAGGTGGATTTAGCTCTGAGGATGTTGGCGTAATTACTTATTTGTAAACTGAAAAGATAAATGGAAAAAAAGTGAAGGACAATATGACAAAAATCTGGCAATCAGATAAGAGATTGAGTAGTAGAAGAGGTTTGGGGGGGGTAAAATTCTAGTAGTTTGTAATGGAATGACACAAAATTGATTTCAATATTTTTGTCCAAATTAAGGGAATATTATTATTTAGCATGGAGTCATTATTTTTAATTGTTACAGAAACAATCAGGTAGGAAAGGACCGCTAAGATCATCAAGCCCAAACTATGACCTAAAACCACACTTTGCATAAACACCTCCAGGAACAGTGACTTGACCACTTACCCGGGCAGCAAATTCCACCGCCTGCAAAGAAATTCTTCCTTATGTCTGACCTAAACCTACCCTAGTGCACTTTAGGACTATGTCTATCACAGTTACAAACATGTGTCATAGCCACAATGGACCTGGACAGCACTGTTAAGAGTGCTAAACTTCCCACATGCAGCATCACTCAGCCGTCTGACCCTTCCTTAGAGGACTAAGCTTCCCCACACAGCACCGCAAGACTAAACTGTCCCTGCGCAGCACCACACAGCCTTCTGATTTCTTCTTCCTTCTGCACAACCTGCTAACTCCTTACTGTCCCTTGCGCAGCAACCTAAGCCTGTCTGTCCCCTGTACAGCAGCTTACCTTCTCTGTCCCTCACCCAGCACCCTGACCCTTCCTCCTCACAGCACAGCCAGCAGACTAAAATTGACTCTGGGGCAGCCAACCCCCTCTTCTATAACACTCATCCTTATTAGACACAGCTGTTAATAGTAAGACTGCTTCTTCTCTTCCGCAGTTAGTATCGCTACCCCCAATTATGTTCCAGTTGCAACAAAGATAGGCACAACATTGTTTAAAATGTTAACTTTCCACATGCAGCATTATGCAGCCTTCTAACTCCTTCTTCCTCAGAGGACTTAAGCTTCTTTGGGCAGCACAGCAGGACTAGACTTTGCCCAGGCAGCAGTCTTCTGATTCCTAACACGGTTTAGAGAAGTAAACTTTCCCCAGAAAACACCACAGAGCCTTCTGATTTCTTCTGCCTTCTGTGCAACCAGTTAACTCCTTTCTGTCTCTCACAGAACATCCTAACCCTGTCTGTCCTCTGTACAGCAGCTTACCCTCTCTGTCCCACATGCCCCTTCCTTTTCACAACACAGCCAACAGACCCCAACCACTTCTGGGGTGGCCAACCCCCTCTTTAATACCACTCATCCTTATGGGACACAGCTGTGGCTTGTTAAGGGTAAGACTGCTTCTACTTTTTCACAATTAGCACAGCTGCCTACATATATCTTCTTGTCCTATTGCTGGTTGCCTGGAGCAAGAGGCTGAACCCCACCTGGCTACAACCTCCTTTCAGGTAGTTTTAGAGAAGGATAATGAGAAAGATTTCTCCCCTAAGCCTCCTTTTCTCCAGGCTCAACATCCCCAGCTCCCTCAAACACTCCTCATAGGTCATGCATGCCAGACCCTTCACCAGCTTCTCTGCCCTTCTCTGGGCGCACTCCAGCACCTCAACGTCTCTCCTGAAGTGAGTGGTCCAAGAATGAACAAAGATTCAAAGTGTGGCCTCACCAGTGCCAAGCACAAAGTAAGTATTCCCTGCTGGCCATCCTATAGCTGTTATAAACCAGGATTCCATTGGCGTTCTTGGCCTGGGCATGTTGCTGGCTAAATAATTTTGTTTTATTATTATCTAATTGTAGAAAAATAATTAAATTATTTATAAGGGACTATTAATTGTGAAAATGAATTCAACAGCAAACTTTCCAGCATCAGCTAGAAGCAAAGGTAGCCTTCTAAGAAAGGTATTTTTAAAATATATTTAGGATTCTAAGTTTTCCTGATTTATTAATTTGTGCAATCTTTTGTGACATACTATTTTTTGGTCAAGGAAATTCATTAAACAGGATAAAATTGTGAGTAAATAGTTTATACGGAGTATACATTATTCTGACTGTGATATTCTGTGCTCAGGTAATCATAGGATGATCACTTCTTACTATCCTAGTTGTGGATTGGTTCAATCAGAACACATTAATAGAAAATAGTCTGCAAAGAAGCTACATTAGTTAAACATGTATGCAAGCATATCCAGGGACAGTGTGAAGTGAATAATAACTCATATCTTTTGAAAGTCTTTCTGCAACCTTAGTCTTGTGATTTTTCTCTAGGATCTAGATTTCATTGACACAAACCCCAGATATCAGTGCAAGTAAGTGGTCCCTAGACCACCATGGTTTTGGCTATTTCCTTGTTAAATTAGTATTTGGGTTCTTAAGGGATTAATGATTTATTCTGAAATTATTAACACAAAAGTGTTCAGTAGTCATTTCATACATTAATGTCCTGCAGTTTAATTCTATTATAAATTAACATTTTTTTTCTGTAGGGGCTGTGTGTGGAAAAAAACAAATCAATTTCAATGCTTGGTGCAAAAAAAAAAATTTTTTTTTTGAGAAACCATTAGAGAAACTAAAGCATTATTGGAACACCAAAAAACATTATTAAATTACTTTCCTTCTTCTGTTGCTAAAGGGAAAAAAAGAATACAATTAATGGTTTGGGGGATTCTAGCTGAGAGAATTTAGCTAATAGGATCCTGAAGCAATAATGCTTAAGAATCTGGTGTTTTTTGACTGAACAGGGCCTGTGAAACTGTGAATATCTAAGATACATTTTGATCTGGAAGTGGATTTTTAACTGCAAAATTTTGAAATATTCTATTTATACAAATAGGGATACAACATCTACAAAAGAAAAAGTGAAGAAAGAAGTAGGAAGTGTCAGTTCTGTCCTTTTCAAGGAAGGCTACAAACAAATCTCAGAGCTATGGATGTTTCTATTGAGACTGAGGCATTTAGATCATCCACTCCTCAGATGTAAACTAGAAGATTATTCCAAGGGTCAGAGCACTGAGCTATGTTTGTGGCAGAGACAGTGTGAGGTTCTGCTTCTCCTGTAGTTGGTTGGGAGCTGGATCTCAAAGGAGTGCTTTGATTGACCTGTATCCAAACCATCATATCAAGTCTCTCTTAAGAATTATTACACTTGCCAGAGAGAGAATATACACATTGAGCTTAGGAGAAGGAATATCCAGCTTAATGTAAAATACATATTTTACCAAATACTTAATGAAGATTTGTCTAAAATTATTTTAAGCATTATAGAGAATCTGAGGGTATATTTATGCTATTTATTAAGAGAAGGCTCAAGAGTGAGCTTGAGTGCTGTGATTGCTGACACTGCACAGTTGTTAGCTTGCTTTCTGACCCTCTCTGGGCCACTGAGACACTCTTGTTAGGAAAAGGACAATCTGAAAAGAAATGTGAACACAAGATAATATCTCTGTTCCTTATCCTTGAAGCCAGGGATATATCCTTACCTCTTTCTTATCTAACAACATAAAATGTATTGCTCAGGGTCCTTTTTCTAGATAAGAGAGAACATATTAGCTCCTGGAATATACAAACATAGTTTTGTGCTCTGGCCCATGAAAAGTGAAGGTGTTTCAACAAGGCAGCATGAAAGAGAACAATCTTCTGCTTTCTGGCTATAATCAATTTTATAAGCTTCTGGCTAAAGTATCCACCTAAGAGATGTTGGGTCAGACTTTCATTTTCAGATTGAGTGACTGAGCTGTGTCATCCTTCAGCCTGAGAGAGTGGAGCACTTGCTGAGTTACTGAACAAAAGGGACGCACAACATGCCAGGTCACAGTGTCTTCTACGATATTGAACACTGCAGTGATTTCAGTCAAATAATTATCGGACTGAGTTTTGTGATTAACCCAGAATAAGCAGAAGGTGACCTAGGTTTTACAACCTTGAATGGTTTAACAAGAAATTAAATGTCTTTCTGAGAAACATGTAGGGAGCTTAGTGTGTCCTGTAGAAAATGTTGGATATTTTGATGGTCATATTTCCTTTCAAGGACTTTGATACCTCAGCAAGTAGGCAGCAACTGGTATACATTCTGAGAAACTTTCAGGGATTTTTACATATAATTACGTTTTTAATAATTATATATTATGTATGTAATTTCAATAATTTGCATATTTTATCCTAGAAAATTTATTATTTTAGCATGTAGCACAGAGCAGGAAGCAAGAAAACCTTAAAACAAAATCCCTGTAACAGCCTGGCTCTATCATATCTGGAATGTGTGAACTCACATTTACCTATTTGACATTTGGTTTTGCATAAATGAATGTTCCTATTAAATGGCAAGGCTTCTGAGCTTATTATTGTGAGAACACTTTGTATTAAAAAATAACATGTCATGAATAAATACAGTAATTATAAATCTACTTCCATAGGCGAGACTGAAGTTAAAATTCTTTTCATAATGGTGATTTATCCATTTCTACTAGTTTCCAATCACAAGAGCACTCAGGAATGACATATTTTTTGATTGCTTCAGATTTCTTAATTTAATGGTTATAGTAGTACCATTCTCATTTTATGTCCTAAGTATCGTCAACTAAGTAAAAATTAATTGAATTTTGATAGGTTTTAATCTAATATTTTGACCAACCCTCTTCTCCAAACCTTGCCAAGAAAAAAAATCATGAAGAAGAGAGAAAATTGTTTAGTCTTGTGGCAATTTAAAGACAACTCTTGGAACAATATATGATTTCCACAGAGTAGAAAAAAAATCCCCAGAAAACAAGTAAACAAATAATCTCAAGGTTAAAAGAGGACAAGTGCTTAGAATCAGGAGGGTTTGTCTTTGTTTAGATTTTTATTAGTTTCTTTCTTTTGTGAATTACATAAAATGCATTGGTTATCTGTCTTTGGTGAAATCCTCACCTGGTTTCTGTTTCTTTCACATAAATGTATGTTTCTTTGCATGAATCCCCTTGACATTTGGAATCATTCTCTCTTTTAACATTAAGAGAACATTGTGCCCAGCACTGAGATTTACAAAAGCTGAATTCCTCAGAAAGAAGAGAAAAATGTCTACATAATTTTAACGTGTTATTATATGCCACCATACCAAAAGAAATTCGATAATATCTGCATTTTGACAATGTTTCTTTAATTAACAAACTTGGATGATGCTGTGACTGTGGGGCAGACCAGTGTTTATAATTTGGGCCTGTAAACTATGAAATCTAAATTTGTGCTCTTTGCAGGGGTACTATGGGTTATTTACAAGACGCTGTTAAGGCCACTGTAATCTCATCAGAAAACTCAGCTCAAGCGGAGAAAAACATGGTGAAATTGTTAGCGGCTGCAATCTTAAATTATGCATGATTGTTGACAGCTCATAGTGTGAACAAATGCTGTAATGTTCCTTTACAGATATTCATTGTTTTCCTAACCCTCCACTCTATCTATGCTGCTCAGGGTGATAGAGAGATCAAGTTGTGGAATGCCCAGAGTTTAAATTGCTTTGCTTCATTTAGCTTTTTAGAAGCCGTGTGTTTATTTTGCCATACTTTATAACCTTACTTATATTGCTGTTCATGTACAAGCACTCTTTGTGTATATATAGCACAGCAGGAGATACAGTTTTACATAATTTCACTGTCACCAAGCATCTATCAATGAAGAATTTATTGTGCTGTCTACTGTTTTTATATGCTACAGCCATTCTAGAAGAGCTAACTACTCCTTCAATAAGAACAGATGGAAAAGGAAAATATTAGGAAAGCCTTTTTGATTAACTACATTTAGTACTTCACATACTGGAAGGTTGTAGACCTTGGTTCATGTTACTCTGACAAGGTTAAAGAAAAATTACCTAGGAAAGCTGCCCAGGAACTGTCAGAATCAGAAAGTCGTCCCTGTCAAATATTCCAAACAGATTCTACAGACCTCTTCTATGCAAACTTTATACAGAAAAAAGTAGGAATGAAAATCTCTAGGCCTGCAGTCTGCAACATAAAAAAATCAAGTAATCAAAGCTATTTTTCCATCTGTTCCGAGTGAATGAAGATGAGGCTATTATAAATACCACTCTGATGCATGAAAATCATATAGGCTTCAGATAGATAGAGAGGCTGAGGTTATTTTTTAATGAATCAGATGAAAATTACAGCAGATACAGTCTTCTAATTTGTATAAAAATCTCCAAAACCAACAAAAAACCCCAAAATGAAACCCAGCCACATTTAAAATAGAGTTTACTGTATGATACATGAAAATAATAGAATGAAAGAGTGTCTTGGTTTAGAAGGGGTGTTAAAGAATGCCTAGTTCCAACCCCCCTGCCATGGACAGGTTCATCTTCCACTAGACTAATTTGCTCAAAGCCCCAGTGCACCTGGCTATTAACACTTCCAGAGACTGTGTATTGTTGCAGTCACAGAGCCCTTAGCAAGGCCTCCGTGGAGAGAAAATGCATAGTTGTGCTTACCAAGACCCTCTGTTATCTCCCTGTAACACTATTGGCTACATTCCAGAAGCCCTAAGACTAGGTTTTCTCACCCTGACCCCAAACTAATTGGCTAGTACTCCCAATCCTACCTAACCCTATAAAAACCCCTCCATCTGCCCAGTTAGAGAGAAGACGCCGCCCCTGGACCACTTCACGGAACCCCATTAAAGACTTCTTGGAATGCTCTACATGGCTCTTCTCATCTCTTCATACCTGAGCAGGCAACAGCTATTCCTGGCAGGCTAAGAGCTGGAAATCATAAGCTGAATATCACTAAAGAGTTGAACTTCCTGAAAGCCTCAGGCTGAGCTTGCCAGGTTAGCCCTGCGGCTAGGGTGTCTGCTGGAGATCTCCAGGACAAGAGCCGTTCCCAGGACCGGGACCTCGCTGTCCGGGCAATCTGTGGCAGCAGGGGGTCGTTGCCCCCTGGCACCCAACCGCATTAGTGCATACAGTTTCTTTGGGAAACCCATTCCGTGCCTCATGACACTCACAGTAGAGAATTTCTTACTAATACCTGATCTAAACCTACCCTGTTTCAGTTTAAAGATGTTGCTCGTCATGTCACTACACCCCCTTGTAAGTAGCCCTTCTTCAGTTTTCCTGTAGTTCCCCTTTAGGTACTGGAAGGATTTATTAAGGTTTCCTCAGAGCGTTCTCTTCTCAGGGCTGAACAACTCCAACTCTCTCAGCCTGTCTTCATAGAAGAGGTGGCCCTGTCCTTTGCCCCTATTCATGCTGCTCCTCTGAACTCACTCCAGCAGGACCACATCCTTCTTACATTTGGAACCACAGAGACTCTAGGGTCTCACTAGAGTGGAGTAGAAGGGCAGAGTCACATCCCTTATCACTGACCAGGGATACAGTTGGCTCTCTGGAGTGTGAGTACACGCTAATGGATCATGTTGAGCTTCTCACCTACCAACACTGCCAAATCCTCTCCCCAGTGCTTCTCTCAATCCTTTCTTTGCTCAGCTTGTATCTACATTTGGGATGCTCCTGACCCAGGAGTATTTGGTCATGTTGCACTTCATGAGGTTCACACAGGCCCACTTCTTAAGCCTGTGGAGGTCCCTCTGGATGACATCCCTTCCCTCCAGTGTGTTGACTGCACCACAGTTTGGTGCCATTGTCAGACTTGCTGTAGGGAAACTCAGTTCCACTTTCCATGTCAGTGGGATAGTGTCAGTTGCTTTACAGAAGTGCTGATAATCGATGTGTGTAAGATTTTATCACACTCCTCTCTATAAGACTAGAAAAACTAATGTGAATATATTTCTTTATTGGTAATACTAATTATGCATATAAAACCTACATATTCCTTTGAAACATATTTCTAATTTGACCAACCTTCTGAGTTAACTGTTCAGAAAAGCTTTTATATTTTTTTTATTCTCCTTAAATTATCATAAAATCAGCACAAAAAGAAAAGTGTTTGAGTGGGTTGCACAATGAATGGAATGAGGTATATATTTTGCATTTGGGTAAAAACATTCCTAAATCATCTTTAATGATCTATTTTATAATGTAAAGTGCAACTATGACCAGTTGCTGGTTCTTCCCTGTGTATAAATATTATTTAGTCATGTTAAACTGTCTTTTGCAAGTCAAACTTAAAACATTAAGAACCAAGGCATAATTACAGATTTCCAGGCCTCAGCATGCTCCCAAAATACAGGTCATACTAAGGTATGCTCAAAATGAGGCAGCAAAAATGTCTAGTCATGCATACAAAACTTTCAAAAAGCTCACTCTTTTCTATGTAAAAAGTTAACATATATATGTTATTTTATATTTTCTGTCAGTATTACGATAAAAATATGATCAAATTAATTTTCTTTTCTTTTTTTTCATTCTTAGATATTTTTTCTTTGGAACTTTAGTTTACTCACAGCTCCTGAGGATAAGATACAAGAGTGAAGTTCTAAGGCAAGCAGTAATTATGGCCCACCTCTATTATCCATACCTTTTTCACTTCACTTGTCATTGGGCTACTAAGTTGTGTGTGTTTATACTATGCTACAACCCATTTTATATTGATTTATCTGACTGATACCCCCTCACTAAGTGAGGAATATCTAAAATAAGAGGCAAAATATTAGTTAAATACCATTGCAAATTAATATGCAAAAATAATTTGTATTAATGTTTTCTAAATACAAAGGTCTGCGGCCAGATTGGCTTTATCAAGGAGGAAATACATTCTATCTAATAACGATCAGCTCAACATAAGAGATGTATTTCTGGTGGCATTCTGGAATAAGTTCTGCAGACTAAAACCTAACTTGAGAATTCTTCTTCATATCTGACACTTTGTGTTTATTCTGTGTTTTTTGGTCTCCAACAAAGGAAAGATAATTGGCATTTATTTCATTACTCTACACTGAAATCAACCTATAATTATATGTTTGGTGAATTTTGTATTTGAAAAATTTTATGAGTTCTAGAATCTAGTTCAACCAAATCAAAATAAATGAAACAATGATAAAACAAAAATCCCATTATTTAATTCTGTTGTATCCCTGAGGTTTGCCCCAGAAGGTGAGCCCAAGAGATATACTTATCATCAGAATGAGATCTGAGTTTACCATTCCAATGTCAGGAAGACAATTTTTTAATAACTGCTATCCTAAAATCACCAGTGGGGAAGTCTGTTTATTTCAGCTGCAGTGCAGCCTTTGTTCTCTGCCAGTTTCTGAAATCATTATTTGAAAATCATCTTAATCATAGATGAGAATTTTCTATTTTTGGAAACTAACTACTGCTAAAAACAGTTGTAGAATGTTTACATGAATGAAGGGTGCTACTTAGAAATATAGTGCAAAGATTTATACAGAAACTTTTTTTATATATTCTGTATTGTGTGTTTCCATCACAGCACTGGTTTATTTTTCACATTTTAAATAACTACTTAATGTAGAATGCATTCAAGAAATGGGGAAAAAAAAAGTCAGATTACCTAAACTAAGTATCTCTTATGCTTTCAGGCTAAGAGATAATGCTTACACAACACTGAAATTTGAGATTGCACTTTGTCCAACCTGACAATAGATAGTCGTCTATCCAAAAATTGTTTATCCCTTTGAAGTGAAACACAGTACAGCAGAAAATGGTGGCTATCTGTGGTCCTCTGTGAGACCTATTGCAATATCAGAGGGAAAGACAGCCTGTGTCAAGGGCTTACAAGGCACTAAACATTTTATGGAGTGCAATTTGAGTTCAGAAGGTAAAAAGAGTAATGCTGGAAAATCCTCTGACATGCCTTCCTGAAGTTCTCAGTTCATTCAAGCTATGTAGCTGATGGAAGATTGCTAATACTTGCACCAAGATTCAGGAAAAAAAAAAAGGCAAATTCATAATATTTTGGTTTAGAATTAAAGGAGAGTAATATGCTTCATACCAGTCAAAACTGTGATAAAAAGTTTGATTTTCTTTTTATGAGAGTATAAATTTAGCTCACAAATGTAACATTTGTTCAGTATTTGATTTCTTCCTGCAAAAGCTTTGATTAAAAACACCTGTACACACATGCAGAA
The DNA here is from genome assembly GCA_013400315.1 of Bombycilla garrulus. Classification (NCBI taxonomy): domain Eukaryota; kingdom Metazoa; phylum Chordata; class Aves; order Passeriformes; family Bombycillidae; genus Bombycilla; species Bombycilla garrulus. Next base: position 90,045 of record VXBU01014897.1, read on the forward strand.
GTGGCATAGCACAATATGAATAAAATGTGCTCTAGATGTCTAATTAACATCTCAAATCCTACTATTGGTGGGATCTTGATTGAAGGGGGTGTTTTTGGCAGGGTTGAATGGAAACCACTACTAAGTCCTATGAAATACAATATTTCCTCTGGGAATAATCTAGAAAACAAAATTTGCTATTAATAAATCATAAGTATGATATAAAGATAGAGGAAATTATCTTAAACTAGAATGTTCATCATATAGTGTGATCTAATGAGTTCACCTCGTGTTACCTCTTCAGCATGCTGGCTGATAATGTAGTGGAGAGCAGTTACAGGACTTACCATACAGAAAGCAGGAAACAGCCTGTGAAAATGAGGTCATAGCCTTGAATAATATTCCATATTTACAGCAGATAATTAATTTATTCTTACTTCCCTCTATGACTTAAGCTTACAAAAGGTTAACAAAACTTTTGACCATAAAACCAAGCTTTGTATGTGTTTTTGTGGGGAAAAAAACAGATTTCTACTAGGATCTTTGACCTAGAGAAGAGGCTGCATCACAAACTATTGAGTCAAGAGTAAACCTACACTTGCTTAGAGATGAAGCATGTCAGAAATATTTTACAGTGGAATCTTCATTTTTTGAGAGCATGAAATTTCCCTCACTAAGTGACTTTAGCACAGCTGGGGAATAGTCACAATAAATGTAACAGTTTATGTCATATATCAGATTTTAGAAGACGATCTAAACCAGAATTTCAACATTATGTTCAGAATGTAATACTATGCTACCTCAGAAATAAAATAAAAATTAGATCTTAACTAAATATAAAGGATGGGAAAGAGAAGAAATAATAGTAACAAGCAAGACTAAAGAAAATATATTGTTAAGATTGGAAGACTCAGATACTCTCATCTTGGTGGAGTGACAACTGTTGATATCTATCACAAATTATTTTTGCTTGAGTATCCATGGAAAAGAGTTAGCAAAGTGTTGTAAATTTTCATCATTGCACACTTCTCAGTTACTGCATTATGAATACCAGAGGATTGGAAAAAAACATAAGGAAGAAAACAATGAACAAACAAAAGCAACAATGCAATGAGCCAAATAATTTTGCCCCTGTGGAACCTAAAAGACTATATTTTCTTAATGTGCACTCTCAGTAAATACTAAGCAGGAAGTAGCCTTGTATTGTCTGGGAGACTAGAAGGTGATGCAATGTAGCTTTTCTTGACTAGCTTCCATGATTCTTTGTAATATTGAATTTTTCAATAATTTTAAGGATAAAAACATTTGAAAATGGTCATGGAATAGCCTGTGTAGGAATGGGATGACATCCTACTACCACTGTTTCAGAGAAAGGGGAGCTAATCAGTATCAGCTAAGAATTTTTTTCTTGTTGCTCTATGCAGTGGTATCTGTGTGCTAAGAGTGAAGATATAAAGGCACATTTGTCTTTAACTGTGCCTTTAAAAAAAAGTGTTATATGACAAAGTTCTGGATAATTTCAGCATAAGTCCAGTACAACTAACCCACTTATGATACTTTCATGTTCCTCTTCATTAACAAAACCCATTAAAATGCTAATTAAGACTATGTATGTAGGCCTATTCAAATTATTATAAAGTTGAAACTAAATCAATATTATAATATAGAAAAAATGATCCTAGCAATCCTAGTAAAGCTACTCCTTTATTATTATTGATTAACAAACATTAACTTCCATGGAATTTTTTGTTGTCTGTAGGTGAGTGTTTGGCTGCCAGTCTCAGGTTTTTTTTGCAGTGAACAGAAGAAAGTGACTTTTGAAAATTCATATTTTTGTAGCTCACTTTTCCATGAAGAAAGAGCTCTGTGGATGTCAAGAATCCTAAGAACTTTAAGTCTGATGCAGCATAAGGCCTCGTCTGGATATCTGAGACAGTCCATCTATCCCTACTTAATTTATAAATACTGATTCCTTTCCTCTGCTCACCTCCCATATTGTGCCATCACAAGTGTTTTAGATCATGCTTACTCTCTCTTTCCATCTTTAAAATGGCATCAGCTGCCCTGGGGAGATGTGGATTTGCCTTCAATGTCTACAAAAGTAAGCAGAAGTGACTACCTTAAGTTGAACTGGCTGCTTTTCAATATTTACATGAAAGCAAATTAATCTCATCAATAGGAAACTACCTTGCTGTA
>VXBU01014899.1:0-36732 GCA_013400315.1 Bombycilla garrulus
ACATCTCCTACCACTCTTGGACCTTCTTCCAGTTTCCAATGGTTTCCTTAAATGTTTGTGTCAAAAAAGTGATAGGGATCTTACTATCTGAAGGTTGGTTAGTTGGGGGTACTGATACCAAAATAAGTGGGAAAATGTAGGATAAATGGCAGAAAACCAATCTTTCTTGGTGTCTTTTTGTCTTTTAAGCTTCATCTCAGTATATGACTTTCGCCACTGAGTTGTGTTGATTAATTGGGATTGGTTGGTATAAAACGTGTGGTATTGCTCCTGTAGCATAATTACTAAATGCAGATACATTTGGGAAATCATTACTTGAAGTTTATTCATAAATAGTCATGTATTTTAACTCAGTTTTCTCCAGACTTTTGATTTCTGCAAACCGTGGTTATGTGAATGCTCCCAAGAACAAGACTACACTGGGGATTTGGATTTTTTACAGAAATGCTCTTTCAAATCCTAGAGAAATGCATGTTGTATTTACTAAGTTTAAAAGCAGCCAAGATGATAGCAGCTAACATTTTCATGCTTTTTATAAAATGACATTTTGAAGCTTTGTGCTGCTTCAGTCTTTTCACAGGGTGCCTTGAGGGGCTGTGGCAAAGGGTCTTCCATTAAATATATAAGTAAAAAATAAAGAGTGATGTCTGGAAATCCCATTGGAAGCAGAATAGCTGAGATGTTAACTGTGGGGTGTGTGTTTGTGTAGAACAGGAATTTAAAGTTTTCTGAACCTGGTTGGGACAGTGCCTACTCCTTTTTAATCAGTTCCTACAGCAATACTTATATCAAACAAGTAAGTCCTGGGGAGTTACTGCCAACCCAGCAAACCATAGCCATGACTTTTTCTCAGAAAATGAAACATCTGGGGGAAAGGTAAGAGTGTTCTTGCTTTGATTTTTCTTTTAAGTAGATTTTAAATAAATTTTTGCCCTTGAATAGATGGAGTATCCAGGTCTCAGGATGCTTTTCTGGGATTAGATACTGTATTTATAAAAAAACCAAAATACACTCTTCTGTTAAGAGCAGAATTCAGGGGAGGGTATTTTATTGTTCAGAAATGCCTTATGCAGGGCCTCCTACAGCTGCACTTAGAAATGCTAAAACATGAGTGAATCTTTGATCCACTGTGTGTATTCTTGCTTGCTGCAGAGCCTGTGTTCCTGTAAATTGATGAGAGCTGATGGTTGAGAGCCTCAGTTACACGTGAGCACGGAGAGACAAGCGCTCCAGAAAGCGACAGACTACTGCTGAGCAGGAGTAAAGCTAAATAAATTAAACTAAACTTCTGTTAAAAACAAGTTCTCAAATACTTGGAGCAGGCAAGGCAGCTCCTACTGAGTTCTGCAGAGGAAATCAGAGCGTAGAATGAAGATATTTTTCTGGTTTGGGTGTTTTTTTTTTCTTCTTCACTCACTCTTGATCAAGGGGCTTATATGTGATGAAGCCATTAGCAATAGCAACAGGTCCTTCTGGTTTATTTCCATTTAACATAGAATATTCTGCTAACTTCCATTGGAAGTCATATTGATCAGATTCTTTCAGTGTGCTGTGATTGAAGTGGCTCTTTAAAAGCAGGAGCTCAAAACCTCCCTTTTGTTGGCATCGTTGGTGCAGCAGGATTTGGAGAACTCAGAAAATCAGCTTGGCTTTGATCTCAGGATCAAGGCTGCTCCTGCATCTTGGCTTTTCATTTTCTTCTCTCCTTATCTTGCTCCATCTTTTAGGATGTTTAAGGACTTGTGTGTTTGTTTGTTGTTTTGGTTTTTGTCCTCAGAAGGGCGGTAGAATCAGGATTGTGGCAGTGTAACACCATGCTGGATGAAGCATGGGCTGGAATGAGGGCATAACTTAGGAAAAATAAGTTTCAGTTGAAGTCTGAGGGAGTAATTAGTAGCAGAGGTTACTGTCTTTCCAGTAGCTGAAGACATTTAAGAGATTAGTGTCCATCACTACTTGATGCTGTGTTCAGACTATTTCTGATTTTGTTTGTTTCCATGATGCTGTTTTCATAAACAATGTCATTTTGCATTTACAGATTATTACTGAGGATTAAAATGAAGGACCTTATTGGCATAAGATCATTCTATTTCAGGTTCATTCAGAGCAGCTTTTCTGTGTACATGAAAAACTGGGCACAGTCATGGCCTCCCAAATTACACAAATCTAATCCATTTCCCTGACTGCTTTGTTTTCTCTGCTTAACCAGGAAAAGTCGACATAAGCTCAGACCATTTTTTGGTGTTGGTGCTTTTTTTTATAACACATTTGTGTGTAAGCTGTGAAAAAGCCAGCTCAGCTGATGGGTTCTTGCTGGGTGCAATATTGTTCTGTTCTGGCTCCTGTTGACTGATTTTTATGTGCACAGCAGCAACATCCCTACCTGTCAGTCAGCAAAAGAATTTCACTGTGACCATCCTCGTCCTCCTTATTGTGTGTTTGTGGAGCAAAGATTTCCCAGGAATGATCCCCTTACTTGAGGCTGACAGCTTAGGATTGAATTCTTCCTCTGGCAAAGGCTTGTGCACCTGTGTTTTGGAGGGATTAGGGTTTGTCTGAAGTAAAGTAAGGTGTGTTGGGGAAGCACGTTGGAGAAACCACCCTTTCATACCCATTTTTCACCTTAATTAATATGTATATTAGTTAATTAGAATGGTGTATGTCGTAGATTATAGGCTGTTTGTTATAACAGCTTTTTTAGCATCACAGTGATCCTGTCTATTTAATTTTATTTTAATATTTCATGGTTGAACAGGACTTCTTCCTCACAAAGTCTTTTATAAATTATAGTTTCCTGCCACTCTGAGAACGCTACATCTCTATGTCATTTTCTCTCTTAGAGTAAGTGTGTTTTAATTAGAGGAAAGAAAGCTCAGCTGGCTGGAGCTACACACTAAGCTGAATGCTTTCTAATAATCTCCATCCTGCTCCTCAGTCAGCAAGGAAAAAATCATCTTTTCAATTTGTTCCCCATTAAAATGGCAGAGTAGATCAGGTCAGTTCTGTCTTAATATTCTTTTTCTGTCAGAGACTAATGGCATCCTCCCAAGGAAACCAAGGATGAGAAACTGTATGAAAGTGCTGCTTCCCTGGATGAAGCTTCTGCCAATCTACTGCCGACTTTTTAAGACAGATTTTGTAAGAAAGACTGTGCAGTAGTAATCAGTGAACAGTCTCTTGGTAACTTGTCTATATTTTGACTCATTTATACTTTTAGGCTCTTAATTTTTATGGCAGTGAATGCTCTATCTTGCCTTGTGTGGAAAACAACTTCTTGTTGTGTTTATCCCTTCTCTTTTCGAGTCACTGGGATAAGGTTTTCCATGTCCCTGTATAGTGAGCAAAGAGCTGCTCCCTTTTCAGCTTCCATATCAACAAATTTCAAGATCTCTTTCATGTCTAATACCTTTAATATCTATTTTCTGAACTTTTTTCTCTCTACTAGTGCCATCTTTTTTAAAGGACAGACTGATTGCTCTATACCTTGTCTTTTTTGACTGGCTCTGTACGTATTCAAAGTAAACAATGTGAATTTTGTGAGAAAAGGCAATGAGTCTTGTGTGCAGGAGGATTTTAGACAGTGGCTTAGAGTTTGGAACAGCCCAGAGACTGAGTTTAAAAAAAAAAAGGAGCATTCACATCACCCATCCTGTGCCCAGTGAGGGATCTGTACATGGAAAAGCTTGACTCAGTTTTATTTTGAACACTGTGGAAGAAATAGATCTCACTATCTGAAGGTTGGTTAGCTGGGGTACTGATACCAAAATAAATGGGAAAATGTAGCCTAAATGGCAGAAAATCGATCTGTAGTCCTGTAATGATCCAGAAGGCTCCTCAGGGACATAATGGAGCCTCATTTCAGGAGCTGTTTTTTAAAAATTTGCAGTAGCCAGGTAATAAAGGAAATCCTGCGCTGGCAGGTTTGGACTAATAAATCTTCTCCATCCTGTATGTGTCTGTTCTGTTGTTGGTTATTTTGTGCACTTCAGAAAGACCCCTTGGACATGGAAAAGGCTATTTTTCCTTAAAATATACTTAACTAGCAGGAGTGCAGTGTGCAGTTGTTTATCCGGAGGGGACTAGGAGAGAGCTTGAATGCTCTTTTGAAGGCTTCCAACAGGTGACCACCTGGACCAAAACCAAATTTACTGGCTCTGGTTATCAAATGAAAAATTTAAATTGGTGGGGCCTGAACAGAATGATCCAAAAAGCACAGAAAAACATATTCTGCAAGGTGTTGTTTCAAGGTATAGTTCTAAATTTTAGCTGCTGGAATTGAGTAAGTCTGAACTGCAAGTTTCCTAGGTAATGCTGTGTAACAAAGTTGAGTTTTAATCATGAGTGACTGCTGCATTTGCTATAACAAAGGCAGAAGGAAAAGAATGTAACTCAACAGTTCTTCCTGATGCATTCAATTTTTAGCTATTAATCAGGTGGACTGAATGGGAGAAAAGGGAGTGAGAGGTGAAGGAGGGAGAGGATAAGTTCACCCACTGGTGCCTGGTTATTGCTAAAATGACTTGACAAAATTTCCCCGAACACTAATTTTTCAGTGCTTCAAGTTGTGCAGTGAGCATCTCCTAAATCATATTTCTAGAGATATGAAAGGAATGCCATCTGTGGCTGCTAAATCTGAACCTTCACATACATTGCTTAATTCTTTGAGTGGAATGACTGCTGCACTTGAGGTAAAAATATGTGAAACATCAGTAATACCAAGGAAGCAAAGCATTTCTCCGGTCTTCTTTTTTTCCTCTATGCTTTAAATAACCGTTTTGTCCCTGCATAAGTAAATCTAATTTTTACTTTTCTAAATCAGCAGGAAAAAATTACGACTCTACATGTAAAGGGAAAAAGATCCTGTGAGGAGCTGCTCAATTTTGTGCAAATGAAAACAGAAAGAAAGTTCAAATGCTTTTTGCAACTACCAAGTTCCCCTTGGAATTAACTGAGTGTTTTGGAATTAATTGAATATTACACTGCAAAAATGTGTGGCCTTAACACTTCGACTCTGCACAGGAGCAATTCCATTTAATAAGATGTAGGCACTGATCATGTGGAGAATATGCAATGTAGTAACAGAGCTATCAAAAAATTTCATTTTACATGAGATCTGAAAAAGCTGGGGATTCAAATTTTTTAAAGCAGAGGTCTGAGGTATGTATTTTTTTATTCCTTTGGTTGTATTGTTTGATTTTTAAAAAGCAGGAGAGATGCTTTTTAAAAGGACTCTTAATCTTTCAAGCTGGTAAGCTAAAATGACAGCAGTTATAAATTATGAATCACTTTATTTGTAAAATATTCATTGTTTTTATCCACTTGATATTCTATAAGTACATAAACAGAGCACAAGCATGAAGGATTTACCTTCCTACTTAGAATTTATTTAACTCTTACTAAAGTTATGTCAAATATGTCCAGATGATTTTCATGGGAGAAAAATTATGTTGCATTCAATACTTCTTAAAGATCCCAGCCAACTTTTTATGTAACATTTTTCTGCCTGTTAAAAACTTGGAGAATATTCTCCAATTTGTTCATCATAAGCAGTAGATAGAAAAATGCAAGGTTTTAAGGCAGAATTTACTGGGCAGAACGTTGTGGGTTTTTTGACCACATTTGTTACACATCCTGAAGAAAAGAAGCAGCATTCTGAAATTATTGCAAAAGACAATTTTTTATATATAATACTATGCATATTTTTTCATATATGTAAGAAAAGTGTTCTTTTAGCCCTTTTTAGTTTCTTAAAAATGCCTTTACTAAATTTGTTCGATATTGTGATAGAAGTATTTAAAAACATGATTATAAAATGTTACTTTAAAGTTTTTAACATTCAGTGATTAAGAGCTTGAATTACTGTTAAGTTTTCTTAGAAGACTTAGCAATACATCTCTCCAAGTTGATCAGTACTACAGTGTCAATATATGGCTGGACTAGATAATTTAAAATTGGATTTTAGAATTTAAAACAAAATGGAAATGGATAGGAAATTGAAAGGTTCACTCAGAAATAGTGGAAATATATGCAAAAGTGTTGAAGGCTCACAAAATGCAGCTTGATACATCTGTATGCTTGTTTAAACTAGATATGTTATCACTTTGTGTTTGTTCTACTTTCTGGGTGTGTTGACAATTTTTTCCTTGTCTCCCTTACCTGCTTTCCAAGCAACAAAATGACCAGCCCACTCTGAACCCTGACAGAAAACCTCCTCAAACATGCCACACCCCCCTGCCTGGAACCCAGACTCTAACTGAACAAGTTCATGAAACCTTTTCGTGCTCTTCTCAACACACAAATATTTGCCTTAATTCTCTGCCCCTCACGTGTTCAGCAGCGCTGCCGCTGAATTTGTGCGCAGGATTTCCCTGCAGGAAGCTTCTGGATGTCTGTCAGTGAGGATCCTAAGGGATCTCGCTGGCGTTTCCTTAACCTTTTCACTGAGACGGGTTCCCTTTTTTGGAGGCTTTCAAAAGATTTAATTCTAAACAAGGGGTATCATCCTCAGTGCATTTCGCTCGCCTCGCCTCAGGTGATTTTTCAGTCTTGGAGTTGAGCTGTCAGTGGGAATTCAGGGAACTTTTTCCATTGCTTTCTCTGCCACTGGCAGGGTTTATAGAGCCGGTGGACGATCCCTTATTAGTTCCAGAGTGGGACTTACAGAGGCTAACGGGGTTTGCATCACCGCTGGCAGCTGGCACTAGACTTGAAATAGAGAGCAATAGCGAGTTTTGATAACACACAGCTCTGGAAATGCTCTCAGAGTAAGGACCATCTTGAAAGATGAGTACAACACGAGGAGAATCTTCTCTGAGTCTGCTGCTCCTCAGTGTGAAGCACAAGATGTTGTCAAAACATGCTGTTGGCAGGCATCTAAATAAGGAGCAATTGCTAGCAGACGTTATTGAAACACTCAGACTGCAGGAGAAGTGTCAGCATTTGCTGTTTCTTGGATGACAAACTCGGTATCGTTCAGCTCCTTTGTGGTGTCTCATCCTCCTTGCGTTTGAAATTGCAGCGGTATTCTTTCTAGGAGGAAAATTATTTATAGTTATTTCTTTATAGCCGGGAAGATAATAACTTGGACTTCACACAGCCTGTTCAGGGGGAGAAAACACAAAGTTCACTGCATGGAATTTGTTTGTAGCTTCAGCTTTAATTCCCTGCATCAGATACCCTGGCAATTAGCGCAGGGATAGACCTGAACAGTGACAAATCCTTCACAGGTCGAGGAGGTGAACTGCTTCACCCTCGTGGCTCTGTGGGTTCAGGGCTTGTCTACTGTAAGGTTAAAATTTGATGTGATAATTTAGAACAGCTGCCTTTTGACAGGAAGATTCACTTTCAGCAAGGGAAGAAAAAGCCATATGGTAAAAGTTGGTGCTGTGCCAGGCCTGAAGAGCTGCACAAGTGATACAGGACAGTTCTCTTTGACAATATGCTTGAAGTAATGCAGTTTACTTGCCATTGGTGTTTCCAATCTGTGTGCTTTTTTTGAATCATAACTGATGTACAAGTACTTTTTTTCCTAGCTATTTCTATCTAATAGTTTTTTTTAAAACAATGATGATTAATTGAGAGAAAAGGGGGGGGGGTTTTAGCAATACACAGTTTATTCATAGCCAGATCCAGACCACTCTTTGTACTCTTAAAAACACAGCAAAGTTTTATAGAATGATTGCTTGGAAATTTTCAAGTAAATTACCATGTGTTTTCAGAGGCTGTGTCCCACAATTCAGATGCTTTTAGCAGAGTAAATTCACTTAAGTGACACTGCTTTTGTTCACATACTTAAATTTTAGTAAATTGGGCATGGGAAATAGCATCAAACCTCATGAATTTACTAATTCACAGTGCTTGTTCTGAACAGTAGTGGTTAATTGGAATAAGGTGGTCATCAGGAGTTTGGAATCTTATGGAGAATTCATCTGTCCTCCAATTTGGAGGAGGGGAATAATTTGTCACAGTAATTAGTTCTATGTAAAAAACCCACAGATTCTTTTTGATGTGGCAGAGATTTTTTAAGGTAAGGAGAATAACAGAATAAATTACTTGGAGTGCCCAGCTCTTACATTTAAAAAATGCCACTAAACAAGTGACCAAAAACCTTCCACCAGCAATGCACTCCCATTTAGAAATACTTTTTTTGGTGTATTCCATTCCCTTGTTTCCTCCCTTAATGAGGATGCGACAAAAACCTGTTGTTAAAAGAAAAAAATTCTTTGCCTCTCCTAGGAAAAAAAAGAAAAAGAGAAAATCTCTGAGGTGATTATAGTAAAGCAGTAAAATATGTTGAATGGTCATCTGTTACCCAGCTGAGCTAAGAAAAGACCTAAAGTGTGGCAAACATATTAAAGTCAGATATTAAATATGTTCTTTGATGTTTTGCAACCCTATACAGAGGTCACTTATGCAGAATTTGACCTAACCTGACCAGACCCTTTATCTCTGTAAGAAGTAATGCTGAGATTTAGGTATGCACATATAGAATTGTTTATTTAGAAATGTCTTCTTTAGCAATTTTTTAATGCCCCATTAATATTCGGATGATGTAGAATCCAGAAAGTAAAAATTCCTCTTTTGTTTTCCTAATGAATGGTATAATGTAGTCCTTCTTATTCTAACAACAAAAAATACAAGCAAATTGTTCAATTATCTATAATTCAGATTTAACAGGAGCATCTCCAGCTGCTGTAATGTGCCTCTCTAGATGCCAGAACAACTTGAACTCTCTGAAGGTCTAACAGAATTTTTTTCTTTCTGATTTTGGTAATGTGATCCTGAGATGACAGCTCTGGGTAGTTCATTTTAAGGAGCTACTCTTCAAATCTGTTCTAGGAGTTTTCAGATTTTGCTCCCGAAGGGATAAAATGGAGAACTGAAGCAGGACTGAGGGACTGTGACTTGAAGTGGGGTCAAGGTGTGTTCACCACGAGCATGAGATCACTGCAGCTGCAAACCCAGAGTTATCCTGGGGAGGAGGAGGAGGATGAGTGGGAACTGAGACATTTTAGCTGAAGAAGTAGGCAGTTAGAAATCTCAGCTAATGAACCTTCATCTTCATTAATTAATAAGCCATTCCTTCAACTGCTGCTTTGATGCAGTGTATGATGTCTCTGGCTTTCTTGACTTTGAGTGTCCAGAGCCTTCACCTCGAGCTCATACAGATATTTGTAAATGCAGAGGATGGAATTTGGAAGACATGAAATTTTTGTGTGCGTGGCATTTAATAAGCAGTGCCAGTCTTGTTTCTCACACTGTGTGAGGGGATGAACTGGTAGTGAAATTAACAGTGAAAGGGGAATCAGCTGCTGTGTCTTTTCTCTGCCCACACCAACCGCAGCAGATGGTGGGAGAAAGCTAAAAGCATTTTTTATAAGAGGGTCAGAATAAGAAAGAATGAGAAGAAAGAGCTAAAAAAAATCACCATAATAAATAAAATATACTTATTTCACAGAAAATTAAATGCTGCAATCAGTATTCTCAAAAAAAAAGGTTACTAAGAGGCTCTGCTGAGAAAAGAAAGAATATTGATTTTAGTTCAGGCAGGAGTATGAGTCAAAGGTGTCTTTAAAGGAGGATGTAAATCTCTATGCAAATTTAGTCTGTGCCCAACTGCTGAAGGTATTCATGATGCTGGGGAAAAAATGTGGTGACTGCTTCAAGTCCATGTCTGGGTAGGTCTGTGTCACAGTCTCACATGGAATTGATCTGTAAATAATAATATTGCAATTGTCATTATGATGGTGTTACACTGAGGGATTTGAAGCTGTTTTGGGGTACAGTAAACAGCGACACATCTCCTGTGTTTCAGGGAGCCCTGTCTATAGATGAAGCTGAGCTAGAAAAGGTTTATTGTTTTCTCAAAAGCTTTCTCTCAGAGGAAGGCTTGAATTGTCTCTCTGAATTCTGTCTGGCCAGTTCCCTGACTTTTCTTTGTGTCACTGAATGTCCAAGAGCTCTGGGTATGTACCTAGCAATTTCTCAGAAACTACGGAAGTGACTTGGGGGGTTGGACTGGAAGATGTCCAGAGGTTCTTTCCTACCCTGGCAATGCTGTGATTCTGTGAAAGCCAAAATACTGCACCTTGTTCTGAACTCAGTGGACTGTGTGGTGGTTTTTAGTTTGTGGGGGTTTTTTTGTTTGTTTTTTTGGTTGTGTGGGGGTTTTTTGGGGTGTTTCTTTTGTTTGTTTTGAACTTGAAAAGCCTTTTATCCAGCGTCCTTAATGGAGGGACATGAAATGAAGTGCTTGTCAGTGATGTGACATAGAAACCACGGTCACATCCATGGTTTCCCTTTGTAGGGATGACTCAGAGGTGTAGTTTATCATCCTCATCCTTTGGGAACTGCTGCTTTGTGCGTGTTCATGGGCAGGCAGCTGCTGTGGCCGGGGAAGGGGTGAGGTGTGTGTGTGCAGCAGAACTCCCAGTCCTCCTCTCCCTGCTCTCTTTAGCCCCTTACAGAAAGTGAGAGGAGGCTTTCAGGTGATGGGTCCCTCAGAGGCTTGGAGGAAGAGGGTAGCAGAGCTTTTTGGGCTGGAAAAAAGTTAATCCTTGTTTGCCCTCGCTCTGCAGCCATGCTACTGATCCGTTCTAATCCACAGCCAGTCTGAAATGTGATGACAGTAACACAGCTCGCAGGAGTTTTCACTCAACCGGATTTCGAGTTTTACCTCTGATCCACATCTGCAGTGTGATAACAACCTAACCTTTTAATTTTTAATCTCTTGCCTGAACAACTAGGCCCTGCTTCTCCCCAAAATTAAGTGCTGGTCTTTAATTGAAAAATACACAAAGCACTGCCAAATCCTGTGGTTAAAGCAGGTGTTCAGGCACAAGCCTGTTTAGTAAAGAGCTTATTTAAACATGGATTAAAGGCTTCTTTGGAATTGAATGCTTTGTTTTTTTCTTATGCAATAATTACTTTCCAGAGCCTGTGTGTTTTAAATAACTGCCTTAAACCCTAGCATGCCCTCTACCCCAAATTCTCTCATAATTAGGGATTGTTTTACAGCTTGTCAGTTATCCATCTGCTGGGAAGTTTGCTGGTCTGACTTGCAGTCAGGGCAGCCGAGCTGTCACCTCCCGCTTGTCCCTTGGCCTCAGATCCCCAAATGTGCATCTACAGGTTGCAGTCGTTCAACCCACAGGTGTTTTCTTGGTTTGGTGTGGTCTGGAGGAGAGAAGGCTTAGGGGAGACCTTTACTCTACCTGAAAGGAGGCTGTGGCAAGGTGTGGAGCGGCCTTTTCTCCCAGGGAACTGCAGCAGGACAAGAGGGCACAGCGCCAGGCTGTGCCAGGGAAGTTCAGGCTGGCCAGCAGGAAGAGTTCTTCCCCTGGAAGGGGGAGCTGGCCTTGGACTGGGCTGCCCAGGGAGGTGGTGGAGTGTTCCAGAAACACCTGGACGTGTCGGTGCCCGGGTATGGTTGGACTGCATGATGGTGGAGGCCTTCTCCAGCCTTAGTGATTCCACGATTCTGTGCTCCCCTCAGTTATTTTTCTTAGGCCCGTTGGATTCAATGTTGTGCTCCTGCCTTCTACATTGGTCTTTTTGCTAGACTGGAGGTTTGAAAGCAGGGAAGGTGTTTTACCCTGGATCAGTTTGGCCAAGTCTCTCAGATTCCCAGTCCTCCTGCCCAGACACGTGTGAACACAAGGTTATGCGTTCATAACCTCACTGTGGGATTCAGCTGATTCTGAGGGATCGTGTGGGAAGCTCTGAAAAAAGTTGCTGGGGGTTAGGACTTTAGAAATTCTCTTGAACATCTTAGAGGTGACGTGTTTTGAAACAGTTAAGACTTTTGGTCTTTCCTTGCAGATTGTTAATCTGCTTTGGGGCATTTCACTTTGTTTTGTGGTGTTTGATGACGTGTTTGTTGACTTTCTGTAGACTGTTTTCCCATTACTTGAAAATCTGTCTGTGTCCAAAGGCTGACTTAAAAACAACTGAAGGAATAAACAGTGTTATATATTCTCTCTGCAAACAATTTAGAAACACTTACTATTTTGGATAACAGTCAGGTCCTGCAGTAATTTGAGAAGGTTTCTAGTTGAGGGAAAATTGAGAATGTATCCTTTTTTCATTCCTTCAGTAATTAAGAAGGTTTTTGGAGTGAGATGTACTTGACTGTTGTGTAATGGAGACTCTTGGATGTGAGCAGAATCATTCACATCAGGTCCCATTAGGAGTTCCCTTTATCTCGAGCTGAACACATGAAGAGATGAGACAACTGTGATTTTGTATGAAGACTGGAAAACAAAAATGTTTACGAAGACAGCTATTGATAGAGATATTAAACATTCCCATCGGAGAGTCATCAAAAGCGTGCCTGCGAGGCTTTTGTAACTTCCAGTGAAATGTTTCCTGACAAATAAAGGCTTGTTCATTCTGGGGGAGATCCTTGGAAGAGAAATGAGTAAAAATGACCGGTGGCTCTCAGAGTCCATTTCCCTGAGGAGCAGGAGCAGCCTCTGCGCCAGCAGCCATCCCTAAGGTCAGAGCATTCATTTCTACCTTTGTGGTTGTTAACATAACTCTGCACTTCACGTCCTGACGCTGTGATGGGCCCGAAGAGCTCTGCCCAGGCTGTTCTTCCTGCCTGTGTGCCGTGTTCTGCCTTGGGAAGGGGGGTGGGTTGGCAGGGGAAGGCAGCTTGCACCCCTCAGAGCTGGCAAGCTCTCGCGCTCAGGATTGATGCTGCTGGCTGGCTCGCAGTGGGAGCCACTGGAACCAGTGACAGAGACAGATGATGGCACACCGGAGCCTGTCAGCTGGAAATGGCAGGGGCAGAATCAGGAGGAGTGCTTTCCTCATCAGCAAAGCTTGATGTTGGCCTCCTGTGAAGGAGGGACATTGGGGAATGGCTGCCTGGTGGAGGATGTGTTTTCTTTTTTGTTACATTTTAGATGCAAAGTCTCTAAGCACAAGTCAGAGTTGTTGCTTGTGCTGTCACCAGAATAATTTGTGAAGTTCCCATTGGTTTAATGGGAAGAAGTCAAGAATTTCAAACAATTAGCTCTTGGACAGATGAGGAGAATCTGTGGCTTTTTGATAAAATGTTGTTCCTCTTAAACAACAACACATCTCTCTACAGTCAGGAAAGCAGTGCACTACCTTAGTGGATAAATTTTTTGTGTGTGTGAAATACAAAATCAAAACACAAAGCAGATAATGGAATTTGCAAAATTATGAATTAATTATTTAGCTAATTTACCAAGAGAAGATCTTTAGCTTTGTAAGCCACTCAGAATCACTTCTCTGTACTGTGATTTAAAGTACAAGACAGTTGGTGTGCTAATAATATTGATCAAGTGGCATTCTTTTAGATTCCTCAATAACTAACAGCAACATGAACTTTGAAATATTACAATGAAATATGTACCATTTGTGTGCTGTTAATTCTAATGAAGGTTATCCAATTAGAAAACAAAAGCATTTGGCTGTGTGACTTTACTAATAGATGGAGTCCAACTTTCTAATGATCAATTTAATAAACAAATAGCGTAGTTAAAAAGATACTTTAGCGCATATTTAATCTAAAAATAGTATCTCCTTAAACAATAGAAAGGCAGCAGCTAAGCTTCACCAGCACAAGTATTTGCCATAATTTTGTGTGTTTAAATGCAATTTTGTCCAGCTGAAACTTAGGTTAGACTGTAGAAAGCTATGTACACCCTGGTGTTTTTACAGCTCTCATTATTCAGGATCCAGCCCTGCCACTGAGAAACTTAATTTAATGTTTGTACATCAAGGCTTTATAAAAAAATAAATAAATGTTTTTTATCAGTTACAAAAAGTATCACCAGTGGCCCACACATGTTTTCTTACAGAAGAATTATAACCTGAAGGCTTTGTTTTTATTGCTGTTGGGTTTGTATTTTACAGAGTCCTCGTGGTCCCAGTTTCATTACAGCTAAACGCATGAAAAATGCTCCCATTAGCAATATATGGAAATGGTTTGCAAATGGTTTGCTCGTTGCCTGTAATTTAGGAGTTTGCATAAATTACTCCATTCACAGGGCTGAACTTCCAGCGTGCCTGAGGGCTTTGGGCCTGGGCTTCTGGTTCAAATCAGTCTGTGCAATACCTTAAGAGAAAACCTGTCTTTTTCTGCCTTGGTTTTTGGTCTTGATGTATATTTGTGTCACATCTCTGTGCAGAGCTATAGATACAGACACATAAATACATAGGTACATCCCACAAAGAGAACAAAGTCTGTTCTTTTTGCGGGCCTTCAGAGAGCAATTTGCGAAACACAGGACAGGGAGATTTATTTGAAAACACATGGAAACCGTGGGGGTGAAGCCTGAAGAGGCCCCTTGGCCCAGCATGGGATGCTCCACCTTAACCTGGATCAGGTTGGGTGACCCCGTGCTGGGGCTGGCAGCCTGCAGGAGCTCTTAGTGAGCAGGGAAATCTGCCTCTCAGCCCTCTGTCCATAAAGCCAAAACAGAGAGGAGGTTTTGCCTAATGCGAGTTGTGCAATCAATAAAAAAATGAAACAAAAAGCAATGAATAACAGTTACACATTTAATCCCAAAGCACCATAGTGCTAAGGAAAAAAAAAAGGCATGTATGTGAATTTAGTTGAATTGATGAATTGGTTTGTTGGTGTAAATAATAATTGATGCTTTCAAATGTAGGAGGTCTGTTTTAAAACTCTTTTTCAATGAACAAGTTACCAAGGCATGTGCAGTGAGAAGAAAGCTTGGTGCAGAAATAAAGTATTAGAGTTCTGTAAAGCCCCTAAAAGCTCTTGTGTCTGTAGCCAAAAAAAGTGTTTATTTGCTGGACTCGAACTGTGATTGGAATACTTTGATTTTAGGGTTTTTTGGCTCCTTTTCCTTGAGTAAAGCTCATAATTCATTTAGAGCTTGAAAGTAATTACTCAGATAATGCAGTAAGTTATTATGATCTGAATGGGTGGGGTTTTTTTAATACTTTATAGTTTGTGTTGTCTCAGCGTTGTTCGTAAGTGTTATGTATTTTTTATGAGAACTGAGTTGTTCTTTTTTTAGTGGCAGACTCTTGCTCACTCTCTTTAATTCTGAATTATGAGTGATTTTAATCAGATGCCGGTTCCTGGCAGATTTGTTGAGCTGAGGTGCTCAGTGTTGTCCTCTGCCGTTGTGTTTGTAGCTGTTTCCCTCCACTCCCCATCTATTTTTTCTTTTTTCAGTGTCCAGTGCTTGCACCGCTCCTCACTCAGGACAATCACTGCTTCTAGAATTTCTGATAAATACCCCTCAGGGGCTTTTCTAGGGGAAGGTGACTCTCTAAGAACAGTATTGATTATTGCTTGCTGACCTTCTTCACCGTGCCCTGTTCTTGCTTTAAGTGTGTTGAAAGGATCACTGCCACACAATCAGTGTCATGAGAGGTTCAATTCCTATAAGGGCTCAAGTTTTTTCTCTGTCTTCTCTGTTGTTTCTCTATTTTGTACAATTCGCCTGCCAAATAAGGTCCGCAAAATCTGGTGGTTGTAGAAAATGTATTTTTAGTGAAGATGGACCAAGGCACAGCGTTGTGTCATGGAAATACTTTGGCTTTGTTCAGTGAGAGACTTCCTGCTCCCCTTGCATCTCAGCGGAGAGTGTCTCATTCATATTTCATCATGCTGATGATTATGTTTGCAAAGAAGTCTCTTTGTTTAATGATCAATCAGGGAATTTAATTCATTAATCTGAAAGCACTCCGCAGCACAATAAAACATCATCTACATTTTACAAATAGACTACTAAAATAGGAAAAGATGCAGTTGCTTGGTCACATAAATCTGTCAGCCAGTGAGCAGCAGAAGGCAGATTTCTTGAGTCTCATCTCTCTGCTTGCTTTGTGAACCGTGGCCACCTCATCAGTGTTTGGGAATGATAAATGCCTCCCATTTCTAGGCACATATGCATGTTCTGGTCATGCAGTAAACAAAGGGCCCTTTCAGTATTAATGAAAGTATTCACAAGAGGCCAAGCCTGTGGTCCTCATGCAGACAAAACTCTTGTGGGCTTGTGTCAGAATTCTGCTTTGAATGATTGCTGGACCAGGCTCATAATGTGTGTTTAAACCTTCTCAGGGGAGGAAAAGAGCGAGCATGAAACAAATCAGGAGTGAGGGTTTGGTTTGGCTTTTTCTTTTAGAATGAAAAGGAATAAATGTAGTATCACTGTGGATGAGGTCATGTGAGAAAGGCCCTTGTGAGAGAAGTGAGGTGGCTTTTGCTGTTCCTAAAATGGCTTTCCTTTGGATCACTTAATCCGTTTTAACTTTCATAACTCAGCTGCCCAGTGGTTTACAGAAGACCTGTTGCTTTTATTTGCTCAAATATTGAGGTAAGAGTATAATGGGTGCTTTTATCTGAAGGATAATCATAAGAAATATAATGATATTTAAGTTTAGTGAGGGCTCTCACATTCTGTGTTTCTGCAGATACATTAATTGTGCTTTGGTTTTGAAACTGAAGTTTCAAATCAAATTTCTCAAACGTCTTTTCTGACCTAAATGATTCTGTGTTGCTGTGATTAATTCAGGTGCTGTGTTCTCCAGGCCACTTCAAACAAACAGAGCTGGAAAAGGACTGTGGGCACTTTTAAAAAACAACCACACAGAACTCCCAGGCTTTACCAGGAAATCATTTGGGAGATGAGGGTACCTCCAAGTGCTTTGATAATACAGAATTTGGGAATAATTATGTTCATCTCACCTTTTCCATCACTCAAGTGGACATTGTGTTCTGAGGTGAAATAACCTTTTCTTCTCTTCCTAAAGGCAGGCTCGTAGCTGCTTGAAAGAAACCATAGTGTTCACATATCCGTGTTTCCCTTTGGAGATATCAGCTGTCTTTTGTTTCTGTAGTCTTTGTCTTTAACCATTCTGTGTTTATCTTTTGACCCTTTGCACAAAATAAAATGAGCTATTCAAGGGGAAATGGAATAAAATAAAATAAATTTGAAAATAAATAAAAAATAGGCTGTGTATCATCAAGTGCTTTCAAGAGGATATAGAGAAAATTTATTCTTTATCTCTAGATTTGGGGTGTTGGTTGGTTGGTTGGGGTTCTTTGGTAATTTAGACGCAATCAAAGAAATCAGTATTTTTTAAATACTGGGTAGTAAGCTTCCAATAACCTGGTTTTTTTTTGGTTTTTTTTTTTTTTTNNNNCGATCTTTATTTTTTCGGGGTGAATTTGGGTTTTTTTTTGGGTTTGTATGGTCCAGCATAGGTGGTTCATTGACTTTCTCAGTCACCCAGATATTTATGAACTTGCACACATCCTGTCAGTTTTGAGGAGGGATTTCAGTTCTTGATGGGCCAGTGTTTTTGAGCAGAAAATTGTTTGGTGTAGGATTTTCCAATCAGCTCTGATCTTGCATGTCTGAGTAGCTTTGAATTCGTTCTGGTTTTGGAAAAGAAATACCTGTCCTGCTTCAAATATTGAATGCTCCTACTGAAACTATCTCTGCTCAAAAAGGAATGGGAGCCAAATTCAACCAGGGGTGACTTCCCTGTTCCTAAAGGTATCAGAGTTTGAAAGTAGCATCACTGGTACCATTAGTAAAGATGTCAGGTTTTAAATTAACTACCAGTACCAAAAAAGTTTGAGGTAAGAGTTTTATCTCCTGGGAAAGAGAAAATTCCCACCTTTCCATTCCCATTTCTGTTTCTATCCTAAGAGCACCAGGATGAAGGACAGACTCCTTCAACTTCCTAACTAATGGAAATTATCCGCAGTCTGTTAGGGTGTGAGATAATGGTTTTATGCTTGCATTTCTAGATGACATCTGTAATTATTTCCTTACTTAAACCTTGTTTAATTATTGTCTAATTGCACTGTAGGCTGTCGTACTGGTAACCTCAAGACACTGGGGATGCTGAAAATGCTGTCAAAGGTGATTAAAAACAAAGACAACTTCTCTGGCTCAGGAAGTCCCTGTACCACAAATACCTGGAGTGTAGGGAAATATTCTGAGGAGGCATCAAAACCCATTTGTCTTCTTGCTGTACTCTCTTCATGCAGAGGCAGTTACAAAAATAGTCTCGAGTAACAACAGAATCTCTGCGGATGGCTGGTCTGATTTTATGAAATACTTTTTGTAGTAGTTCTTACACTTGTAAAGGTATTGGCTATGAAATATTACCCGAAAGAAGAAAAATAGCTTGGCTCCAAAGTGTCATTGAGAGTAAACAGATGGAAATGTAAAATGGGTGTTGAGTAGAGAAAGAAAAAGTAGCAGCAGAGGTGTCAAGTCCCAGTTTGTCTCTAAAATTAACTGGAGTTTTTTGTGTTCACTGCCATGTTTCTTATGCTATCCACCAGTGGATATGAATATGAATATGGTAATATTAAACCAGCTCAGGTTTTTGATGTGAGTTACTCTTCCATTTACACCAGTGAGGTCTAACCCAGGTGTGAATTCATCCTTCCAACATAATAAATCTGAACTTCAAAAACTGGGGACCAAGGGGTCTCCTCCTATCCCCGTCTTTTTTGATGACAGAAAGTTGTGGATCTCGCATGAGACTTAAATTTTGGTGGGACTGAAACCTACTCCTGTTGTATAAATGTATTTGATGAATGACTCTCATGCTAATAAAGCACCAGGAGGCAGGAAGGAGAACGTCAAGTGAGTCTTTATCAAACCTGGCAGTATCTCAAAGTAAGATTATGTGCTTTCCCCTGGAGCTATAGCGGAGAAGTCTGAGGACAGTGAGACAAACATCTGTGAGGAGCCAGGATATCGCTTTCATAGATACCGATATGATAATGCTGTATAAATTTTCCGATTTTTTTATGGTGTAAAATGAGTCTTTCTCCTTCACCTGTAAACAAACAAACAAAAAACCCCAAATGGTTAAATAAAATAAGGAATGTATTTTCCAGACGGCTAAACCATTCAACTAGCTGGAATACCAGACACAGACTTACAGAGCTCAGTACTGGTGTAACATCTTTTTCTTTCCGTGCCTTTTCTGAAGCAGCATAATTAATTCAAGGCACTATTTTCTGCTAGTTTCTGTGCAGAGTAATTTGCTTTGTTCTTGTCTCTCGAGTGACAGATTGCTGAAGTTGAGCCTCTGCTCGGGCGCCTCTTCCACAGACAGTTTCATATTTCAGTGAACATTTCCCTGGCCTGGTTGACTTGATTTATAATAGCTGAGGTTAGTGGGAAATTAACGATTAATTAATTTCAATGAATGTGTAATCAAGCAGAGTGGCCTGAGCCGTGGAGGTGCTAATAGGTGTCTCTTGGGTGCCTGTCCCCAGCCAGCCGAGCCTCGAGGGAGTGGAACATCCCAGTGTAAGCACAGAGTCAGGGTTTTGGGGCCGGCTCTCCTCCTGGCGCTGCAGGTTAAGGAAATTTGTCAGCCTTTTAAGCACATCAGTGGGCCAGGGACGTCTCAGTGAGTCATGGAGTTAATTTTGGTACCTGGTTTTGGGCTGTGGGAGCTCTCTGTGGAGGGCTCAACTCTGTCCCGTGCGAGCTACAACCTCTTGCATGGGAAGAAAATTAAAAGCAGCTCATTCTGCAGTTCAAGGGACCCCTGAATGCTCAGGGATCTGAAGTATTTGCAGAGGAATACATCATCAATTTGAATCTTTTATCTAAAGAAATAGAAGAGTTCCCCTTCATATCAATTTTTATATGGTAGGGAGATAATTTTCTGTTAACTGCTCCTTCCAAACGGGAACAGGGGAGAAATTAAACACTGCTTCTTCTCTCTGTTTTTCCTGTGAGAGAAGAAGAAATTGATAGAAACAATAACCTCAGTGCATTACTATTAATATGAGCCTCATTTTAACCCTTAATAATGCAATGACTCAGTGATTCCAACAGCACAGAGTTCCAGAGTGCATTTGTGATCCAAATTGAAGTGGGAAGAGTAGCTCTCATCTCACTCACAGTGATGCTGAGCTTTCCTTACCGGAGCTGTGGCTGGTGGGAATCCAACCACAGCCCCACCTGATCAGCTTTGAAGGTCACTGAGCCTTTGAAGGCTCAGAACAAATGGATGCATTATTAAATATCTCTCCCGCCCTCACACTACACTGCATTTGTTTATTTATTTAAGAATCTGAAAAGAGTGAGAAAAGCAGAGGACTGTTCTCATGCAGCATGCCTTTGGAATTCTCCTAGTTGGCAAAATGTGATTTCTGTGGGCATGGGTGTGTGACTGCACATATGTAAATATTTATATGTATTCACAAATAAAATTTCTCTAAAACAGTTGAGGGATTTCCTTTCTGTTGAAGGAAGGTAGGTCACTTGGAGCAAAGCTGTGAACAAAGATGTTTTACCTTTGCCAGAGCTGTTGCATAAAAACCATAAATAGCACTTTTAAAATATCAGTGTGAAGTTTTTTCTGGCATGTGGTACCCTAAACACTGATTCAGCTATAATAAAACGTGGCAAATATAAATCTGTGCTTTTGAAATTTTACTGCAACTAAATACTCAATTTGTAAATTTCGCAGATTATCTTAGAAGTGATCCAAGAACTATAGGCTGAGAGTAAAATGCATAAAATATGTATTTTTTTTATTTTTTTATTTTGGACCCTTCTTTCCAAAGGTTGATGGCTGACACTTAGATTCTGACACTCTTCAGTTTTGGCTGGATGTTTGTCATATATTCCCGAAAACAGAAATGTATTATATTTTAAATAAAATGTGCTGAGGTGTGAGAGAAATTTAAATAACCAGGATTTTTGCAACCATTTCTCTATATATGTCACTAGTGAAATACTCAGTCCATATTAATGACAACCCCATGGTTGTAAACTGCAGGGCAGGGTCAACTTTATCTCTTATTCCATTTCAAGAATGCTCTGAACGTGACATGAGTATATTTAACATGAACCTGACCATAATCGTTTGGATAAACCTCTCGGATTCATCTGTTTTGAGGAAACGTGGGAGTCTTTAGGGTGTTTTTTCATCTCCAGTGCTGTTCCCAGGTGTCATTCCGTTATTCCCAGCGATAATGAAAGATTTATGCATCGACAAGTGTGGAGGTGAAACTGTGGTTAAAGCAGTGCTGCAAGTGATACTCCTGATCCCAGCAGGAGCTGCTGGCATGCTTGCATTTTTTGGAAGGCTTTGCAAAGTTTCCTCTTGTGAATAACCATAAATTATTGCAGTGAGACTTTCTTGTGGAAGCTAATGTCACCTCTTCTGGCCTGGAGATTCCTGAGCTGCATAATAGGAGTTAATCCAGTACATTTTTTGCTCAGAGGGCCTGAAAGACTTTTATTATAAGGGGAAAAAAGAGGATTTGCAGGCTTATGAAATAAGAACAATTACCACCAATTAATAGTTTGAGTGCTTCTTATTCCTTTCTCCCACAACTTTAGTAACAAAGAAAGGAATGAAAAAAAACCCTACCCAAACAAAGAAAGAGAGGCAAAAACCCCAGAACTTTTCAGGAGTCAAAGTAAGCTGTAGTTGCTGTGATTGTGCTGTAACAGCAGTTAATCTCTTGAGAGCTGTAACATGGATTAAATTCATCAAAAAGAGAATGTGTGTCAGAAATGACCCCGTGTATAATGGGCAGAGATCAGGTCCTGGTTTCATGGTGTATTAAAAACCAAAGGCCCACAGTTTCAGGTCCCAGATAGAAAGAAAAGAGGGGAGATTACCGAGTCAAGCAGGGATGTTATAAATAAGCACTTGCTTTGGTTAGCCCGGCACAGGCTGCACTTCCAAATATTTGGGGCTTCAAAAGCCTTTGCTGATAGCAGGGAGATTCTCAGAAGAAAAAAACCCGAAACACAAAGTGCAACTTATAAAAGTTTGATCTGTCTTTGCAGGGAATGAAGATATAGTGGTAGCTTTAAGAAATAGCTGAATTTCAGTTTTTTTTTCAGTAGCCCTTAAAAACCAGTGGCAATCACCCTACACTGCATCTCAGTTGTTTCCAAGATCAGGGTGTCTGCACACAGTGCATGTGTTTTTGGTTTTAACAGGTGGGAGAATTGAATTGGTGATCATCTGAACTGCATGGGGACTTCCATCCACAGATTGCATTGACAAAAACAAACAAGCCAAAAAAAAAAAAAACAAAGGAGGAAATTTGTTGATGCATGCAAGGGTGGTTAAGATGCATTCAAGATATTTACAATCACATTTACAAACTACTTTGATACCTCAAAGATAAGATTATTTTTTTCTTAACCTGTCACTGGCCTGTATACAAAACTATACAAGCTAAAGCACACAGCAATTTCCTTGTTACAAAACAGAAATAAGACCAAGAGACGGGTCAGTCAATATTTGTTCTTCTTTCAGTCTTTTTGGGGAAATTTTGGGTCCAGCCCTAATTTCCTGTTGGCTGTATCTCCTTTGGAGATGTGAAGGGCACCGCAGAGGACGCAGTTTGTAAAAAGCAAACAAGTGAACAAGTGGAGGTGCTTCTTTTGGGAGTCAGCTTAAGAGGAACGTTGAGGAGAGGCCTTTAGAGGAGCTGGTCCCTGAACCTACAGTCAGCCACCCTGCTGTTGTCTTCCCTCTGTGCTGTGATTTGTTTTACACTAATTTTATCTTGCTGGGATTAAAGAGTTCATAGATGAAAGAAATTGGTGTTTAGGAACAGAGAATGAAAGATGCCTTCTCCTGAGCATTCTGATTCCTTGTGGAGCCCCTCATGGTGCTGGGCCATGAGGAGCTTCCCCTGCGTCTGTTCACCCTCATTTCCTCAGAAGAGGAACTGCAGGCTGAAATGGGAGAGGATGAGGTGGATATTAAATCTTTAAACGCTTTCAAATCCTTCACTTGACCTCTTTGCTTTCCTGCTGCCTGAGAGTTACGTTTGGGATACTGGTGTGGAGGCAAGGACTGTCAGAGGAAATGGTGGAAGACCAGGAGTGGAATATTAATTGTGGGTTCCCTTTTAACTGCAGTTATTAACAGCTCAAGGTCGGCACAAACGAATGTTTACCCACGGCTGGAATGAAAATTACTCACTAAAAAGCTTCTCTGTGGCCACAAGCAGGGCCTGGGCACTTGTGGTTGGACATGGAAGAACGCATCAGTGCAGTTCGAGTCCTCAGGGGTCACCAGATAATGGCTTCACAGAGCACAGCCTGCTGGAATCACAGGGCACAGGCAGGTGTTTGTGTTTGCTGATTTGCCTCATTTTGCTCTCTTGCACCTTTGAGAGGAACAGTTGCCTCTTGCAAGAAGGCCGGGGGTGCCTTTGGCAGACAGAAATACACCGTGGCTTTGGTATTGCTGATGGAGGAGGAGAAGTGTGGAGCAGCAAGGCAAACGTGAGAAAACTTGTTCTTTTTGTGATCTGGAGTGTAAATAGCAAGTGCAAAAAAGGAGGAGGAGAAGTACGATGGTTACTGACCTTGTAATTTGTCAAACTCTCCCATCCATAACGCTTTTGCACTGCTTTACTACCTTATGGATATTATATTTTGTTCAGATACTGAGATCTTCCTGCTCAACCTTTAAAGTCCTTCAAGAGCAGTTGACCTTTAAAAAAATATTTGAAACAAAATGCCAGATGAGAGTTTTGTTAAGTGAAACTCTTGCCTATATCCTTTTCCTCAGATATTATTCATTGCTTAGACATATTTTATGCTCTCTTGCTATTACAACACAGCCAAGTTTGTTGGTAGAAGATGGGGAGAAGAGGGGAAAAAAAAAAAATACAACTCAGACCCCAAGACTGCTCTTTTTCTGTGGTAACTGAGTAAAGCGTGTAGCAGAAAATTAATAGAAATCAAACTGGATCAGTGGGAAAAAGTAACCTTATCCTCAGAATGCCAAATTCTGAGTTACAGAAAATGTTTCAAGGCCTCCAGAAGTAATTTAAGGAGCTGGTGAGCAGCATTGTTTGCTTTGTAAATGAATTCAGTTGGCTGTTTGCTGGTGTGGGAGCTGGAGTTCTGGGAGGCAGTATGCTGTGCATTCACTGAAAACATGTAATTAATTATCTGCGCCGATTTCATGCAGTGGATAAATCAGACATTAGCAGGCCAGCAAGCAGGGAAGAAACACATTGTAGGAAACAATCACATACTGGACAAATGGGGAAGGAAGGAGGGAGGGGAAGCAAAGGTGTGGATGACCCTGGTCTCTTCCATCTCCAGCTTCTGTCACTCTAGGAAATAGTCCCACTGGGGCCTTGGGCTTTTCACTTTATAAAAGAAAAAGAGAAGTCAGCAAATCCTTCATGAGCAAGCCCACTGCAATTCCCAAAGGTAATCATGGAGGAGGAAATAAGTGTCAGGAGCTGCTGGGCTCGGGCCCTGGTGTGCCAGTCACAGGGAGGAGATCAGCAGGACAGCGCTGCTTGACCTGCGTTGGTTAAATTCAGGACACTTTCAAAGGTTTCTGTGACAAATAACGGGAAAATATACTGCACTTGTGGTGTGGTGCCACAGCCTGAAGATCTGCTTTGGGACTGACGTCTGTGTTCAGCAAGAATATCCTGGTCTCTTTGCCTCTGACTGTTTTTATGGGCTCTGGTTCATCTTTTAGCAGCTTTGGTGAAACTTTCCGTGCTTTTACCTCGGGCCTTGCATGAGATATTTTTGGTACCCGTTTTAGCTTCTTAGATCTGACCTGTGACGTGGGTTTTGTACCCATTTCTGTCAGGGAATGCTCTAAAACGGGGGAAAGCAAAGCAGGTACCACACTGTGCTGCCGTGTTTGTTGTTCTTTCTGTCCCTTGTGCCTCAGCCTTTGGTCTGGCTCCCTTTTCTGGGACACAGAGTCCTCCTGAAGCCCCTTTCTGTCCCTCTGGGGTCCTCCTGGCTGCGGGGAGAAGGAGCCATCCTGCCAATCCAGAGGCAGCCTCTGGGCTACCTGATGGACTGTGGCGCCTCTGGGTAAGGAAGGAGCGACTTGAGTGCAAAACCCAGGGGTTTTCTGGCTGCCAGCTGGTTTCCTTTTACAGATAAACTGGATTGCCCAAAGCCTCATCAGTCAGGAATGTGAAAAATCAAAGTGTTCAGGTTTCACTGCTTGTACACATCGACTCTGCGCCTCTTCTTAGTCTTCAGTGGTTTGCAGGAGCGTTGGTGTGAATGTGGGGCATAATTCTGGGATGAAGTCATCGATTACACCAGTTTCAAGATATTTTATAAGACATATCCAGATCCTTGAATGAGACCAGAAATGAGGTTGGAAAAAATCTCTGATGGCTTGAGAGTTATGTGGTCTGCATTTTGACAGAATAATTTCACCCCCCTTATTCCTCACAGCTACTTGGGGCTGAATCCAGACCCTTCAAATATCAGCCTGTCTTTGTTTGAAATAGGTGAGGAATGTTCTTCAAATGGATTAATTTATTTTACTCTTCAAAAAATTTTCTGAAGAACCATTGTCAATATTTTATTTTGGTTTTACGCATCTGTAGAGACTGTTTGGACATTTTACTGGTTTCCTACGTGGAATGAAGCTATGAAGTCCATTCAAAAGCAGACCAGCATGTTTATGGCATTAAGTATTTCACTTTCAATTGCCTCATAGTCATTCTAATAATTAAAAAAAAAAAAAAAGGGAAGGAAATCCATAACAAAATTTTCTAATGATGAATTTAGAGATGTCTAAGCTAGAGATGAAGACCTGTTTGTTTTGTTTTTTCTCCAGTGTTGATTCCTCCTATTTCCAGTGAGTTCCTGAGGCTGGAATGGGGCAGCTTTAAGGCAGCAAGTTGTCTTCCTGCCTTTCTCTGCACGGAGAGCTTGGCAAAAGTGCCAGCATTTCTGCCAGCAGAATCACTGGTAGGAAAACACTTGAATCGCTTCCCACTGCTGGTATTAACTAGGCTGAGTCAGAAAAAGCCCTGCCAAAGTGCTCTCTTTCACTCCCAGAATGGCACGGAATTACGCTGTTTTTGCTTGTGCTGAAATGCTAATGGCCAAGCTGCTGTTGTTTCAGAAGAAAAGTGCTTTATTGTCAAGGGTTTGAGCAGCTCTACCAAATCCCCTTCCCATATTCTGCAGATGGTTTTGGTGACTTTTTTTTGGCCCTCAGTATTGCAGCCCCACAAAGGAGCTAATGTTCCCCGTTGTGGTGAGAGCACCGCGGCTGCAGTTCAGTTTCTCGTTGCGATGCCCACAAACACGATGGGCTCACACAGCAAAAGGAAGGAGCTCTGTCAGGCCTCTCACTGAGGATGCTGTGCCTTGCATTACAACTGTGCTGGTCCCTCTTGCAGCTGCTCTCTCCCTGGTTCAGAGAATGTCTGCCCGCTGCTCCTTGCGCCTCTCTTTTTCCTGTACAAATATTTAGATGTTCAGCACATCCTCAAATAATGACTGAGATAACAGAGGGAAGCTCTGCAATGTTCCTGGGCCTTGAATTCAAGAGAGGAAACCTATTTTTAATATCTTTGCAAGTGATCCCTTTCACTGTAACTTTAAGTGAACTGTGAACCTTCCCCTGGAAAAAAGAGTTACCTTGCTAAAATGATGTTTTTCAAAAGGATCAGCAAAGCTCATGAATAGGCTTTGGCTATCTGTGGATGCTAACTTAATGATATTTTCTTTGTTCACACAGCCACATTTTTATTCCTAAAATACTGTAATCTTTCTTGGGTGGTGTGTGAGGGGAGGAGAACTGTGGAATAAATAATGAGGATCCTTCTTTGGGAACATGAAATTCTAAAGTAAAAGTTGTTCAGTCTTTGATACTGAACAGTGAAAGCTTTTGCTCTGTCCAAGGTTTTCAGGAAACCTTTTTGGGAGTGAGAAGAAAAAAACCATAAATGTTTAACATAAATAAATTAGTTACATTTTTTTTGCTAGTTTTTCCCCACAATTTTCACAGAGCAATCCGTGATGTAACTAAGTTAATGCCAAGTGAAATAGGAACATGAAAATCGTGGAATATGACAACTCCTCTAGATAGCTTTAGCCTTTGCACAGTGATGCTTGCATGTAACTTCCAGATCTGCTGTTTGAAGACCCAACAGGAATTCCCAAGGGCTAATAGCATACTTGCACTATTGAAAATGGGATATAGCCTCACACGAAGTCACATGGAAATTCCCTGGAGAGCCATCGGACATGAGAGGAAATGACTCTTTTCCTTTCTTGTCACCTTTCTTTGTTTTGTGCATTGTTCATAATGAGTTCTAGATTACCTTTTTATTGAAGGGACTTGAGAAGCACAGCAAGACTACAAACTCTGCTTGGTGCCTAATTCAGAGAGGATTAAACGTGGCCCTGGGAATTTGTTCTTGTGCCTCTCTTGCAGCTCTGAGCCGTGTTCAGGAGGCTGCCGTTGGCTCATGGGCTCCATCCTTGTTTTGAGCAAAATCAGTTGGAACCATTTGAAAGGAAAAAAGTTTTCTGACGCTCTCACACGTTTTCTCCACTCGCACTGCAGCGTGCTTTTGAATTGCTGAACAGCACTCCGAGCTGGCTGCCATAAATTTCTTTGCTAATCCAGCCTCGCTCCTGTGAATTCAAAGTGCGATCTTGTCCGAATTCCAAGTGAGGAACGATGTGGTTTTGTGATGGTAATGCTGACCCTACCCGACCTCCAGCCATCAGCACCCTGTGCTGCTGCAAAGGTTCCTCTGACAAGGTTCAGCTGGGGCTTCTCCCCCACCCGTCCTGCATTATTGATCAATTATTGATCACCCTACCTGCCCGCAGCTGCTGCTTACAGGGAGGATCAAAAGGGAAAGAAGGGAAGAGTTTGGGTTTTTCTCATGCTTGCCTGACGTTGCTGTTGTGTTTCTTTTATACCCTGTGATTCAAGCCTGAATAGCAACACATGCAAAGGTAACTTGTGCTCTTCTGTTTTTGACACAATGGTTTTACGTCTAAATTTAAAAAAAAGCAAGTGCTGAAAGCAGCAGTGAAGGGTAGAGACCCAGCTGAACTGCTTGGATGTTGTTTTAAAAAAGCCGTGGTTTAAAAGCTTGATTAAGTAAGAGTGAATTTTCCTGAGCTTTCTGTGTTTGGTGGGAAGATTTATGAGAATAAGCTAAATGGTGCTCTCAGGAAGCCCAAGTTCCCACAGAATTCAGGAAGTCATGTACTTTTTTTCTGCAACGCTTAGGAGAGCATTCTGCATTAAAAGGCATATCTGTAAGTTCCTGATGTTCTGAGGGAGTGCAGCTGCGGTACTAATCCACACCGCTGTAATCTTACTCCCTGTTAGAAAAAAGAAAATAACCAAAGATGGGTTTACATATATCTGGCAAATATCTTGCAATAAATAATTTTTTTTATTTTAGACTGAAGAGTTAATCGGGACAATTAATTTTAATCTGTAATCTTTAAATACTCACCCTGTTGCTTCCCCACATAGTTTCCCAAGGAAGTGTTGCAGTTCACATCCACTATGAATATTTCAAAAGCCTTGTTGTTCTTCTCTTCTGCCATCTGACAGGTCTTTGTTTGTTTCTTTTTGTGTTTTTGGGGTTTTTTTTTGTCTGAAGTAGAGTATTTGGTCTGAAATTTATTTCTTTCCTCAAGCAGTTACAGCTGAGCTTTTACTGGGTGCGCTTGTGATGTTGCTGCAGTTAATGGCCACACTCTGTCCCTGACGTTTAACAAACTGCAAGCACTTAAGTGAAATGGAAACTCTGATTTAAGATAGGTTATTTCAAGCTTGTTTTCATAGTTACTGTTTAATTTGCAAAATGTGAACATTTATTGTTACAGGGATTCCAGGAGATCATGTTTTGGCTAAAGCTGTAACAGCAGCTTGTTTTCCATTCTGTTTTCTCTGCTTGTATTTAGTGAGCATTGCACTGAAGGATTAAACTTGCAGCTTTTTTTAAGGCAGTAAGATTTTTTTAACTGATTCTCCTGTGAGCTGACCTTTCTTCCTCTGGAATTTTATGGGTTGGAATTTTGTTGTACAGTGGGACATCAGAAGGCTTGGCAGCTGAGGGTCATCTCTTCCTGGGAAAAGCAGCCCCTTGTGTTAAAGGGAAGGTCTCACTGTGAATTTTCTACCTGAGGTTTTTTATTGTCATTGAATGGGAGGCTAAAAATTGAAACAATTTCTTAAGAAAGTGGATAGAAAAAAATCAGGGGTGAGTCCATGAGCTATGAACCTGGCCTGTGTTTCATTTCAGGCAGCTATGAAAGTAATGTTTGTTCACAAAAAACCTCCCAACTTTTCCAAGTTTCAGGTTGCTTATTTTTGAGCAAACAAGTCCATGAGCTATGAACCTGGCCTGTGTTTCATTTCAGGCAGCTATGAAAGTAATGTTTGTTCACAAAAAACCTCCCAACTTTTCCAAGTTTCAGGTTGCTTATTTCTGAGCAAACAAGCAACACTTGTTTAATTTAGAAAGAGACAGAAATTAACATCTTAAAAAATATGCAGGCTCATCATTTGTAGATGAGTATCCTTGGCTTCAGCAGAGAGGAGAAGCTGTTTCAAGTGGTGCTGACCTCACATCGGAGGAGCACAGCACTTGTCTGGGGGTTTGCATTTTCCTTAGCAGCGAGGTTATGATTAGATGATGAAATAAGAATACGAGCCAACAATTTCTCAAAGCAAGTGTTCGCATTAATGTGCCTGTCAGGGTTCCAAGACTGTGCTTACATCTCAGAAAGTGATAATATTGCTAGCAAATAGTTGCATTTAAAATTATCACCTTCTCCTGACTCTTTTTAAATTATGGAAGCATTTCCACATACCTTGTAGCTTTTCACACCGAGCTCTTTACTGTTTTGCAGTAATGAGCTGTCAGCTTTATACAGTTTCTTTCTGCTTCACATTTCAAATATGGATCTTTATTTCTCCAGATTCTGAGTGCCTAAGATCAAAAGGGGCTTCCTTTTTAATTTTATTCCTTTAACAGCATTGGTTCGGTGCTGTTTGCCTTTTCCTTCCAACTGTGTAAGACCAGAAATTAAATACCTGTTTAGTTCATCTACATTTATTACTAATTTGCAGTAACAACATGATAAAAGACAGACGTTTTTAAGCAGCAGGGGGCTTAGAATTGTCTTGATCCTGTCTGATAAACCCTAAATTAGTGGGATTAACACAATTGGATCTGTGTTTTACCTGGAAAAGACCCTCCAGGGGATAAAAATGGCAGAGAGGAGGGAAAAAGGCATTAATCTAGAATAGCACTTAAATATATGCATTGCCCCTTAGGACATAGGTACGTGCTTAAATTAAAGTATATTTTAAACACACTTCCTGAATCAGAGCTGTATAGAGCAAGAGCTCCTGAAGTACAGAAAATAAAGGTTGAAAAATAAGGGGACAATGAAATCAGGCACGAAAGAAGGGGCAATTTAGAATTTTTTCAAACTATGAATAGTATCTGTTATATAAAGTAAAAACAACCAGTCATGCCAGGTAATATTTTCAGAGCTTTGATCTAATTTCGGGGCATGACACTTCTGTCTGTCCTTTGCCAACGGGAAGGAAAGTGACTTGTCAGTGAAAAATGGTTTGGCGTTGTGGAGAAGGTTACAAACCTGAGCTTCTGGTAAATCTAAGCACAAATTGGAGAGAAAAATTGATAGGATTATTTTTTAAATTTTTTATTGCTAGCCAAATACAGTTCATGTTCAGATATTGATACTCTGGAAGTTTCAGCTCAATTCACTAAGTTTTTAATCTTTATGTGAAGAGTAGCACCACCTTACTTTTCTAGTAGCTGTTTATACTTCACTGTACAAACAACAACAAAAATATTCACAAAGGGAACTTTTTTTTGCTTTTAGTAGCTATGTGCTGAGTTTATACTTTTTATGGCATGTCTTTGTAACAGCACGCTTTAATTACCATTAAACCTTTCAAACTGGACTTTGTCAGCTTTGCTGCTGAATGAAGATCACCCTGAGGAGAGATTTGTGGTCACTTTTCTTGGGCACCTTTTCCTTTTCAAGGTGTGTTTCTAATCCCGAGCACACTGGAGGATGATTCAAGACATGTTGCCTGACTTTGTTCCAGCGCTCTGCTGGTTCCCCAGCAGCATCCAGGCATGGATCTCTCCGGGATAAAGGCAGCAGTGAGCACGTGCTTGGCTCTGTAGGTGGTTTCAGGTTGGAGAAGCTGCTTTCTTTCAGGTGGGAAGTCAGCCTGTCTGGCTGAGTTATGGGAACATGATTAGTGTGCTGAGTTCATTAAATGAAAACTCCTGCACTTCTGGGTTCCCGTTGCTCCCTGTGTTTGTTCCAGTGAAACAATCCAGTTTTTCATTCACTGAGTGCCTTACCATGTGTAGGCCCAGCAGGAGGACATTCCAGATTCCCCATTGATTTCCTCTGCCAGAAACTCCTGTTGTTATTCTGGCTGGTGTCACGTGTAATATCTGTATTATCTTTTGTCTTTTGCCGTGGTGGATGTGAGCAAACTTGTGTTTGGATAAAATGTGGAAGAACAGCTTGTAATGACATGGATATCTCATGTAATGACACGGATATCTCATGTAATGACATGGATACCTCGTGTAATGACATGAATATCTCATGTAATGACATGAATATCTCAACCAAGTCATTACAGTTGCCCTTCAAATATTCTGCTCAGTACATTTAAATATGGTATATTTGCAGCCCAAAAGGTTAAGCCCCATCAAGTGATCTTCGAGCACAGAATATGGTGCAGGATTTGCTGCAGAAGGGATGCCCTAACTCCAGATGTTGCTGTCCTTTGCTGTTTTGAGCAGCTAAGGAGCTTCCCAGGTGCGACAGAGGGGTAAATGTCACCTACTGTCAGTGAGGAACTGAAACGTGGTCCGTGTTTACTTTTTCACTGCTGTTTGCTGCTCTCATTCATAAATGAATCTTTCCTCACTGATTGCACTCGCTTAGGGAAGGAAAGGGCTGCAGGATCTGGCGTCAACCTTTGTGGGGCTCTGTGATGCAGAGAACATCTGAGAGGTCATTCCTCCCCCAGATGCTGTCTTGTGTAGTTTTCAGATTTCCTTTTTTTTTTTTAATAAGCAGTTTTATTAAAACTAAAACCAAACTAAGTGAAACTATTTATTCAGGCTTTCAAGGGCACTTTGAAGATGTTTATCTGGCATCAATATTCATTAGGAGTGAGTTGCCTTCAGTCCATTTTGCCGCCTCTTAAAAGTCAAAGCCTAAAAGGTTTTTGACGAGGGGCAAGATGCTTTCTGTTGTTATTTATTTATATGTTTGTAACTGGGAAGAGTGACCTTCTTCCTAATGAAATGTATCCTTTTCTGTTAAGATGAGAATGGCCATTTCTGACTAAAAAGCAAACGGTTATCAGTCAGGTAGAGATTCTTCTCCAAGCAGTGAGCAAAATCCTTAAAAGGTTGTGCAGACCTGTCTGCTGCAGCAGCTGCGTTCTGCTTGTCTTTCAGGGGCAAGATGGAAAAGGTCAATTAGGTACAATTGCTGCACTATAATATTTACAGATAAAGTACCAGATATGCCCAATTTAGAAAAGAAACCTTGTGGGCTTTCCATCATTAACTCGTTTTATATCCTCCTTTTAAGCAGATCTCCGTAGATGGTTGGTGGAAGGCTTGGAGATTAGTTTAATAAATGCCTAGGCTAAATGAAGCTGAAAATTCAGAGGAATGGTTCAATTTGCTCAGTGTTCAGTGAAATAAGCTGATGTGTCAGGCACTCGTACACATAGGATTTTTGCTAATTGATCACAAGTCACATCCCACTGTTTCTTAAATTAGAGCATTCATCTTCAGGAGTGTCCTGCAGAAGTGCAGAGTTTTCTGTGCCAAAGAACCCTCCTCTACAGCATACCTGAGGGATGTATTATGCCTTTTAGGTGCAGCTGGCTGTTCTCATATATTTTTAGTTTAAGCTACAGTTAAAGCCTTTTAAAACCAGATAAGATGCCCACACACGAGCACTGAGTGCAAACCAAGAGAAATCTAAAAGATTCCCCCAGATCTCTAAATGCAGGCATGAAGTGGTGTTAATAATAAATAATCAATAAATATCATTACTTATGCTGTTTATTATTCAATTTCTGGCAATGCCTCTGGAATTCTTTCAGTACAATATTATATTTCACAAAAAATATGTCCAGCAAGCTGAGACCTTTGTAGGGAGGCGGGTGTTGCATTAGCCAGCACACGTGCATCCTCCGAGCAGCAGTGCGGGCTCAGATTGAATTGCAGATCAATAGGAAGGCTGCCAGGCTCTGGCAGGGCAGAGCAGGGACACATTGTCATCCTGTCCCTGCTGCCTGTTGTACAGCTCACACAAATCAAAGCACTCAGCAGGGACAAGCCGTGTTCGTGTCCCCATCGATCCGGGCTGGGGGAGCTGTGCTGGGGGCACTGGCTGCTCTCCAGAGGGTCGGGTGTCCGGGATTGGGTTTCACATGGATTCTCAGTCCCATCACAGCAGCTGTCAGCAATGGCTGGAGTTCGGGTCGATTCCTCTCCACCTCGCAGCAGTGACAGTGGTAGAATGCTCACTGTGTGCTTTTTATCCTTTTGATCAACAGTATGAGAGAGGCATCAAGTAAATGATGTGGGGATTATTGGAAACCACAGATGTATTTGCAGTGTGGCTGAGCCTGACCCCTTGGTTTTTCTCCATGCTGTGGCCGTCCAGCAGAACCAAATTGTTGAGTTTAGCCTCAGAAGCAGCAACATGCAAGTTGAAGACAAAAATTAAAGGTGGGAAACAGTGAAGCTGTGTTAGTTTTGGAGATAATGTGCTGGATGGTCATTCCATCACACCCTGCTTTTTCAGCAAAGGTTTTCTGACTTACCGTGGTCTTCCACACCAGTTAAAAGACTTTTTCAGATCTTAAATAAGTGAGTACACCTCCTCCAGAACCTCTCCCAGAAGGAGGGTGCACTGCAGGAGACCAGCCTTGAGGAATAAGCTGGTTCAGGAATTTCAGCATATCTTTTTTATTTTTTTTTTCCCCAGCTATGAAGTAGCAAACCTAACCAAGCATCAGTTGATTTTTCTCTTAATAAAAATTGAATTAAAACAGCTTGGGTAAAGTGGAGATCAAATAACAACTGAATCAAAAACTTATTGGAACAGTTACGTATTCTCAGCACTCCAAAGCAGTTGATTTTTATTTGGAGTCAGATTTTGGTGTTGGAAATCTTCGGCATACAGTAAAGGCAGCTAGGCCTTCGTTTTGAGTTTCTTACTCACAGAATCAAGAAAGTCTACAATCGAATATTTACCTGTTGTCTTAATATTTTTTGTGTTGGAATTACTACCTGCTTTGGTGTTTTGACTAAGAAAAGTATTGAGTGTTGTAATGTGCTGGTAAGGGAAAAGGGAAAAAAATATAATGAACTTAAAGAGATCTAGGTGGGACTGTGATATTCACATGCTGTGCATTTTATGTCATTATAAGGAAGGAGAGAGAAGTGTGTGGCACAGGTGATATTTTATAAACTGCTTTGCATTCAATTTGCACTCTTTTCAATAGCTGTGTGTCAAAGAACGTGAGAAATCCAGCAGAGACCCCAGCAGCACACGGCAGGAATGATCCTGCAGCATGGAGTTTGGAAATTGATCTCTGGGAAACTGATATTTGTATGCTGTGCAAGTTTTACAATAGCTGGAATGGAAGGTTTGATTGACACTGTTTCTTCTTCACTCCTTATCATTGGGATTGCATGCAGGAACTGTTGGATTTTGAAGTGTGTGAGGACATCTGTCATGGTAAATCTATTTTTGAACAAAGCCTGTGTGCCAAAACTGTACAAAAATCTGTCAAAGTATACATCTCATAAGTTAGGTGGTCTCTACCATTAATAATGACTATTTTGATGGGTAAATGTTGCCTTCAGGACACAGACACTAAAGCCTTAGTTGGTTTTTTGTTTTGGTTTTTGTTTGGTTTTTGCTTGTTTGTTGAGTTGTTTGTTTGTGGGGTTTTTTTTGTTGCCTTCCAAGGTCAGTATGTTACAATTCCAGCCAAAATGAAGAGACATTTCTTTTTTGATTTCCTCATTCGCTGATTTGTCTGCAAGCACGTAAGTTTTTCTGGAGCCTGGTATTACATTCTCCTTGGCTATTTCCTGTTTGCAGCCAGCTGATTTTTGTGAGCTACTCAAACATCTGAATCGAAGCTGCTGGCAGTGGTTAGTGCAGCCAGCTTTGAGCGCCTCCAGAAACCCCGTTTTAGCTCTAGCCTGTAGAAGTGATAAAAAGGAGGAGGTGGTGAAAAGAGAAGTTGCAGCTGGCAAGTGGAGATGGAGGCTTCTTGGATCTTTGGCTTCATCTTTGACTGAGTGCAAAACCTTAAAAGCGTTTTTCATCCGTGCTGTGTCTCAGCTACCGCAGACACACAACAAAGCAAGCGCCCTCATGCACAAGTGACAAAGAGTGACAGAAAATGCAAAGTGGCCTTGCTGCAGGTTTTAAAGTTTCATCCCAGCCCCAGAGTTCTCAGCATCCAAGCTGCTGCTTCGGTGAGCAGATTGTTTTTGGTGCTGATGAGGGGCTCGCTCTTCTCAGCTCACAAGGAGCAAAAAATCCCCCTTCTCCACTGGTGCTCTGTAATGACAGCTCGAGTCATTGTGGGAGAGCCCACAATGCACAGAACAGTCCAGGTTTGCAGCCCGTGCTGCTGAAGGAGTCTGCAGTGGTTTGTTGGTGTTCTCAAGGCAGTTTATCAGTTCCTTATCAAAAGTAGATTTCTCTGCCCTGCCAGGGTTGGCACAGAACGCGTCCAGAGACACACTGTGCCCGCCCCGGGTCAGCTCTGATCTTTGATACTAATAACTACCTATTGAATGTTTATCATTAATTACCAACCCGTGCCCCTCACACCACACTGTCCAGATCTGTGTCAAACCAATCCCAAAGTGCCAGCAGCACCAAGAAGATGGAGGTGATGAAGAAGAACAAAAGATAACATGGCACGTGTAAAAATTCTCCATCTTGTGCCTCAGACCCCCCTGTACAGATCTCCAACCCCCCTGTACAGGGCTTTAAACCCCCCTGTACATACATTCAAATTATCTTCTTTTTACTTATAACTACTACTATTTTTCTATCTAAGTTTTTGTGATTTGAAATTCTTCATACAACGTTGACAACCTGTTCCATGGATTAGAATCAGAGCCACAGGCATTTTCAGTATCATTCCAGGGTCCCTGACACCTCTGGCAAGACTGAAAAGCCTCCTGAGCAGGGTTTGGGTCGGCCAAAGGCATCACAGGAACCCCCTGGGTTCCAACAGAGCCATCCTGTTTCAGCCCTCCCTGTGCATTTATTTGCCTTCAGCTGTCCGTGGAGGCAGTGGAACTGCTGTTTTTTCAAATGCTAAAGATGAAAATGGCTCTGTCACGGATTTGAGAGGGGCAGGTGGTTGGTTTTCACAGCATGTCCTGTGTGCCACAAACTCAGAGTGCTTTAGGGGAGCAGGGGGGTTCTGTGGAGGTGGAGATGCCCAGGGCTGCTGCTGGGAGTGTTCAGACCTTGTCTCCAGAGTGTTCCCGCAGTCCCACGTGTCTGAGCATCCCTGTCTTGCAGGTGTTCATACCATGAGTTACAGATGCTGGTAAGGTGATATTTAGGCATTGAAATACCCTGTTCTCTTCCTTAAATAAAGAGAAGGAAAATCCTCTTTACGGTGTGGGTGACACTGGGACAGGTTGCCCAGAGAGGCTGTGGAGAGTCCCTCACTGGGGAATATTGCAGACTGGGGAATATTGCAGACCCCTCACTGGGAATATTCCAGAACACTCCCTGGGGGATATTCCAGAACACTCCCGGGGGAATATTGCAGACCCCTCACTGGGGGGGAATATTGCAGACCCCTCACTGGGGGGGAATATTTCAGACCCCTCACTGGGGAATATTGCAG
>VXBU01014899.1:36791-113621 GCA_013400315.1 Bombycilla garrulus
CAGACCCCTCACTGGGGAATATTGCAGACCCCTCACTGGGGAATATTCCCAGACCTCTCATTGGGGAATGTTCCAGACCCCTCCCTGGGGAATGTTCCAGACCCCTCACTGGGGAATATTCCAGACCCCTCACTGGGGAATATTGCAGAACCCTCTGGATGGAATCCTGTGCCCTGCCTGAGCAGGACCCAATAACCCACTGTGGTCCCTCCCCTCCAACCTGATCCACTCTGGCATTAACTTAGTAATGAATGGAGTTCCTAAAACTATGACACTTTTAAAAAAATTATTTTAACAGAAAATATCTACTCCAAATTTATACCTGAAATCCGGTACTCCCATAAGTTATTTATTTTCAACTCTTTCCAAATTTATTTCTCAGTTATGCAATAGGATGCATTAGGATTTCAATATCCTGATAAATTTTTCACTAATGTCTTGTGAAGAATGAATTAGGCTGCCAAGTAATTGATGCTTCATTTTAAAATTAGAAGTTTTAAAAGCTTAATTTGAGGACAATTTCCATTTTTGTAGCCAATGTGCTGTTTTGCGAGAGATGTTTCTAGATGGAGTGTCAGTTTGACTTTGGTATGGTTTTTTTTTGCCTCTTTGAGAGTTGTTGCACTCGTTTGTGTTGTCTTGCATCAGAGTTGTTCTGCCTTGGAGCGAGTTTGATGACTGTGAAAACTCAGGAGAAAGAGGAAACAGAACTTTGCTCTTTATGGTTGGCTTGTAACTCGGTGTAGCAAGTTCAGTATTATTTTTGTGTTCTATTTTCCACATTACCAATAAAAGGGAACTTTCTTGTTCCTAAATCTCTAATTAGGTTTGATTTTTACAAATGATGTTCTTTAGATAAAAGCTGTGAGATGACTCACATGGCCATGAGAAGAATTGTTATGTACATGAGATAATCCAGAGTCTACTCCTCAGGAATTTCTGATTACCCAGTGTGTCTCCTTTATAGATATTCCTTCCAGGACCTTTTCCAGGCATGTTCAGCATGGTTTGGAATTGAAAAATTGACATAAATGCTATTTAAATGGGTTTTTTTGAAGTTACAACTGCATTTTTAAACAAAGATATCTAAAACTAGCTGGGAAATTTAATCTCTAGTTCTTGGGAAACGTTCCTCTTATCAGTGAGTTGTAACACTGACAAAATCCTCCAGAAGAGTGAAGAATGGTGTTTATTTTTCTGATCAAGTCCTGGTTTTAGTTTTATAATGGCTTAACCACTGCAATTGCAAAAAATTTGAGTTGAACAGTAATAATTTCTAGTTTTATGGAAAGCCTTAATATAGTTTATTTTCAACATGCATCCCAGAGTCTTCTCAGTTTAGTTCCCAGGTTATCCTGCAGGAGAGCAGGCTTAGCAGAAAGTCATTTTTTTGCTGTTGTCTACTTGTAAACTTCTTAAGGCATGTCTTGGTATATGGAAAATTTTTTAACCTCTCCCCAGGCATCTTTATGATCAATTTAAGTATTTGGTTCTGGCATCTTGCTTGATGAACGTCCTTTGTAATTTAATACGGTTGAGATGAGTATCTTCCACTCATCAAAGAGTAAAATCTCTTGTTTTATTTCTCTGAAGTGGCGAGTGTAAGATTCTTATGTGAAGTGTGTCATAAGTGATGTTTTGGGGAAACATATTTTTATTATGAATATCTAGATTATCTGTTTAATAATATCTATATAGTATTTTTTTTCCTTTAAAAGGTGACAAGTGGTAGTCTCATGGATAAATCCTTTGTGTGGTTGAGTTTCTGGCTCCCTGGGATCCTTTGGAGACCTGAATCCCTCTGGCTCTTTCCCAGTTCCCTGACAGTGGTACTGAGCTCTTATGTGGATGGATGGCAATGCCTTGGACATTAATAGTGACGTGACTGAATGCCATTTAATGTCATCTGTACTGATGAGTTGTTTCTTTTCCCTATTTGTGGCTTTTTTTTTTTTAATTTTATTTTTTTTTAGATGTGTGAGCATATTCTTAGCACAAGTAATTAGTATGAAATGCTAATGTGCCAGTTGTCCTATGTCACATGTAATTACATAACTCCACCAAATGGCCTTGATTCAAGCAAAAGCTCTGTTTGTGCAGGTGCTAAGTGCATTTTCAGAAGCCAAAATGTGAAAGTGTTTGTTGTGCTGTCGAGAAATCATTCTTTTCACTCGCAACTGAGATGAATTTCAGATTTCCAGGCTATGGTTGTGCTATTTGTGATGCACCATCTGTGTTCTTTACAGCAAGTTTGGCATGATTCTGGTTAATGGAGGTTCAAAGGCTCTACCTGTGGTAGCTGGGCTTCAAACAGTGATGACTTTTGTGTGCCTTACTAAGTCTCAATATCTTGAATTAACAGCTTCCCTGCTTTGTTTGTGACAGGAGTGGATCAGCCTCTCACTCCATGAGTAGCTATGAAAAATGTGTTAGTCATTAATGGAGGAAAAAATGCTTTTTTTAAATAAATCTGACAAAGTTAGGATGATGTTTTGGTGTTCAGGTATGTACATGTCAGTGTGTGTGCATGGTACAGTGTAAGACCTGTGAGAGGAAAAAAAACAAAAAAAATCAAACCTTTTGGGTGGGCTTTTATTTTAATATATATTTTTTCATTCAGCATTAAAGCCTTTTTTCTTTTCCCTCAGTGTCAGAGGCTGAAACCTCCCTCCACTGTTTGATTTATTGAATTGGCAGCCTTGCTGCTGTCACAGGTACAGGAGTAGCACTGCAGTGCATTTTATCTGCTCACTGGGCTGCATCAACACACAGTGGATGTCTTCAGGTTTTCAGTTTACTATGATTCCCTCACAGTGGTCTAACTGGGTGAAAACTCTGTTTTAATAGCTGAGAATTACTTGGAACAGTCATGTTTTCCATGAGGCTGTTACCTTTTCCCAGGAAGATGATTTTTATGAAGAAAATTAATTTCCAAAAAGCAGCATGCTATTCAAGAGGTGATTTTTGATTTTTAAAGCAGTGTTTCTGCAGCCTGCTTTGCTGGGGGGAGAGAGT
Source organism: Bombycilla garrulus (assembly GCA_013400315.1). NCBI lineage: Eukaryota > Metazoa > Chordata > Aves > Passeriformes > Bombycillidae > Bombycilla > Bombycilla garrulus. Next base: position 39,807 of record VXBU01014899.1, read on the forward strand.
TGTTGATGTGGTCTCTGTGGACCCTCAGAACACCTCACAACCCCACACAGGGGTGGTATCACACCCCAGGACAAAACTGTGAGTGTTTCTCCACTCAGAAATGAAGCTGTGATGTTCCAGAAGCCTTTGGATTTGTGTTTTACGTGGCCTTGCTCAGGCTGACCCTTCAGAGAGCCACGGGGTCTTTCTGCTGTAAATACTTGGTGGAAAATTAAGACTTCAGCTGAAACATCAGGAAACTTATTATGTCACATGTAAAATATGTGGTGTCAAGAGGCCTGAAGGAGTTTCTACCATTGGCTGTGAACTGGGGAAAAGCTTTTAACCTCCTCTTTTATTTTAAACCATTTACAAAAATATGGTGACAGCCAACAGCTAGAATTTTAGGAAGGTCCTTAGGAAGAATTTTAAGGGTTTTGATCAGTTCTTTTTGTAAAGACAAAAAAAGAAGTGGTGCCTGTGGTGAACTGTGAGTCTTGTTGAGTTTGCTGGGTTTGATTTTAAGACAGAAAAGCTCTGCCTTATCCCCAGGCAAAGCTGAGTTCTGGAGCTGAATGAACTGGTCCTGTCAAATCTGGGGATTCTTTTTCTGTACTTGAGTATAATTTACAACATTTTATCTGCAATTTTTTTAAAATACGCTTCAGCATATTTTTGGAATATGTGTATGATTGAGTGGGTTTCAATAGAATTATTTTTACAAAAGGATAAATGACTTCTCTCCAAGTTCAACTTCTGGCCACGTGAAGTTTATAGTGCTTTTGGTGCAAACCAACCCCTGAGGTCCTGTGTAAACCTTCAGCAGTTTATCTCAAATGTTCAATTATTGGCACTGGTCACTTCTGGGAACTCTGATCCTTGCCTTTCCCCAAGGACAGAGCATTTACAAACATCCCAGTTCCACAACAAACTGTTTCCTTTAGCCTTCCTAAAGCACTCGAGGGATGCCTGGCTTGGAGAAAAATCCTGATCTTCTGAACTAATTATGTAGAACAGTTTGGTGCGTATTCAGAAATGTTAATAAAGGCACTTTGAGCCCTGAACAACAGCCCAGGCCTGCAGGAAAGGGGAGGAAACAAGAGAATTTTTCACGGAATATTTGAATAATGAGATCAGTAGAAGATTGAGCGTTGAAGACACTTTTTAGGCAATTTATGTACTTAGGCTGAAGAGCTATTATTAAACCACTGAGGACCCAGAAGTGCAGCGTTGCATGAGATGATGTGCAAGGATCATTTCCTACACTTCACGACTCTGTCACTTACTGGCAGCAAAGAGAAAGAAACTTCGTTGTGCGTGGCTAAAAGTTGGGGCTGATTTATGTGACGTGGGTGCCCGGCTGGCATGATACATGAAAACATCTCTTGTCCTGATGAACTTCTTGGTGTTTCATGAGGGCTTTGATGAATTTTGAGCAGGTTTACAGCCTGCCCTGGGACAGTTCCAGTGCCCAGTCAGTGGAGATAAATTGGAGATGGCTGGCAGTGAAATCTTAAAAAATGTGCTGACATCCCAGCGCAACCACAGACAAATATTTGATTGATATTGTTTTGGGGTGGGGTATTGGGTTTGGGTTTTTTATTTGTTTTCTTTGGTTTTTGGGTGAATGTAGAGAGTTGCTGTCACTTGGGGTCCCTCTGCTCTCTTAGCCTCAGGAGATGGAGGTTTTTATTTGATGAGTGCAGAAATAAATCAGAGTCCCCTTTTCACTCAGCACTAACGCTTCTGTTGGGAAGTTTGCTGGTTTTTCTCTTGCTGGGCAGCGCTTTTGGTGTGGTGTGATCTCAGATGCTGGAATATGCAGTCAGCACTTTCTCATCTGTCTCTCTCTGGTGTTAATTACAAAGCCCTTGCAGCCCGCACCATTGCTTCTTTTCAGCCGTGTTTAGTCAGGCTTATTTCTGAAACTAAATAAAGGAGAAGGAGCTGAAGAATTAAAACTGGCACCTGCCAGTGCTTGAGTTAATGAGCTATATGAAGGAAAGCCTTGAGAAATTTCTTTTTTTTTCTTTTTTTTTTTTTTCTGTTTCAATTACTCTGGTTGTCCTCTAGCACCAATCAGCACTCCAAGTAGCGTTAATTTCTTTGCCGCAAGAAATCCCCTAAAAAGAGCGACTTCCCTGTGTAGTTTTAACCCTTATATTTATTGTAACCTCTGACACAAAGAAGGAGAAAACCTAAGCATTTCTCCCTTTTGGAAGGGCAGGGTTTCACCATGAGATGTTCCTCCACATCACGCTGAGCTGGGATCCACGAAGGCACGAACTGACCCTTCACTTTTTAACTGAGTTTTGCAATTCCGAGAGTTTTTCTTGGGTTTTGGTCTTTATCTTTATAGATCCACACAGCATTTTGAGCTTCGTTCCTGTCTTGCTGATCACTCACACAGAGTTTTTGTGCAATTTTGTGCAAATTACTGCCTCATGCCAGTGAGTGTCTCCCTTCAGAATATCGCTTGCCTGGTCATGTCAGCAGCTTTCTGAAAGCCAGAGGACAGCACTGTGCCTGTGAAGCCTTTGATCATAGATTAAAATAATGCTCAGCATGGGAGGGAGGGTGAAACTCAGAAATGGTGGCTGGAGTTTGGGAAAGGTGACACGGGAAACAAGGAATATCAAAGAGTCTTTGGGCCAGCTATCCATCAAATAGTGGCTTCGTCAGAAGTTCATGGAGGCAGTGAAACAGCAGTACAAGAGGATGCTGCTGAGGAGAAAAACACCTAATTAATGGAAGATGGCAGTGTATCAGTGCCAGAATGGCTGTTTATCTGAATTGCCAGCAGATCCCTGCTAATTCTTCATAAATGTAAAAAAAAACCTTCCTTTTGTACAGTATTTGGCCAATATTCCCTCTGTAGAGGCAGAAAGTATAACTTCCAGACTCCCTGTTTCTAAAGGTTTAGTTACAACTGTGGTGTGAGTACAGTAAAATGTTCCTTTACCCATGCCTGAAAAGTAAAATGCCTCCAGTTTTTGGAATATTTGTTCATTTTTTTAGTGCCACAAAAATCCCCGCTGCACAATTTCATAGTAAAAAAGGTTTTTAAGCACTTTATTTTTAAAATGGGAATTGCATCTTCTGCTTTCTAATAATTGTTTTTTTTTATTTAATTTTTGAAGATTACCCTTCTCTCCTTTGGGAATAGTTGAGGCTTTATCTTTTTGTCTTTTTTTTGTTTTATTTTTTGCTTTGCCATTGCTTATTCTCCTGTTTATGAGAATTAGACATAAAGTTCTTACACATTAAAGGTTCAAAAGTAAACCTAATTTAGTAGTGTCATCATAGCAGCCTTTTTCTAAGGTGCAGTGGCAATGCAATAAGGAATTGCTGCATGAAAAGGGAAATGAATTGCCTCTGTCTTTACTGACAGTGGTTAATTAAAAGGAAGGTATTTAACTGGTAAAGATTGGATTGTTTGTGATACAGCTCTAAATAAAGGGGTTGGGGTTTCCTCTGCTGCTGCCTTGACAGCTTTCTTTAGGATAACCAAACACACACAAAATAAATAATCAGAGGAAGAGAGAGAATTTCTCCTAACTGCCCACAGCCAGATAAAATATTTCTGCTATAATTCACCTGACTCCTTCACAGCATTTATTTGCCTTGTTCTTGTTGCTGGTTTTTTTCTCTTGTTTTTCTCTAATTTAATATTGGTAGTTAAAACTGAAGCATAAAGCATTGGTCAATCTGAAGTCTACCTGAAGTCTACATATTTATTTTTTTACAAGGATCCAAAATATGTTATTTGTGGCATTAGGATTAAAGGACATAATTAAAGGATATTAACTCTCCTTGTGTGGAGTTGGGTGCATGAATAGCACCAGTTCAGCATCTGCCACGTCTGTTTAAAATAATCATGAATTTAGTCCTTAGGAAAGCGAAAGATTTAACAGCAGCAGCAGCTCTTGCCATGATTAGAGTAGGGAAGTGCTGCAACAGCGTTTCTCAGCCACTCTGCCAAGACACTCGAGTTTTAGCTGGTGAGAACAAGGCTGCCTGAGCCTTTTAAACCCCACTTTGCAGAGGAGCCTCCCAGGTGTGCTCAGGATGTGGGTCCTCACCATGGCTGACAGGGAGAAAAGCCTTTATGCTTCTTTGTTTGTGCTAAATTCACGTCGTGGCAGGGCTTGAAGGTAAGATTCAGAGAGTGTAAAGGCTTAAAAAGAGCTTCTGGAGTATTTTTGCACTTAGCTTTGTATTACTGCATGATAATACTGCTGGTTTGCCACAGTGGTTCTTTGTCACATCCATCCCCGAGCCCTCTGCTTGAAATGATCTCAGAATCTCCTTTGCCAGATCATTACACCATTTGTTTTTAGTAGTTTCCTTTTCAGTTTTTAAGATGTTAGCTTTAATTTCTTCACTACAGGCATTTTTCCTGTTGCACTTGCCTCACTTTTTTTATGAACGCTTCTGAGGCTCTCGCAAATAACGCTAAATTTCAGCAGTGTTTTTCCTCTGGGCAGCTGTTGAGACCACTCTTAAAAATTGAGACTTTTTACACAGATACAGCATTTTGTTTGGTGGCATTTTCTGGAGGCTGCTCTGGACAGAGCTGGTGGCATTTTTAATATAAACACTGTGCACGTGCATTTCACCACCAGTGAAGTGGTGGTTCATCCAGAATTCTGTGCTGGGTAGGTGCACCAAATTCTTGATGAAAGATTGGACATGTCTGACAACTCAAAACTAGGAATGTCGCCATCTTCTTTCTAAGACAATGGTATTTTTTTAAAGTTTGGAAAGGAATGTGAGGTGTTCTGGTTGTAGCTTCACTATTCCCGTTTCATGAAGCAATTTAAAATTTCATTGTAATGGATCATCTTTCTCTCTCATGTTCCCTCTCTTTTTAATTTTCTTTTTGAATTTTCTCATCCATTATGAATCTCAAACCTGAACAGCAAAATAAACCAGAGAATGTTGTTACTTTCTTCTGTGCTTGGTTTTAATACTGGAGGCAGAAAATCAGTGATCAAGGTAATGAAGGGATTTCATTGCTTCTTTAGCTTAATTAATCAACAGATAGCTAAAGGAAATGAACAGACTGATGCTGAAAAAGATTGTGTTAACTTTTTCATGGTCAGTGTTTAAGATTATAAAACAGTAAATAAAACAGTAAATATGTGTTCATTTTTCTCCCTACTAAATTCTCACAACTGATGTTAGTGCATTAATTTATTAGTTTTTATACATTTCTCCATGTATATATGTTTAATAAGTCCTTAGGAAATCACAGAAAGTCGTTCTGGAAATATAATTGCACAGGTCAAGAGGAGCATAATGAGAGCACAAATGTGAATTTTTTGGTGTGGTTTATTCTGCACTCTAAGGTGCCCAGCTAGGAGGGCCCAAACATGGGAAAGCTGTCACAGGAGAAGAAGTGAAAAGATAAAAAGTCCTGTGACTCTCTTGTGGAAAGACAACAAGAATGGGAAAACAGACAAGATGGGACTGAACAGTGATGTCCTAAAATTTAGAATCTTAACAATCAAACTACTCCTGTAGAATTTGTGTGGTTTTGGCCTCTTTCCAGGGCGTGTTGGGATTTCCCCACAGAAATGTTAGAAATGGCAGAATCAGTCATTTTGCTGTACATGCTTCAGCACAGATTTTTATCTGTGTTGATCAGGAAATCCTGTTGGCTCCTATCATTTTTTCCCTCAGACATGCTGATGTCCCTATTACTGTGAACAGCTTTATTATATAATTGCAAACACATACGGGGACATTATTCTGATTTAAGAAACTCTTGCTTGGATTCAGTGCTTATATTATTGTTTAGCACATCAGCAAGCTGTCTAGCTTCAGATGAGGCTGTTGTTTGATATTGATTTATTTAAGTCACTGCTACTCTTGTATAGATCCTGGCTGAATTTCAGGCTAATGTGGTTTTAACTGGAATTGATGAAGCAGCTGTTTAATATAAGCTGATAGAAATGACTGCTAAGCTAGAGAGCTGCAAACCTCAAGAAAAAAAAAAAAAACAAACCACAAACAAAAAGCTCAAAAAGCTTCATATTATTTTTGCATGAGAAGTAATCTTTTGAACTGCTGCAAAGGAGGGGGGTTGATTTTTGTCTTGTTGCCAACTATAAAAATACAGAGCTTCAGATAAAATTGTGCAGGTATAGCTAAGAAAAATATCAATACAGAGATCTTTTCCCAGAAAGATAAAAACAGACCTTACCCAGTTAAATTGGTGTAATTCTGTGAAATGTAGGGGCTCCTGCAGATGGGGGGTCCTACCAGAATGGCTGGTGACAAGTGCTTTTCTAGTCCTGTGTTCTCCTTCTGAGAGTGAAGAATCCCAGGTGCTTGTTGTCTGTGGTCTGCTTTTCTATTTGGGACTTTTTAGTAACTCAAAAGGATATTTTATGGGTTTTAAAGGCCCATCCAAGAGCTCCTGGCCCTTGAGGCAGGGCCTTACTGCCGAGCTGCTGGAGAGGGCAGGGAGGGATCTGCAGGGCACTCCCCCTCTCTCTCCTGAGGCAAGATCAACTCTAACTCCTTTCCTCATGCTGCCTGGTTATTTTTTCATCTTTTATAATCTGATCATGCTCCCTTTCACTGGTTTCACTGGAAACAACCCTCTAAATGTTCCAGAGGAGAGAGTTTTTATTTCCCCCACTTCTTTTCTGTTTTCTGTTCTCTTTACCCCTGAACTTAGTCACTGCTTCAGTAGCTGAGGATCTCCTGGAGTCGGAGTTGAATCCTGTTTTCCATATGTGGGCAGCAAAAATGGCCTGTACATTTTTAGTTTTTAGTAACTTTTTCCATTATTCTGTATACTCATTTTACCGGTTTCAAATATATAATTAGAGAGATAAAGTCTGCAGATAAAGCCGAGCCCCTACTAATCTCTTTTCACCACTCAGAATTCCTGCAGTCAAAAGCAGGCTGTGTAGGAGCAAATGCAATTCCAATTTATTTTAATGGGAATTCAGGATTTTCAGATTGTGGCTGATTAGAACTGCTCCTGATAGCAATTTGTTGTAAATTATTCTTGTTTTGCATAACCCCCAAACATTTTAATTTGCTACTTAGAACTGCTGCTGCCTGCTGCTAACAATTAGATAACCAGGCTGTCAGTCCAAGTTTTTCCCCACTGAACTTGGCAGGGTTTAAGTGGCCTTTTTCTGCCTCACCTCTGGGAGTCCATCCCCCAAGAGCCAATATTAAATTTAGCAAAAATGAAGACTGAACAATCACATGGATTCTGAGCTGCTCATCCAGGCCAACTCTTCTCCTGCCCAAGTTGGAACTGTTTCAGGAGCACTTAGGAAACTGAGTTATTTTAGTAAGCTGGACTTCACGGAGTATTTGGCTGTGAAAATTAACACAATAATTTTTTTCCTGTGTATTGGGAGAGATATTACTTAGGTATTGCACACAGCTTCTACTTTTTCCTTGGGCTGTGGTATCTTAGTGCAGATGAATCTTGAGGAAGGAGACTTGTTTGATTAAAAGAAATTAGATGACAGAATACTGATTAAAATTTTGTAGACTCTCCTCCTATTGTTGTTTTATGGCTATTTTCTACTGTTTTCCTTATATCCTTAAATATTTTCTTCCCTCTGTTGCTGGTCCTGTAGTTAATCCAACGTGGTGTTTGCTTACTGGCTTAATTTTCAAATTGTTTTGGTTGCACAAAGCTTTTCTGGGGAAGAAATTACCTTATCAAAAGTAGCCCTTGAAAGGGCCATTAATTTCTTGTTTAGACCTTTTATCAGAGAAAGTTCTCTGTAAAAAAAAAAACCAAAAACCTGAAGAAGTCAAAGGGTAAGAAAAAAATGTAGAGGGAGCTCCACTGTGTCCTTCCCCACATGTTTCAGGTGCAAGGGGAAAACAGGTTGGGTTTATTTGGGGATTGTTGCCATTACAGCTTCCTTAAAATGGTTGATTACTGGCTGTACACAAGGAATTACCATGGGTAAGCATTCCTAATTTCTGGGAGATTTATTTTCCTTCCTCTGCTGCTTTGGAGGTTCTGTGGTGCAGTTGCAGAGGCTTGGGATCGTGTTGCCTTAACCTTGTGAGGTTATCCCTTTGTAAACCAAGAGTTTTAGAAGAATGGAGGTTTTTTAAATAGGAAGAAGTTGTTGATTTTATTGGTTTTTTAAAAAAATATAACACTGTCCTTTATTACTGGATGAGCTCTAACTCATATTCTGATTGTGTTGTGCCATAGGTGTAAAAGATGCAGAAATTACTGTAGTAAGAATGAGGTAAAAATATCCATATCTTACTGGAGACTTTGGAGAGTGCATGGAGCAGGAGGGGCTGGAAGAGATTTCCAGTATTAAATGTCAATCTAGGATTTTATAATGTGATATAAAAACCTGATATTTTCCAGAGGGTCAAAAGAAATGCCGACAGTAGTTTCAGTTCTTTAAGAAGTCATGTCTGTAAAACCAACTTTCTTTTCAGAGCTGGCAGTACTGCAGGTATGCAAAGACTGATAGATATAAATCATCCTAAAAGCCACAGTCTGGAATTTCTGGCCCTGGCTGCTGAGCAGTTTAATGTGTAAGGTGAATTTGTATCAATGTTTTGCCCCCTGCAGATTCAGAGATTGATAGTGAGGGAATTGTAGGGTGCACAGGAAGTGCTCCACATGTCCCTCTGTACCTCTGGGGGTTATTCTTCCTTCATGCCCATAATCATCTGCTGAGTTTAGAATTTACTTCTGCACTTTGGAAGTGTACTCCTGGGAAGCTGGGTGTGAGTCTCACACTGAATTGATCACCACAGTGTCCAACTGTTTTTTTGAACAGCTTCTGGGGGAGTTGCCATTGCCACAGATAAAGCACGAGGAAGGTTCCATGAAGCAGCCAGGGCAGAAATATTTCCCACTTGCAGGGTAACAGGGAGGACTAATCTGATTCAAGCCGAATTTACAAGCATTGCCTCACTCACTCTTTTCGAAACTGGGGCTGTTGGCAGCTGTTAAATCAATTGTAAGCATTACAGCACTTAAGTTACATTATTCATCAGGAATAACAAGCCTGCTTGCCGCTTGCCTCTTTCAAATGCTTGCTGCACACACATTTAACCCTCACTGCAGCCAAGAGAAGTGGAAAAAGAGGAACCTGCTCTTTAAGAGTGAATCCTAATGTAGAAGGAAAAGTTTTTCTTGTTAGGGAGCAGTTAGAAGGTGCAAAGTGTTCCCAGCTGGACCTGAATGCAGCAGCTCAGAATTCAGTGGCACAGAGCAGCAGAGAAAATGGTGATGATGATCCTGGAGGAAGCTCCCTGTGCCCACCCCTGCCCTTGCCCTTATCGCCATGCCCTGCTCAGCCAGGGGTGTTCAGGGTTCATTCAGCAGCACTGAAGGGGTTCCCTGCACAGCTCATTGATGAGGAGGGAGCAAGGTAAAGCACGCACTGCGTGGGGATGTGAGGCCTTGTCAGCTGCTGGGCCGTGGAGCTGGATCCGCAGGGCTGGGTTACAGCTCTGGGAAGCTGTCACAGCTCTCCTCGAGATGTCAGGGCAGCAGACACAGCCCTGATGGCATTCGTGTTAGTGGGAGATCATTTCAGATGACTTGGGCTCTAACTGGATGTTTTGCTAATGTATTTTGACAGAGCCTTCAAAATACAGTTTGACTTGACTATCGTAATCGCTTGTTGTGTATTTCTAATCTGACACACAGGACGGGCAGCGAGGAGAGGAGGAAGGGGAAAAGTATAAAAGCTTTAGGGACTTACATGGACATTATTGCTATTACACTTGAACTGGATTCCTGTCTGAAGTACAGAGCCTTTTATAGAAGAAAAACTGCACATGGGATGTTCACAGCTGACTTACACCCTTACTCTGTGGGTTTGGGGGGGAAATGAGGGCTCACGATCTGCTCGAGCGTGGCTGTGCAGAAAGACACAATTTAAGGAACTTCTGTGGTTATCTTCTAGTCCAAGGTTATCCCAAGCTGAGTCCTTGTCCACCTGTGGTATGCATTTCATCCCAGCACAAGGAGCTCCAGCTGTGGCTGGAAAGCTTATATGGGATCTTGCCAGTCTGCAGAGCTTTTGTGTCAGGTGTGGGGATTGATCCCTCAGCCCTGGGCTCTCAGAAATGCACCTGTGAGCAGTGAATGGGAGATGTGTAACCACTTTAGTCAAGGACAAACCTTTTTCTTATCTCCTTTCTGTACTGGCTTGTAAAACGTAGAATTTAGTGAAAAAAAAGTCTTGATGATGTGTGTGCTGTAAATCAGTTGTCCCAGTCAAAGTTATACGTTATACCAATAAGCAGGTAATTATTTCTGTTGTAACTTTGGTTTCCAATAACAGATTTTCTTGACTTGATTGCTTAAAAGTGTTTGGGTTTATGTGCTGTTTTGTACCATTTGTACCAGTTCAATGTGTACAGCATTCTTTTTTCTGGATTCTTTCTTGTTCTCGGAATTTAGCCTACAAAAAAGGGAGCCTTTTTTATCGCCTTGAGATTTGTTCAGAAAAAGTGAAAATAGATATTTTAGAAACAGACTCGTGATCAGAGTTTTGCTAAGCAAAGTAACCAGATGGAGTTTAACTTCCCCATTTCCAGGATAAAGCACAAAAATTATTTCAGCTCAGCTGCAGAGTGCACGGCTCAAACATCTTGGTCAACTCCCAAGAATTCTATTGGGAGTAGTTGGGAATATTCCTAGTAGGGGAAAAGCCCCCACCCTGTTCTGCATCAGTTGGTCCTGATAGATAAAAAATGTCAAATCTCATGGTGGATTCCCTAAATGCTTCCAGCTTTTGAGGATTTTGGTGTCCTTTCAGCCTCCTTGGTTTCTGCTTTTGACTGTTAAAGAAGTGGGAAAAATTTAATATAAGACCAATGTTGTAGTTAAATCCCTGGTGTTTGCAATATTGTTCCCTCACTCAGAAAATGGCACGATGTCCATGTAGTAAAACCTTTCATATAACACAATTCAGAGTCATGAAAGGCGTTGTTATGCTGGTTGTTGATTCTTTTCCCCATGAAGTCCAGTGGAATTGCAAACTGTTAATTGAACATGTGGCCCTGGATATCAGCACACGATATTATTTATTAGAGAAAGCACAGAGCAGAACAATGCAAACTCGGTTTCCTGTCCCTGCTGCTGGATTTTCTGCATTGAGAAGTGGATGCTGTTGGAGAATTTTGAGTTCTTGTTTCTGCTACTGCTTGTAAGGAAGGATTTCATTCTGTAGCAAAGACCCTGTAAAACGCAATACAGCAGATTCTTTGCTTTCTAAACAGCTGAGGTTCTGCCCCCGTTGGATTCACACAGGTAGCAGGCAACTGAATAAAAATGCTGAACTGTGGGGTTTTAAAAAAAAATTTACATTTAATTGGGTTTTTGTTCAGCAGATAATTGCTTACCCTGCAAACCTAGACGTTTTTAATACATGCATACAAAGTGCATGTTAGGTAATTAAGAAATTTCTTATAAAGAGGAAAAATACCAGGGAAGGAGAGGCAAAAGCTAAAGCCCAGAGTGTGGAAATGCACTTGAGTGTTCAGATAGTTTTGAGAAAGCCTTTCTTCTCAGCTCTGAGAAGCTTGTCAGCTCACAGATGTCCCCAGGGGCTGGAACTGTTTAATTTTCAGGCTTTCTGCTGGAAGGATGAAAATGCAGTCGGTGAAAAAGGCACATGGAGAGAAGAGGATGTTCAGACAACGATGAAGCCGTAATATTTTGGCTTTATTTAAATATTTAAAGCTTTTCTTTAGCAATCACTGAAGTCTCTCTGTGCGTGACAATATCTGTTTGTGTGTTTAATGGCTTTAGATGAAATCATCCTCCTTTGGCCACTACCAGGTCTTTTTCCAGCTTGATTCTTATGGAAGCATCCAAAGTTCTGACAGCATGTGGATGTTTGAAGGCTCGTGCTCGTGGCTTAAGTCCACATTTAGCAAGGAATGTGGCCAAATTAGGAGCAGGTCAGTGGCATTCAGCAGTTGGAATTAAGGACTCTGTGCCAATACCGTGACAATTTTAACATTTCAGTTTTACTTCAGAAAGTCTCTTATCAGGTCCTGGAGATTTCCTGTAGCAGAGAGAACATCTTGCACTATACCTGGAATATGTGTGTTTGTGTGCTCTGGACACACCTGATGTTGTGAATCATATGACAAGAGGGGGAGAAATGAGATTTGGCTTTAAAAGTGTGGCTGAAATCCTTCCATAGATGCAGCCCTTAAGTGGCATTAACAGCATCACTAGCAAAGCAATGGCTGCTTCCTGTACACTGCTTCAAATCACAGCCTTTTTGATACCCTAAATTATATCCTGGATTTCATGACAGTGGCTTAAACCTTAAGGATTTTTTTCCTACAGGTTGAAGTGTCTGCCATTGCAGCACCATTTCTCTTCTGAAGAGCTTCCCTTTCCCAGCACCAGCTCGCAGTGAATTCAGAAAGTAATAAATCAGTGGCTGGCAGTGAAAGAAGCACTGAATAAGGCATAGGCACACAATTTTAGCTTTTCAGCTCCTGTTCACATCACTGCTTAAAAATGTGAACTTTGGCTTTGGTTTGGGTTGTTTTGTGGTTTTTTTTCGGTTTGTTGGTTGTGTTTTGGAAGGGAGGACAGTAAAGAATTTCCAGTGTTTGCTTCCTAAACTTTAGGGGCCTTTGGCCATGTCTTGCCTCCAGTGGTTGAATTCAAGAATGTGTTAAAATTGGGAAAAAAGAACTAACTTTGAGGTATGAGAAAGTGAGAATTTGTGGAAAATATATATATAGATATTCTAGTCACTGGCCATTAACTGAGACATTTTATTTTTATTTTATCAGCATAAGGTATATTTAGTGTAGTGAAATTGTCATTTTGAAGCTTAGCTGACAACAAAGCCACTCACTCCCTCTCCCCTGATGGGATGTGGGAGGGAATCAAAGGAGCAAAGTGAGAAAACTTGTGAGTTGAAAGAAAGACAGTTTAATAAGGAAAACATACAAGGAAAACAAAGCGAGAATTTGATTCCCTACACCTCATCAGCATGCAGGTGTTCATCCATCCCCAGGAAAGGTGGGGTGGAATAGCTATCTGCCAAACTTGGTCAGCTGTCCCAGATGTGTCCCCTCCCAAGCCCACTCAGAGAAGACCTTGATGCTGTGGGAGTGCTGCTCAGCTGTGAAAAATGAAAACTTTGTTGAATTATCAACTCTGTTTTCAGCACAAATCCGAGACACAGCCCCATAGCAGCTACTATGAAGAAAATCAATCCTACCCCTGCCAAAAGCAGCGTTAGAAACAGGTTGGTTTTTTTATGTCAGTGGGCTGCTTGTGACAGGCACCGAATTAACAGCTCCAGAAACCCAAGTCCTCTCTTTTTTACCAACAAAATGAGTTCAGCAAGGCTGTAAGGAACACAAGCTTCCCCCACACTGCTCAAGCAATGTGCCTCAACCCCGACCTGAGAGCAAATCTCTGAGGGAAAAGGCGTTTGTTAAATTCCTTTTCCAATTAGTTTGACAGCTCAGCGGAGACTCCTAACAAAAGTATTAATTCATGCAAATTGCAGTAGTGGACCTGTGTCATCGGGGAGCAGGGCTGAACTCTCTGCAACATCACACGAGCCACCAGGCAGCACTTTGATTAGAAGGTGACAGTGGGTTTGGAGCCTGTTCTGAATTAATTTTCTCCCAGGGACAGCAACAGACTCCTGTATGTGCTAAGAGAGGTGGGAAGTTGCAGAAGAATATTCAGCCTCAGCAAATGCATCACCAGCTCCCCTCCATCCCTGAGAGAAATCTTATAACTTTGATATGTCTGAATTAACTGTTGTGACTTGGGAGGTGTGCATTGACACACTGGGAGAGATGCTCCGTGGATTGCTCAAAATAAGAAAAAAAAACCTAAAAACAAACCCAAGGCCCAAGTGTGTTATAGGGCAAGATATAAGCTGTAGTCCAATATATAAATCAATTGGTTTCATCAGACATGTTATGGAAAGAATAAGAGCATTTTCCACTGGATAAATGACAGTGTAGGAACAGAGATGGGTATGATCAAAGGATCAGAAGATATTCTTGTAAAAGCTGATTGAAAAGTTTGTGTTTGTTCATCACAGAGAAGATAAGCTCATGACAGATCTTTGTGAGATGAGGAATGGCTTCGAGAGGACACATCAGGAGCAGCTGGCCTTCCTGTCATGTAATCAAAACGAAGGGTACATTGATTTGGTGAAAAAAAATAACGAATTTGAAGGTAAATAGAAAGAAAGATGAATTTTTGCACTTCACATCAACTACCTAGACTGGAGCAGAATGCATTGATACCAATAATTTGCAAAAAAAAATCCTCCAAATATGCATAGTCCACATGCAGGACAGTACAGCAGATATCTCTAATATAGGGTTAGAGATCTCTATTTGAAATAGTATTTGGGAGGTAGGTATGAGGCTGAAATAATTAGAGATGGCAAATGCTACAGTTTTTCCCACAGTTTTTCTCTTTGTGCCACTCTCAGCCTGAATTAATTTTTGTTTATAATTACTGTTTGAAGCCACCACTATACTGTCTGGTTTGCCTTTGAGGAGTTTGTAGTGTAAGTCTAGCTCAGGGAAAAAGCATTTCTTTGCCTTTTCTCCTTGCCAACTGATAATTTAAAATTCTTTGTGTGTATTTGTACAACCTTTTCTTTTTTACTGTTTGAGTCGGTTCTGGTGGTTTTTTTCTCTGGTATTTGTTGAACTTAGATTTGAAATTACAATGCTTGAATTAGCAAGTTACTATTCATCTGTCTGCAGATTAAGTTTTTTTTTTTAAAGAACAAAACATGAAATTGCTTTGTTTGATAACATCATAGGTTAGTACGTCTCAGTGTGTCCAGGCTTTGAGTTAGGAAAACCTCTTGTTTAGGGGAAGCAAAAGCTGGTGCTTATAAATATGAGCTTATTAAATCCCTGATTGAAATACCTGCTTAAGTGATCCACTAAGATTTCTTTCCCCCAAAACTGACTGCAGAGAAGCCTCAGCGCCTCTCACATTTTGAAACCAGGTGCTCAAGTCAGAGCGTCTTTGCTGTAAAGCTGTTTTAGGCCGGCTGTCTGTGACATTGCACTTTTTAAACCATGGTGCTGGCAGCAATCCTGGCTGCAGGGCACTGCACAAGTGTGGGGTGGTCTTTATTCTGGGGCTCACCGTGCGCACCCCGGGACACCAAATGTGGTTCTTCTCTTTGCCCCAGGAGACCCCAGAATGCACAGAACAGTCCAGGTTTGCAGCCCGTGCTGCTGAAGGAGTCTGGAGTCGTTTGTTGGTGTTCTCAAGGCAGTTTATCAGTTCCTTATCAAAAGTAGATTTCTCTGCCCTGCCAGGGTTGGCACAGAACGCGTCCAGAGACACACTGTGCCCGCCCCGGGTCAGCTCTGATCTTTGATACTAATAACTACCTATTGAATGTTTATCATTAATTACCAACCCGTGCCCCTCACACCACACTGTCCAGATCTGTGTCAAACCAATCCCAAAGTGCCAGCAGCACCAAGAAGATGGAGGTGATGAAGAACAACAAAAGATAACATGGCACGTGTAAAGATTCTCCATCTTGTGCCTCAGACCCCCCTGTACAGATCTCCAACCCCCCTGTACAGGGCTTCAAAACCCCCCTGGACGTACACTCAAATTCTCTTCTTTTTACTTATAACTACTACTATTTCTCTATCTAAACTTTTGTGACTTGAAATTCCTCATACAAAGTTGACAACCTGTTCCATGGATTAGAATCAGAGACACAGGCATTTTCAGTATCATTCCAGGGTCCCTGACACCTCTGGCAAGGCTGAAAAGCCTCCTGAGCAGGGTTTGGGTCGGCCAAAGGCATCACAGGAACCCCCTGGGTTCCAACACAAGGAGAGATGCAGAAGCCCTGCAAGGCACAAGGTGCAGCAGTCACAGACCGTGGCTGAAAGGTGCAGTGTTGTTCCCTCAGGACAGTGCCGTCTCTTCTGTATATCTAATTAATATGTCTGCCAGTAACAGTTATTAAACAAAGAGCAGGAATTGTTTCTGCTGAATGGCTTGACCTGGGAGTAAAGCCAATTTAAGAAGCATCTGATTAAAATATGTTAAGGTCACAGATTGCTATAAAATATGAAGCAGGGAGGAAAAAAGCAGAAATTTACTCAGGAGGAAGATAGAATACTACTGATTTTGGTTCTTGGTTTTTTTGTTGTTTTTTTGGGGGGATTTTTTTTCTTGTTGTTTTTTTGTGGGGTTTTTATTTTTTTTTTGTTTGTTTTTTTTTGTTTTTTTTGTGCTGGCAGCAGCTTTCAGGTATAAAAAGTGTTCATTCTGAGGAGTGTTTTTCTAGAGACATTTCAGTGTCACATTGCACTGAGTCCTTGCCCCCTGCATTATCTCACAGATGATGTAAGAGTACAAATACTAAGAACGTTTTTATTTTTTCGACAGGCAGGATGGAATCCTAGAGGCAGGGGGAGAAAGTCAATATCCTTACCCATTTCTGGGGATATTCTTAGGGTAGTGGTTGTGGGTTCCAATCACAACAGGATCTTTTATACCTTATTAGAGCCTTTCTTAATCTTATTTCCCTCTTCCCTCAGGTGCCAGCACCACAGCCCATCACAGAGAAAGCCTGCTCTGCATGTGTGGCAATAGCCTTTAGTTTTGAGAGCTGCTTACTTAAGTGGTGTCTTTTTATTCAGGTCTGATGACAAAAAAAGTGTGCCTGAAGTTCAGAGGAAATATGAATCAAAAATACAGTCTAATTTTTCAAAGCCTTTTTGGGCTGAGTTGGTATTCAAGAAGTTTTACATGGAGGCTCAGGAGAGAGAGAGGATGATACAGATATATCAGATGCTACAAGATTTATGGCTTTTCAAATACTGATAAACAACCAGAGCTGCTGAAGTTGGTTTCACTGCTCTGAGGGATTTTGAAGGAAACCTACATGATAAAGTTTGCTGGTGAATGGGGTGCCACAGTGAAAAAAGGGGGGGAAAAGCTGTGTGAACACTTCTAAAAGGACCTGGAGAACAGGGCTGTGTGTGGGCGTTGAGGTGAGCCAGTCAGTAGCAGTTGAAGGCAAGACTGGACGTGGCATAGTGCCATGGTCTCACTGACGTGGTGGTGGCAGGTGATGAGTTGGACTTCATGGTCTCAGAGGTTTTCTCCAACCTTATTGATTCTGTGATTCCCTTCCCAGCCAGAGGTCATCCTGTGGCCTCAGGGCCAGCTTCAGGATCTCTGCTGAGCCCCTCTAAGAGCAGTACTTCCATGGGGAATGCTTCCCTGTCCTCTCTGCAGGGCACAGGTTTGTCCCGGAGTTGCTCTCATCTCTTGTCAATGCACGCTCTGAGGATGTGTTATCTGTGAGCTGTACAGGTTTGTGATTTAATTCCCTTCTTTGTTGATGCTGTGGTTTAATGCCTCAGTGACATTTCACCCCTGGGCTGTTCTGATGAGGGGCAGAGGAACAAAGAGGGGAAACGATAGAGTGGTGGGTGCTGGTCAGCTAACACCATGGGTGTGTAATCCACTTCCAGCACGTTGTGCTGCTCCAGCCTTGCCCAAAAAGCACAAACAGCAGAGCTCCTGTGCCAGGCAGTTGGCAGATGGAGTTTCTCTGACCTTGTGCAGGAGATGGGACCTGCTGAGCCCGGAGCGGGGACGTCACCAGCGCAGGCTTCACTTCTTCCCTGGTATTTACAGCTGGGAGTTGGTGAGATTGCTCTGTGTGCAGGGGGCTGCAGGTCCTGCATGCTAAAATGCTCCTATTTACTAACAGATTTCTGTTTTAATTTAAAATTAATTCCAATTTAAATGAATAATTTAACCCTTAATTAGGACCGTGTTTTCATCCCAGGCAGATTAGTCAAGCTGAGGCAAAATTCACTTTGCTGTAGAAAAGACAATCACATTCCTTTAATCAGTAGCTACCACAGAGTGTTAGATGCATTTGTTTTCCTCTCACTGAATTATCTTTCCCCGCTCTCTATCTGAGACAGACTCATCAGTGAGAGCTTAAGGAAGTTCATTTTCATCCAGTAACAAGGACAACCAGAGTCCTGAAATTCTTACTAACAGGTGACTCGGTCAAGTCATCGTGGCATCACATTCAAATAAAAGAGACTGAAATCAGACTAAATACAGTTTTAAAATGCTGCAGTTGGGAGTCACCAAAGAGCCAACAGGCTTGAGAAGATCTTCCTAAAAAAGTAAAAGCAGCCAGCCTTGCTGTGCAGTTTATATCACATATGTGGAACCTCCCAGATTTCCTTTTCTCGCTTTTAGTGTGCTGACAGTTTTTTCTTCCTGGCCCATTATACCTACTTCCTCCTGCGTTGTTCCCCATTGTGAAGGAAAGAAAAAATTCTTAGTTTTTCCAATAAATTGTTGAGAAAAAGCAACTGCTGTTCACAGCTGGTTTCCATGCTAAAATTAGAGATTCTGTGAAGACTTCCTATGCTAATTCCTAAGATTTTTTTTTCAATGTAACTGAAACCAAAGCAATAGTACTTGCCTCAAAAGCCAAACCTTCTTCTATCAGTACATGTAATCAAATTTGTCTGACAGAGAAATTAATGCATTTTGATGTAACAACTTTGTTTTTTCTCTTATATATCAGAATTTTAAAATTTTATTAGGAAAGGAATAATTATAGTAAGTGTATTAACAATATTTTTCATTGGCACCTCCAGCTCTGAGCTTCAGTTTCAAGTGTAAATGCTTTTGTTTTCTTTTATTTTTTATTTTTTTCCCTATGGGCTGCAGTAGTCTTAAATTGGTCTGACAGACAAAGACAGAAAGTGCAAGACAGCCTGAGGGGACGACGTGAGATTGGGATGCCCTTGCTGGGGCATATTGGGACAGCAGCAATCTGACTGGGACAGCAGCAATCTGACTGGCTCAGCCCTCACTCTGACCATCACCACCTTTCCTTAAATGAGGTCTGTGAGTTTTCCCCTGAGGGATGAAGGGGATGTTGATTAATGGAGCAGTTTGTCTTCTTCACCCCTCTGAATCTGTCTGCTTCTAATGCAAGCTTGCTTACTTATGTTAAATTCATTGTTTTATTAAAATACTGGTGGTAGGGTCTTTCTTTTTGGTCATTACATTAAACTATCATATATATTTATTAAGAATTCTACTGTATAGAATCATAAATACATCATTGTCTCATGTGTGACTGTCCATAAATGTAAAAGTGTCCCTTCAGGCTGGGTCAGCAAAACCATTGGAGTTTAATATCTGGTAGTAGGTTTCCATGAGGGGTTTTGATGGAAGTTCTCTGTATTCATTAGCCAGATGAAGTGTGATGTTTGCTTAGTAATTATTGCTGGTAAGAACAGGATTGGCATCCTTTCTTTTCTGCCTGGCTTGTTGTCTCAGGGCTGGGAACAGAGGGGGTAAAATCACTGGAGGTTCCTCTGTCAGCCAGAGGGCCACCAAAGGGTGCCTGAGGTACCTCACAGGCCGGCACATGGGAGGGAATGGCATCTGAGCCATAAAATGCTGCAGAAGTACCAGCTAAACCAAACCCAGTTGTTTCCTGCTGCATTTCCTCCTAGTGGAGGGCTGTAAGAAGGACTTAGGTTTCCTTTATTTGCTCAATTTAAATGGGAATCCCCAGATCCTCTTGGCAGCCTTTGAGGAGAGGGGAGCACCGGGACAAGGCTGGGCACACCCATGCTGGTCACACAAGGTCATTTTTAGCAGTTCTGCTGTGACAGATCGCCTGTTGGGCCCGTGGCTCAGAGGCTCAGACTCTGGATTGTTTCCTCAGAGCTTGCAGCAGAGAGAACTTGGAGCAGGAGCTGTCTTTGCCAGCTGCTTTGCTGTAGCCTGGAAGCCGGAGGGAGCAGCTGCAGCCGAGCGCTGCCATTTGCCGGGGCTGGGAAGTGCTGAGGGGTGGCTGGGATGGGCACTTGCCTGTGAAAGCCTTGGTGCTCCTCCTGCTGTGTGCAGGGCAGGGGAGGAGGCTGTCCTTCGCTGTTTGATGTTTCAGAGTAGCTGTTGTGCAGTGCAGGAGAGGAGGCTGTCCCTCGCTGAAATGTTTCAGAGTAGCTGTTGTGCAGTGCAGGGGAGGAGGCTGTCCCTCGCTGAAATGTTTCAGAGTAGCTGTTCTTTCACTGTTGGCCAGAGCAATTCACTCCGGTGTTGGAGCTAACCAGCAAATCTGCCTTGCCCTGCTGTTTATAGGTTTTGGTCATAGGCAGTAACAATCCCTCCCTCCTCCATCACTTAGAAAGCTGCTGGAATATTTGTTCAGACCTTCTTCCCACCTCAGGCTGCCCATCTAAAGATTTTGCTAACCCCACAAAAAAATCTTTCTTATACAGGTCATGCAAGTTCCTTATAGTATCAGGAGCAGCTCATTGATGTGATCATTCAAAAATGGAAGAGATCTTTCTCTGTTCGGGTTATTTTCTTGGTTTTGGGTTGCTTACTCCTGACCTGAAGAACTGAAGAGACATAGTTTACAATCAGTGTGCCCTTGCAAGAAAAAGTTAGCAGCAGAGAGAGAATGAAGGTAATTTCTTATGCAGAGTAGGGCCAATGTTTTAATAAATTAAGCAGAAGAGAAGAAAAAGGAGTGAAGTTCTCAAAATGAAGCACATGATATGTTTCTTCTTAGTAATGCAATACACTGTTTTGTTTTCCAGGCAAAATTAAATGCAAATCCAAGCTGATGCATGAACTCCATTCTACCAAGAAGTTTTATTTCTGTCAACTCTGATTATGAGAAAAATCTGTCATTTTAGATCATAAATGTCTGCAAACTGTGATCCACATATGGGCAGGTTCCAGGGTAGTAGTCACATGTTAGAATCAAGATGTCCATGGAATTTAAAGCTCCGTTCCTGTTGCTTTGCAGCCTGTCGAGCTGGGTTCTACAAAGCCTCTGCTGGCAATGTGAAGTGTGCCAAGTGCCCCCCTCACAGCTCCACCTACGAAGATGCATCTCTGAACTGCAGGTGTGAAAAGAATTACTTTCGCTCTGAGAAAGACCCTCCATCCATGGCTTGCACCAGTGAGTAGCATCATTCTGCTCGGGGCTGTCATTCTTGCTGCTCCATCTGTACCTCCGCAAACAGCTCGCTTGCTTGCTTCCTCTCATGTCCCACTGCAGTCAGCCATCCACTCCCTCTCGTGTCCTCTTCAGTGTTGGACAGGCTGCTGAAAATCGGTGGGCTGGGTTTGTGTCTTTGCTGTTTTCATCTTCTCCTTCTTGTACCCTGTCAGGCTGGAGAAGGAGAAATAGGATTTTTATATTGCTACCAGCCCTCAATCCTGAAGTGCACCCTGAGGGGACTCTGTTTGTAAGAGAACACGGTTCTTGTTAGCCTAAGTCTGTAACCTAGATTTCAGGAGTCTGCACGGGAAATAACCAAAAGAGTTTGGTTATTAATGTTCTTTTATATTTCTGCACCCTTGTTACTCCCATTTTGGAGCATCCTTAGGGAGAAAATCTCATTCCCTGATTTCCCTTTCCCAGGACCGCCGTCTGCGCCGAGAAACGTCATCTCCAACATCAACGAGACCTCTGTTATCCTGGACTGGAGCTGGCCTCTGGACACGGGGGGCAGGAAGGACGTCACCTTCAACATCATCTGCAAGAAGTGCGGGGGCAGCGCCAAGCTGTGCGAGCCCTGCAGCGACAACGTGCGCTTCCTGCCGCGGCAGAGCGGGCTCAGCAACACCACGGTGACCGTGGTGGATCTGCTGGCACACACCAACTACACCTTCGAGATCGACGCCGTCAACGGCGTCTCGGAGCTGAGCACCCTCTCCAGGCAGTTTGCTGCTGTCAGCATCACCACTAATCAAGCTGGTGAGTCTCTGCTTGCCTCTCCTTGGTTCAAAGCTGCTCGGTTTGCTGCCTTTGTTTCCTCTCCCTGGTTGATGGAATTTACTCCTGGTTGACTCGAACGTTCCTGTAAAAGTAGAAGCAGGAGCAAACGCAGGGTGTGTTTCTGTCAAAGAGCCTGGCAGCGTGACTGTTGTGATTAACTCCCAGTTTCCAGTTAATAGTCTCTAATGGCAGGCTCACGTGATTCCTTAGCCAGAGTGTGTTTTATTAATAAAACCAGATTTTAATAAAACACTCATTTCAATAATCTCCAACGTAAATTACTGTAGTAATCTTAGTGATTAATTTTGATTAAATAGAAGTGAAAAAAGGCTTTGATGTTAGATGCATAAAAAGCTAACATTAAATTAGAGAGGTTTAAAACATAGCTTTTTTTTTTTTTTAACTCCTTTACAAGTTGTCTCACCAGCTCAGAATTATTGCCAACATGATGGGTGTGTGGAGCTGAATACCAAATTAGATCGTGGTGTCACAGTTGATGGGATACAAAAGGGCTGCTCTCCTTCTGTGGAAACTTATTAAAACCTCTGAGGCCCTGCCTGAGCACGGCAGTGTGCCCTGACTGTTGGAGCAGAGCCTTTGTCATCGCTGCACTCTTCTGCCATTTGCTTCTCATTTGACACGGCTCCATTTATCTGGGACTTGTGAAGAATCTAGACTCTTCCCTGGCATTTGGTTAGGTGTGAAATTTTTAGGAGCAATGTTTGCCAGTGGAGAGAGAGACGAGGTGCTGAAATTTCTGTCTTTGTGCTCCATGCAACTTCCATCAGGAGGCTACAGAAAACATGCATGTGTTCAGTAAGCCTCCTCCCACGTCCTCCCATCCCACACCATGTTCCCCAAGTGCTCCCAGTTCTGTCCAACCTTCCTGAAAGCGCAGAGAAGTTAACATTGTTCTAAGCAGGCATCCTCCTGGTGGGCTGTGTTATTGCAATGTTTCTCACTACAGAGGGTGTATGTTTTCTCCTTAAATCACAGATCAGCTGTAGTAGGAGGCATAAAAATGTGAGAACAGGCCGTTTCCTGACCCCGGTTACCACATTTCCCAGTGCTCTGGGGGGCTGTCTGACTGTGCAGTAGGCAGACAGAGATGTATCTGCCCAGTTCAGCTCTGGAACCTACATTTTATGCCCATTCAATTTTTTACTGTTACAGTTCATTGTTTTGGATTTTCAGATCAGTGACTTGAAACATCCCTGTTGAGTTGCCCTCTTTTCTTCCGTTTCCTCTCTCAAAGGCGTTGCCTTTCAGCCTGTTCATCACCACAGCAGTTAGAAATCACCTGAGGACAGTCCGAAGAAAATTAACTGTCCAGGATCAGAGAAATTCTTTCTCTGCAGAGACCTCCTGCTTTGCAGCATGCTTCCCTAGGGCCCAGAGCTGCTACCTTTGCACTGCAGGGTGGTTTTTGGTTCTGTTGTGGAACACACAGTACCTGGGATGAGGCGAAGTCCAAGCATTTCTGGCAATAGCAGCTCTGTTCACTGTAACCCACAGGCTGCTTAAGCAGTTTATTTTCTACTTTTATGCATAACCAATTTTTTTAAAAAAATACATTTGGGTGATGTGGGTTAGTGCAGGCTTGATTGTGCTATCTCCTGGTCATGTCAGTTAGATTTAGAATTCCCTTAGAAACTCTGCAAGTTGTTAAAATTAGACCTTAAGTATGTATATGCGCAGTCTCCTAAAGTAAAATTACAAAAATATCATTTGTCTTGCATTCCCTCACTGGTCAGATCACAAAAGGGATATATCAGAAGCACATTTTTAGCTCTGTAAGGTCTAGAATGCTGTCCCACACGAGCTTTTCTACAGCTTTATCCTCAATTTCCATCTACCATGTCCAAATGGGTCTGGGTTGCTGTGAGGGGTCACAGATCCAGGTTAGAGCAGAGGGCCCATGGGGCAGAGCAAGCAGAAGCAGCAAAATTAAAATCCTGTAGAGGGTAGATGAGAACAAGATGGGTCCTTTTGCAACAACATGTTCCTGGCAGCTGCTCTACATCAATCTGGATATTCTGTCTCAAAAAAAACCAACTTTGCATGTGCCTCTTGCTGAACTCTTACCCCTTCCATTATTTCTGATGATTCAGTGTTCATGCTTGTTATTAACATCAAAGTTTAGTGAAAATAATTAAATTGTCTGTATTTTCCCAATCTACTTGTGCCAATCCCCAAATATTTCCCTTTTTCCCCCCTAATACCTCAGTTCTTTATTGCATTGATAGTAAAATAGATTTTCTTTTGCTTAGAAGCACACTGTAACAGCTTGAAATGGAGCTTCGTTCTTAAGGAATTAAGGCCTTTTAACCCAAAGTTTCAACAGTGAAGCTGCAAAAGGTGGCAGCAACTAAATTCAGCTGCAGTAAGGCAGTGTCAGCTCTACACCAATTCCAGAGTTTTGTGCTGTCTCGTGTCCTGGCGTCAGCAGAGGAACAGAGGGGACGCGCTGTAACAAGAGACTTCTTCAAATTCTGTCCTCAGCTCACCACAGCTCTTCCCCACAGTTCAGATAGGATGCAGATAGGTTCCAAAAGTAAATAAATTGGAGAATAAAGAGAAATCCCTGCAGGGGAAAATTGAAGGCTTTTTGTGGCCTAAGTTTCAGCTAGGAATGTCAGTGTTTTCCTCATAACTGTAGAAAGTGATTGTGCTTCTCAACTGAGAGCCTGAAAGTGCCTAACCCTGAGTTTTGGCCTCTCCACAGGTCAGTTGTGCACCTGTAAAATTTTGATTCCTTTTTGTGTCAGGGACTTTTCCTAGAGGAGCCTTAGAGGGAAACAACCCCTGTATCCAAACTGAGGCGTCTTATGCAAAGCTACATTATAAATCATAACAAAACCCCAGACCTGCCTTATATCACCTCAAGCTTCTCTGGACAAGCAGTAGTTTGATCCTCTGAATTCTCTTCCTTTTATCTTTTATACTCATAAAAGCCAGAAAGCAGAAAAAGCCATGTAACTTGTTTAGTTATCTTGCTTAATCATTAAACCCTGGCATGAAAAGCCATAGGAAATCAGTTGGTTTAAGGAGAAGGTAACCAGTGAGGCACTACAGAGTTTTTACAAGAGGCCAGGATGAAAATTATTTTAAAAAAATAACCTTGAGAACAAAAGTAACCATTAGATAGAGAAATTAGGGTCATTAGGAGTGTTGAAGGGCAGACATGGCTGGTTTGCAGTGTCTTGATCTCCCTGTGCCCTTGAGAATTCCAAGCTTATGTTAATTTCAGCTTGGAGGGATAAACATTTACACTGGAGAACCAGTCAATTTTTCAGTCCTGTTTTAAGCAGAGACTTCTGTGGCTCCTTGGAAGGCTTCTTCAAACCTCCTCAGAACCAGGATTTTATTTGTCTGAAATCTCTGGCTTCGAGGGAGTAAGTTCAGCCCCAAGCTTTGTTTCAGTGTATGTATTTGATTATTTGCAGGTACTTTGATGCTATTTATGTGCTCGGCCTGCACTGCACTGTCTTCAGCAGCTCACAAATGATGTGTGATGCTCCCTGTTTAAATAAAATCCATATTTAGAGAGGGTTGTGTGTACTTTACAACCTATATCCCAAGGCAAGTCCCTGAAGTAGATCTGTCTTCTAAGAGAGACAATTTGAGAGAGGCACAGATGTTTGGGGGATGATCTATTTCTTTCTTTCCCTATGGCCCTTATAAAAAGGACAAGAAGATAGACTTATTAAAAGTGAGCTAATGACATGATGTAGGGAGTCTCTGGTTCACTGACTGTTATTACAGCTGTGCCCCATTACGTACTGAATACCTAGGACATGCTTGTTTTTCTGAATGACATTTATCTTTTGAGTTTCAAACATTCCTGGCATAAATAAAGATTTTATGCTCTTCAAATGTGTTTTACAGTTCAGCCCAGAGGCTATTCAAGGATCATTTTAACTCAATAAAACTCCTTTAGGGATATAAAAGGGAAGTGTTTTAACAATGTCACTCCATGCATAGCCTGTTATTAGCTGGAGATGTTCTGCCTGCAAAGTCTTTGATCCCTTTTCCCCTGAACGTCAGGGAAGCTCTGCCAAAGCTTCAAAGTGTGTGACACACACTGGGCTCCTCAGTTTATGCTCAGTCCTCAGGTGAACACTCCTGACCTGACTGAAAGTTCACAGGTGAAGTTGGTGGCTCCAGGAGTTTTTCCCTTTCAGAGCTTTCGCTGGGTTTTTCCACAGGTGGTGAGGATATTTTATTTTATTTATCAGTTGCTGGATGATGGTTTTATTTGCTCGCTCCTCTTTCTCATCTAAGATCTTAGTTTGGTGCAAGAATAAAAATGTAGAAATGTAGGTAAGCAGGATGCTTAGTCCTCTGTTAAATAATAAAGCTTGGGCTTCTGCCTCTCTCTGTTACCTGTGCTGGCATTCTCAGTAATCACTGAGGGAAATTGTGTTCCTCCTGACTGTAAACAGAGCTATCAATTTGCTTTTTGAAGCAATTCCCTCTAGGCAGATGGGAAAATCTGTTTCTTTGGGTTTGGGGGCTATTCCTGCAATGGGAATTATGAATGTACTAAGTGTCAGCTTCCACAGCAAAAAGAGTGTTCTTTTTAGCATTCCTTTTAGTAAATTATATGTATATTTAAGAAAATGTTTTAAATAAAACAAAAATATGAAATAGTCTCCAAATCCAAAAGCATGTGAAAGATGTCAGCACCTTTCAAGTCTTTTCTGTTAGAGGTGCTTTTTTCCTGATGAACCTCCACAAAAACAATTGTTCCAAATGAAGGGGCAAAAATTTGAGACCTGTTGTTTCTTATCACAGTGTGTTCTGATTAGGTGGAAAAGACTGACAGACCGGTTCACAAGCTCTTGGTGATTACCTGAAAGGAGAGAATATATTTTGTATCATAAATTACTTACTTGAGGGCAATTGTCTTCTCCAGTTTTGGATAGTGGTGTTCTCAGACATAGTTCTTAAGCATATTCTTCCATTGTGCATGGGATTTCTCTGATAAATAATCAGATTATTTCAGAAAGGGAAAGCCTGCTCAACACCTGAATGTTGATGTTGTGAGCATGGTGAATAAATTCTTCTTTCTGAATACTTCACACCAGGGAATGTGAAGCTCCAAAATCCTCTAAAGTAGTGTGACAAAGGTGTAGGGAAGGCAAAGAAAAAGAGTTTATTTAAAGTTGATAGGGTCTTACCACATCCAGTGAAAAATATGAACTATTGCAAAGCTCCCACCATCACCACCTCAGCAGAGAGCAGAAAGAATAACATTTGTGTTGTGAGAACCTTTGGGATGAATCCTTATGAAAGCACATCCAGCATTTGTCTCCTCTCTGAAATAACAGCTGGGAATGCCACAGCACCATAATTTCCAGTTTCTGAAGCCACTGCCTTGTGCAGCCTGATCCTCCCCAAATGGACGTGGCATTTCCATGACTTATGGTACATGTGGTAAGCACATGAGCAAATCAAACGTTTTGTTTGCTCTGGGGAAGGCATTTGCTATCTCTTTTAATAAAAAGAGGGAGAAGCAAGAACATGATTGCGCTGCACTTAATGACGTTTTCTTTTAATTTAGAATTTATTTGTAAAAGTGAGAAATGATCTCTGATAGTGGCTTGTCCAGTGACAGCTGCTGCCCAGAAGGTTGCCTTTCTCTGCACTTGAGAGGAAAATCAAGCAGCTGCCTTTTGGTGTAATTCCTGCTGAAGCTGCTTGTTTCCCTCTTTCCAGTTCCCTGCAGTCTTTTTTCCACAGCACCTGTGAAATGCCTGCAGCCACTCTGGAGTCTCCAACCACAGGCTGGAGCCTTTCACAGATGCATTTGGGCACTTCTGCCAGAATGCAGGCAGAAATCCATTAGAACAGCCATGACCAAACCATTTTTTAATTCTTTTTCTGTTTCTGGGAGAAACGCGCCCAGCTTTGTTTGATCCAACGGCAGCCTGCTTGTGTTTGCCTTTGAAGTTTTGTCCCGTTTCTTTCCTTCCACTTTTTGACGTGTGTAAATGGGATCTTGATAGTGCTTCTCCCAGAAACTGTGAGCCTTTTCACCTCCTTCCTTTTGATGGAATCTTGCCAGGATCCAGCCTGGGGCTTTTTGCCGGGATGGGATGAGTGGCCTTCCTGATGCCTCGTGGAAGGCTCGGCGCCTTCAGGCTGACAGTCACCCAGTGAAGTTACAGAATCAGGTGACATTTTACAGCCCAGGTCATAAAAACAGATTGAACCTGCTCCAGCTCGAGGAAAGGTGCAGGAGGACAAACACAGGCACTGTGCTGTTTTAACTCCCTGTCCTGGAGATGAAAGGGCCAAGGGCTGTGCCTGCACATGCCTTGGAGTGGTGGGGAATTGTATCTGGAGGAGCAGCATGGAGGGTTTAGCAGGTTTCCAAAGAGCTGTTAAAGTGGGAATGATTCCTCCAGAGCAGGTCCTGCTTTCTGTGAGCAGGCTTCTGCCATAAACCCTCTGTACACTGATCACAGAATAGAGATGGAGATGTTAAAGATTCCAGGTACAAGCACAGCTGTTCACAGGTTTTGTGTTAATGTGGTCATGTCATGGAGCTGTGACATCATTTACCAATTTGCGAGTCAGTACTTGGGACTCTTAGGAATTGAGCAGCGGAATTGGTGGACAAACTCAAAGGTAAAAGGTTGGTTCTCAAAAAACCCAAATGTTGGTTCTCAAAAAACCCAAATGTTGGGTGGTTTTGCATGAATGCAGATGTGTGTGGGGAGCAGTGCCAGACCTAGCACCACGGTGAGTTCTCTCATGTCCTGACTGTGGATGTGGCTCCAGGTCAGAGAAGCTGCCTCCAAGTGAGAAATCACTTTGTTCATTCAAACAAGTTTCTGCTTTGCATTGTATGATACTTTTGTGGTTTGGATGCTGGTCCTTTAAGGCTGGCAGATTTAGGTTTGAGTCCCGGTGGATCCTACTGTCAGAGAATGCAGATTTAATTTTCAGGTTATGAGCTTTATTTACTGCTCTTGTTCCACATTACCTCCTGGGGGCATCATAGACATTAAAGGAAATTTATAGGTTATATCAGATTACAGTATTATGATTAGATAATAAAAGCATCAGTTTTCTAAAGAGAGAGAAAGGAACCAGCCTTACATTTGTTCAGCGGGGCAGAAGTTGAAAATTGAGTAATACAGACAATTCTGCTTGGTCACCATCTTTCAGCATAGTTTGGAATATCCTAGGCAGAGATATTTTACTGTCATTTGCCAGCAAAAGCTGGAAGTGAGCTGTGAGTAATTTTAAATCCTTTCCTAAAATTTAATTTGTGACCTAGAAACCTAAGCTAGAAACAATAAGACTCTAAATGTTTCAGCAGTTGTACACATGTGCCTTCCCAGAGTTAATACCGAGTTCTCCCTGTCACAGGACAGGGAATTTTCTTTCAGTGCTTTTATACATCTGTAAGCCAGTCACATATGAAAACAATAACCAAGGAATAAGGAAAAAGTCAATAAGGAAATTTATATATAGCTGCTATTAAACTGGAGGAAAACAAATCATCTGCTGGGGTCAGTTTCAGTGGGAAATCAATTTGAGCAGAGTTTTATTGTCGTCTGTGCAGATCCTTCATGTTATTTGCTTGCACCTTTAATAGTCATGACTGAGGAGGTTTTTACACTTGAGCCTGAGCTCCCTGAATCATTGTGTTTGTTGCCTTTTCAACATCCACGTTCCCAGTTGTCACAAATGCTACCTCACAACACCAGGCGCTCCGAGTACATTTCCCCTCTTCACTTCAGGGAGTTTTCAAGGTTCCTGCTAAGTGCTTGAAGCAGTTAGACTGCAGTGCCAGACAAATTCTAACCACGTGGTGTGTGAAAATGCCTCTCTGTGCATTGCATGGGACTGCTGAGACTAAAGCTCTTCATCTGTGTCCATGCAAGCCTAAAGTTAGTCACAGAAACCCTGCTCTTATTCAAGTCAAGAAGTTGATTGCTAATACATTAATCAAAAATATTGATGAAAACATAAATACCCAGCGGCATATGAGACGTGGGATTAATTAAAAAAAACCACTGAAACATCATCTTAGTCTGAAAAAAGTACTCTCCTTAGGTTTCACCTTTAAATGCAAGTTTTCTAAATGGTGAATTAATTTAACCTTTGCATTCCTGTTGGTACTTTCACATAGTTTTAAAAAATTCAGTTAATCCTAAAAATCTTCATGATGTCTCATTATCTGCTGACCCAGAGTGCGAACTTTGTTTTGTCACTGGGAGCTGCAGATTTAGGATTGAAATTTCATTTTTAATTCTCAGTTTAAGATAGAAAACTAATGGAAATTTGATGAAAAAATGTTTGTTCTAAGTATCATGTATTTCTCTTTGTTTTTGTAGCCTGACTTTGAATTTCATTTAATCCTGTTGTGGTTATTTAATTGTCTTCAGGAAACTCTTGATTCTCTTTTCTTCATCTGGAAGACTAAAGTCTAAGCATTGTTGCACATGGTGATGCCTTCACCATTTAATGGTTTATAATATTAACTGTCTTTACTTTGATTTTCTCTTTGCTGGATTTTCAGACACTTCCAGTTAAATAGTAAAATACAGTAACTGAGCTGCTCCGATGTTACAAAACAGAAATTAGGACTGAGTTCTGTTTAGAACAGAGATTATTAAGTTTTACCTTGTATTCTGGGGATGTGTACAAAAAGAAATTAATTGAATGGTCCAAATGTCAAATGATTTCTCCAGACTCCACCTCAGCCCTGCGTAAGGGCCATATTTTGGTTATTTTAACTCTTACTGTATCTTAAATTCATTGATTGCAGTAGATTTAAGCATAAATTTGGAAGCTATCTGAGCAAGGTGTTTGGCTTCAAGACTTCTAACACTTTCCAAACCCGTGTATCTAACAGGTATAGCAAAAAAAAAAAAAAATTAAAAAAAAAATCCAAAAAGAAACGCATTAAAATTAAAAACTGTGACGGTCCCGCTTGTCACTGCCCAGCAAAGAAAGGTTTTGTGCTGGGAAATCTTTTCCATTTCATCTCACCTTGGTGTGGGATTAAAGGAGGCTGAAACATGATGTTCCCCTGGTTATTTATGTCCCCTCCCTGAGCCCGTGCAGTGGGGTGCTGGCTCTTGCAGACACTCTGTGTCATTTCCACAGGATCGGGGAAGGTGCATGAATGTTTTATAACGTTATTGATAACTGCAGAGCAGATGTTTTCTAATAAACTGCTGGGAGATAAGTTACTGGTAGCATCTGCAGAGATGTGTGCAAAGGATCTCAAAATAATTAATACTGTATCAGAAGAAAGCTTTTTTTTTTTTTATTTGAGTTTTATCTGTATTGGAGCAGGCAAGCGCGCTCCAGCTTTCCCTGAGAATCTGTTAGAGCAAAATTACCATAATTTTTTAAGGGGAAAAGCCATTGCTGTTACTCTTATATTAATTATTCATAAAATCATTTATGAATTTAACTTTACCTTAATGGGAAGTGTTGCCAGCTGGGTACTGGGCTTGACAATCTATTCACTTACAGAAAAAAGGGGGGGAAAAAAAAAGAAAGAAAAAGAGATAAATAGCTGGACTTAAAAAGAAGACATAAAAATGACTTAGGAGAGCATAAAAGCAGCACAAATGGATATATGAGTTCCCATGGAGCTGGCTACAGCAGGGAAGTTCAGCCTGCTAAGCACTTTGTGTTTTGGCTCTGGCACTGCTCTGTGGAATTCAAGTGGAATTGCTGAAGGATGTTTGTTGCGCACAAATCCTGTCCACTGCTCCCAAATAGATTTCAGGAATTTAAATTCAGGATAAATTCCTTCTGCTGGAATTTAAAAAAAAAAAAAAGCCACTTTTTAATCTTTTGTGAACTGTGTAGAATGTGAAAGTGCTGTTCAGAGGATGTGTTCAGCCTGGAATGAGCATGAAAAAGGGATCCTCCACTTTGTGAAAGGAGAATTTCAGTACCCAGATTATGACTCAGGACTAGAAAGTATATTTTGCTGGAAGTTCATCAAAATCAAAATTTTCAAAAATTTACTTCAATTAAAACATTTATTTTCCTTTCTTTTTCTTATTTTTTTTTCTTTTTCTTTCCTCCTTTTTTTTTCTTTCTCCTGACTATTGAAAGTTCTTTTGCAGAAATGAAAACCCAAACTGAAAGGGCATTGGCTGAAGCATGCAAATATGGAATGCCTGTAAAGTGCAGCTACTTTTATATGAACAATAAAAGCTTCAGAGGATTCAGCTGATACTAAATTGTTGAGATCAGCTCTAGAGACTTTTTATTAGGATAGCAAATGTTGAACTTACAAACAGATTTTATTTACATGTTAAGATAAAAGGCTGTTTATTAGTAAAAGGTTTTTTTTGAGATGACATTTACAACCTTCTGTGTGTGATCTGTAAAATATTAATCTGATGAATTTTGGCCAAACCCATGGAGAGGAAGCATTTGGAAGGGGAAGCCGACCCAAAAGAAACAAAACAAAATAATTTTAAAAAACTGCGTGGCTTTCAGTGAGTCCAGAAAACCCAGACCTGGTCTTGGAACAACTTATAGATCTGGGTGGTCTTAAACTGAACCAATGTTCAAGAATCTTAAGTAATTATGATTTTTTTTTTTAATGTGTGTTTAACATTGACATTTTTTCCAAGTGGTGGGTGGTGGGTGAACCTGTGGTATGCAATCACTTCTCATGCCTAACCCTGATCGATGCACAAAAAAACTGTGTTGTTTTGCAGTTTAGATTTTTCTTTTTTATTCATTTTCAAAGCAATGTGGTGAAGGAAAAGTGTGTTTGTGAGCAGTTTTCATCTGGAGAACTCGCCCAGCAATGACTCCAGAGAGGCTGAACTGTGCTGGTGTTTATTCCCAGCCACAAGTACCAGGAGCTCCTCGTCCCTAATGCATCCCAGTGCCCCTTTAGACTTTCCTCTCAGTGTTATCAGGATCCTGTGGAGTCTGGCAGTGGTAATACCTCAGCGTTATAACAAACAGGGAGTGCTGCTCTTCTGCTTTTTCATCCCCCCAATATATTTCATTGCTTACACTGTAGTAGCAGATCAGAACCATCTGCTGCCTCGGAGATGGTGGTGGAGGAGAGAAGCCCAGCTCGTTTTCCACGAGGCCAGGGTGCTGCAAGGCACGAGCAGCAGGGCTGCAGTCCAGCTGCTGCTGCAGGGCCAGGCCTTTGCCCGGGATGGATGAAACGGGAGCCACACTCCCTGCAGGAATTGGAACGGAGATAAACCCGCTTTGCTTCTCTCCCTGCCCACCTCCCCCACCCCTCTGCAGCTCCATCCCCCATCACCGTCATCAGGAAGGACAGGACGTCCAGGAACAGCGTGTCCCTCTCTTGGCAGGAGCCTGAGCATCCCAACGGCATCATCCTGGACTACGAGGTCAAATACTACGAAAAGGTGGGAAGAGCAAAGGGAAGGGGTTTTTCCTCAGCAGTGCTGTGATCAAACAATTGCACCTCACCAGTGTTAAGGGCTCAGAAACGCTCAGGTTCGTTCAGTCTGCCTCAGTCTGGCACTAAGTGTTGGAACTGCTCGATTTTTGGTAATAGGAACATCAGGAAATACGAAGTGAAATCCTTCTGCTATCTGCCAGCTTCATCCCCAAACACATCAGCACAAGCACAAAGTAATGCAGTCCATATGTAATTCCTTTCTTTTCTCATTTTCTCCACTAAAATATTCCCATTGTGCTGTTCTGTCGTGCTGTCAGTGTCCATACCTTTACCCACATGCTGGTGGCACTTCCCTGTGGCAAGAGCATCCTGTACATGAAAATTACTTGGAAAATGTTGTCTGGCCTGTTGGGCTGGTTAGCACTGTGAAAGTTCTTTCTGTTAATAACTGAATTCATCATAGATTGTGAGCCAATGATTACCAGTGCNATTGTCTGGCCTGTTGGGCTGGTTTGCACTGTGAAAGTTCTTGTGAGCCAATGATTACCAGTGCAAGAAAATCTACCTTCTGCTTTTTTATTGACTTTTTCTTTGATTTACAACTGTTTATTTAGACATTCTATAGAGATCTATATTTAGGGAAAAAAAGTCTTTGTAATAAGAGTGTTTTTAGGAGACCTTAGTGGTAGAATTGAAAAGACCATAAATTGCCATGGAGATTGAGAGGTATTGGCCATTTTTTGATAGATCTATTGATAGTTCTATTTGATAGATTGCTCCTGGAGTTAAGAGACTTTGAAAAAAAAATGCCAGAATTCTGGTTTAATTGAACATTTCTTAGCAGACTTCATATCTCATAATCAGGCTTATATTGCATACATACCAGAGAAGATGCAGTGATAATATTCTCTAAGAAATGCTGTTAAAAATACTCTGAGTATTCAGTTAATATTTAGAAACTTTTTTTTTTTTTCATGGAGCTTTGGAGTGGGACAATGTGGTGTTGGTAGTTCATGCCTGATCTTCACATGAAGAAAGAGGATCAGAAGGCTGGGTGCTGAAAAGATTTCTCTCAAATTCATGTCATCTGATTTCAGGAAGAGTTTTTTTGTGAGCACTTGAACCTTCAAAGATCTTGGTAAAAATCAAAACATACCTTATGCAAGTGATAATCAGAGAAAAAGAAATCATCGAAAATATTTCAACTCGGTCTCACTTGATGGAGCAGCATCTGTGGATTTCCACATTGTTGCTTTTGGGGTTTTTTTATTTTTTGTTTCAGTTGGGGCAGGATCAATTTCAGTCATCCCCAGGAAAGCAGGGCTGCATCACATGTAACAGGGACTTGGGAAGACAAATGCCATCCCTCCAAATATCCCCTCTTCTACCCTAACCTTACATGCTGAGCACGGTGCCCTGTGGGATGGGATGTGTGATTCCTCAGCTGGAATCAGCTGTCCTGGCTGTGTCACCTCCCAAATCCTTGTTCACCGCCTTCCTCCTCTTTGGAAAGGTGTAAGAGGCCTTGACACTGTTACCACTGCTCAGCAATAATAAAAATATCTCTGTATTATCAAACCTGGTTTTGGCACAATTCCCGAAGCCACAGCCAGATACTGTGAGGAAAATTAATTCTACCCCAGCCAAAAACAGCACAGGTGATCTCTTTGGGTTTTACTCGCCCCAAAGGGAGAGATTTTTTTTTCCCTGCTGTGCCCACTGAGTTAATTTTAATTAAATCACCAATAAGTTTTATTTGTGTTGGTTTGGGATGTTTTGATCATCTTTCTACCCTGAAATTGGGGTTTTCTGTTCTAGAAAATGGCCAGGCAGTGCAGTTTTATGCACAGACAGAGCGTGCAGCTCCTATTCCCACCGGGTGTATCCACTCTCAGGGAGCAATTGGTTGTCACAAGACAGCTTTATAAGACAACCCACCAGTCTTAGGAGGCTGATCTTGCACATGTGTTTCTCCCCTTTGAAGTCTGTGATCAAGAGTTCATGTGCACCAGACAGTTTTCCTAAACCAGGGAGCCAAGTGCTTGACAATGGGAGCCAGACCGTTTAGAGCAAAAGACTTTTAAAAAGCCAACCTTCTGGCACCAGTGTTTTTAATGTGTGTTCTGCAGGCCCTTGGGGAATCAGAAGCCCATTCCTCAGGGTTTATGAGGGGAAAAAGATTTTAGAAAGCAAATCTTTTGTCAGGAGACTTGAATCTGTGTGTTTTTAAGCTTTGCAAATTCGAATAGGTTCGAAACTAATTCTCTGATAAACTTACCTGAGGGCAGAGTGGCTCATGTGGAATTGTTGCTCTTCATTCCTCCACCAAACACCTTTGGAAGATGCTGCTTTTCAGTCTGGGGTCTCTAAGCATGCTTCCTTCCCTCCTCTTTTTAAAGGAGAGTTCTATTTTCAAACTGGTCCAGTCCATTTGATTTTCTGCTTCAGAAATGGTCTTGGTTGTTCTCATCAGAAAATCCACTGCTGTTAGGTGGAAATAAACCCTTCAGAGTTAACAAATCTGGGTATTTCTCCTGACAAGTCATACCTGATTGCTGGTAGATGATTTATGTTGAGCCACCCTTTTTCACACTGCTTGTCTTCAGTTGATAGGTCTTTTGTCATCTCTTAAAAATTAAAAACTGGAACATTAATAGAGCAATGCAGGTCAGCCCAATTCTGTCATACATCTTGTTAGTGACATTGTTTTGCTAGGCTGGTCTTAAGATATTTAGGATATTACAAGAGATTTGGAATAAAACTCCATGTCATGTATCTAAATTATAATATCTTGCAATTTTTTCTCATGGATTACTGTCATAAAATATGTGAAATATATTCAGTTTCTCAAGGGAAGTTAATTAACCTGCTCATTTGTTTTTTGAGGTTTTTTTTAACCAGTGACTGCCTTTGTGTAGCCAAAAGAGCGGAGCTTTATATGTGTCTAAAGAAATTAGTAGCTACAGCTTTAGGAAACTATTTGAACTCTGTGGAATTAATCAGAATGGCCTGGGTTGGAAGGGATCTTTAAGATCATCCAGTTCCAACCCCCTGCTGTAGGCAGGGATAATTTCCACTGCCCCAGGTTGTCCAAAGCCCTGTCCAACCAGCCACTGAACACTTCATAGCGTGATGAACTGAGTGGCAGTTTTTCAGAAGCAGTATTTGGAACAGAATTGTATTTTTTGCAAGAAATTTTAGAGCTTTGTTATGAAGCCCCAGTCAATATTTATTCAAAACATTTAAAAGAAACAAAATCTTCTTTGAGAGGGAGACCATATGGAATTTTGAGGCATTTATTTTACGGTAAGGCGTAACATTTTATGTGAAGTTCATGGTGCTAAACGACACCTCAGTTTAGTTCATCCATATAATGCTGTGCTGAATTTTAAGTGCCTCAGCCATCAAAGTGCATAAACAACAAAACCATGTTTTTTTTTCTTGCACAAGCCCTGTTCTTTGTTTCCTCCTTGTCCTTGTTCACATAATCATGTTCTCTTGAAGGAGTATCTTGTCATGTGAGGGTACAGAAAAAAGCCATCTCTTAAATAACACTCATAAGCTATTAATTGTTTCAACTGAATGTGTGGCTTACAATTAAATCACGTACAGTTTAGTAAGATGGAGTCTTCTGCAAACAATGAATGAAATTCAGCTGCAGGCTCACGTTGCTAAAATAGATTTGCTTCTGTCATCGTAGGAATTGTGTGATCAGTGCTTGCAGCCAACACAGAGCTCTGCACTGTGAGGCTGAAAAAGTGCGTTATATTCAAATGCACTTTGTTGCTTTTAAACTCTCATTATTCTGGCTGTAAATGCAAGGAGGCCATGAACACTCCACAGGGCTTGTAGGAAATGTCATATCCATGAAGAGTTCACTTCTGGCCATGAGAGAATCAGGATCAGGACCGTGGCCTTCTCCCAGAAATTTGTAGTCGGGTTTTGGCCTCTTAAGTGCATATGAAGGTGATGGAAAAATTATTTTTCCTTCTATAATCACTTTCTGTGCTTATCTGGAAAAGGGCAAACCATTCACCTTTACTGGTCCTGCCACTATCAATTTAAAATGTCTCCAAAATACGGTTTTTGTAAAACAGAGTATAAAATTAGAAAATATCACTTGCAAATGAGACACTGACAGGAGTAGGATTTTCTTCCCAGCAAAGATTGTGTGGGGTGAACTATGCAGAAATATTCAGGAAGAAATTGCTTTGTGTGTCCAAGTTCAAATTTATCCTCAGAGTGTTTGGTTAAAGTTCTGCTTGGCAAACACTGACTCTCCTTTTTGTGTGTTCCTTCTGCTTATGGCAGCTATAATGCTGTATCTCTGAAGTTTTGCTTTATCCCCAAGAAAGATAAACTTGGGCTTTTATGTGGTGTTGCACTGATTTGATTACTAGTAACATAAAAAATGACTTACAAAATATGTGTGTAAAAAGCTTCCCATAAACTGAGATACCATGACATCCTCCATACCATTGTTTTAAAGGTTTATTTTCCGAGTTCCAATGTGGATTATTAACAGACAGGGCCATGACTGTGTTTTCCCTTGCACGTATGTATCTGCAGCAGAAGGAAATGTTTGCATTTCATAAAAGCAGCCTGAAGCAAGATCAAAATGAATGTCCAGTCATAGCATACACAAAAGATGTTGTGTTTTAAAGACAAGATTATTATGTCTTTGAAATGAAAATAGTTGCCTACATCCAGCTGAATGACGAGATAAGGAAAGCCTGCAAATTATAATACTAGGCCTTTGTTAGTTCAGAAATAAATGATTTTACACAAGCCTGTTAGCTCTTACAGAGTGTCTTCCTGTAAATTGGATCCCCTGAATTTAGAACAGAGAACTTTTTAGAGAAGTGTTGGGAAACTCTGAGGAGGTCCAGCAGTGATTTCCTTTTTATTTTTACTGTGCAAAGAAAATGGGCTGTGGTCAGCGTTTTTGTAGTCGTTCTCTGCAGACTGCGTCCAGCTCACCCTGTCTGAGGTTTGGATTCTGGATGGTAACGTTTATGCACAGGCTTAGCTGCTTTTTCTGGTTTCTTTTTTCCCTTTTACTGTGAGTTCTCACCAGCATGATGATGAATATTACGTGGAGATTCTGGCAATTCCCCTAACTATGGCGTAAATGTTTCTGTTTCTGTGTATCAAACACTGCCAAGAGCAGGGCACTTAGGCTTTCTTTAGCACCAAAGTGAGCAGTTTCTGATGTTCACCTACTAACCTGGAATATGCTGACTCTATTCCTGCAGACAGCACAGCAGAGTAAACACACTGAAACAACTCCAGTCGCTTGAACTTTACACGTGGAGGTGAAATGGCCTTGGCAATGAGTGTGTTGGGTGTTTTCCAACCCCTGTGCTCGTGCACTGGCACTCCAGGGCTGTCAGAGCTGAAATGTCAGCCCCTCACCAGCTAATGCAAGGCCATAAAGCGTGATGAGAATTAGGTGAGATTCTGTGCCTCGACGTGCTCAGCTCGGTTCCTGCTCTCAGCCCGGCACGATTCAATGGCTGCAGTGTTTTTTGCACGGTGTTCAAAGTAAAAAGGACATCACATGAAATCCTCACCACCTCCAGAATTAAAAAAAAAAATCATGATGGGGAACCTAAACAATTGAGATTCTCACAGTTTCCCACATGTGTGGCTGCTGGCCAAGAGTTTTTTTTTTTTCCCCTGAGACTGTTCCAGCTGCCATATTTAGGAAGCCAAAAATGCTCTTTTGGTACAAGATGGCTTTAGTAAAATAAGCAGTACCTCAGGCTCCAAATGCATGCTTAAATGTTAAGATTATGTGCTTGCAGTGGGACTGAGACATACTTTCACCAGGATTAGCTTTTTACACAACGTGAAGTGTATCCAAATTTACCAAATGACAAACCAGTCCTCTTCTTTTGTATAAAATATGTTGTGTCAGACATAGGTGACTCTTAAGCAGAGAGGGGTTGTGATCATAATCCAGGATTGAGTTTAGCGTGGCTTTGTCCAGGTGAGGATGGACACAACTATCTCGTAGTTTTTATAGCATAATAGAAAACCTGCTAAATCTGCCTTTTTGCTGAGCTGAGGAGCCCAAGTGGAGTTTTCCTTCTGACTGTTATAAAGGTAACCACTGTCTTGTAAAATGTGAGGCAGTAAAAACTGCATCCTGCAACAACTCTGCAGGGCCCTAAAATGTCTAAGTTGTCCTGTTACAACTTCCAGTTCAGTGCAGTAGGCAAATCTGATTTATGTTTTTTTAAATAATCTTTTAATAATTTTCTTGTTGTATTACAGACCACGGACAAAATGATGCAGAACCATTTAATAAAATGTCATCAACTCAGCATTTCTAGTATTCAGTTTACAGCAAAATACCATAGCAAATCTGATGGTTTAAAATATCTTGTAAAAAGATGATTGAAAATGAATGTTTGTACAAGCATTTGTTAGGCTATAAATATTCAAAAATATACCAGTCCTCTCCAGGACGTTTGTAGTGATTTAGTAACGACCACCTCTTTTTTTTGTTGTTTTTTTTTTTCTTTTTAAGGGTGTGGTTTTAATCCGATAATGTCTTTTTTCAAAAGCAGGAGCAAGAGACAAGCTATACTATCCTGAGAGCCAGAGGCACCAACGTGACCATCAGTGGCCTCAAGCCTGACACCACCTATGTCTTCCAAATCCGAGCCCGGACTGCAGCTGGATATGGGACAAGCAGCCGCAAGTTCGAGTTTGAGACCAGCCCAGACTGTATGTATTTGTTCAGATGGTTCATGCTGACATCCTGCCCACATTCTGACTGATCTGAATGGCTGCTTTCACTCCTTTCCTAGCTGAGGAAACGTGTCTCATAACTATTTATGACGTGTCTTTCTTGGTAGCGTGGCTGTATAACTTTATGTTTTATCATTAAACTTGAAACAGGCTGTTAAGAATATCCCAGAACTATCACAGGTGGTGTTTTCTTCCATTCCCTGCCCTGCTTCTAGCTCAGGACAGAATTCATGCTTTGCTAGACCAAGGCTCGTGCTGAGGGGGGAAGTGTGATAGAAAAACAAAGAGTAGCATCAGGCCAAATATTTCACCCTGATTCTGTGTATATTTGAGATACGTTGTGTATTTCATCCCCACTTATTCCTTCTCCATCCCAGCTCTTATTCTGAAAGGCAAGCAAGCTTCACATTAAAAAAAAAAGTTACAAATTGCTGTTATGGTGACTTGCAACTTTGGCATTCTAGTTGAAATTAGAGCTCGAGATAGGACAGTTACAGCAAGGAGGAAAAAATCAGTTGCAGAGATAAAAAATTAACAGTTTAGAGGTCAATGAGTTTTCTCTGCAAAGTAATGTTACCAAAAGAAGGGGAAAATGGAAAAGTAGAGATGTGGAAGGAGACAGCCGGTGGTGCACATCTCAATAAATAAGTGTACAAATGACACTGATGACCAGCAAATGGCACAAGTTCGTTGCTGTGTTACCAAGTTAGGACAACTATATTTTCCCTATAGACACCTGTGCCCGTGTGCCCTGGCTGTCCACAACCTCCATGTGAATATTGTCTGACTTAACTGGGAAATTAGTTCCTAAAAGCACTTTCCATCATACACAGGGGAAAGTGAAGGTGATAATTACAGGATTTCTTGTCAAGGGAATGTTCCTTACTGAGTATGGCGTAAAGTATGGATGACATTCGTGACGTGTATGTTTATATTTATGTATGTGTTTATATGTTAGTATCAGTTTAACAGCTGTTGCTACAATTAGCAAGAGTAAAAATTGAGAGGAGCAGAAACAACTTTGGTAAATTAGCTAAGATGGCTGGACTTTGTTTTCTTCCCTTGTATTTATTTGTTTGATGAAAAATTAATGTCCTAGATTAAATACCTGCCAGGAGACCAAATGCTATATAATGATGCCTGTCCCCTATATGCATGTAAATCCTGATGCCATCAGTGAGATCTGTGTGTGTGTGAGAGGTTATTTTTATGTTTTTGTGTCGTTTTGCAGCATTCTCCATCTCCAGTGAGAACAGCCAGGTGGTGATGATCGCCATTTCAGCAGCAGTGGCCATCATTCTCCTCACAGTGGTGGTGTATGTCTTGATCGGGAGGTGAGTCTGGTGTGTGATTTGCACTTTTTCTCCTGCTGCCGTTGTCCCGGAGGGGCCCTGATGGCCCTGGCACGTCGGGTGTGGTTGGTTTTTAATCCTTTGTCTGCTGCCCAGGAGCTGCAAACGCTGCCTCGCAGTCAGTAATGAGCCCGCTGACGTTAGCAGCCCGAATCGTGCAGCAGTTGTTAAAAAATGCTATAAACACATTCTCAGGCAATTGTAAAATTAAACTGTAGGGGTCAAAAATCAACAAATCCTCTCATTAGCCAATTTCCTCAAATTCCCTGAGAACATCACATGCCTCTATAGGGCACAGAGAATGTAAATATCATTAAACTTTCAAACAGGCATTTAATTGTGCAGGGAAAACATTCTATTCTGTTTCCACCTGCAGTTAGCACATAAAATTCTCTGTATTAATTCTTTTTTCTGTGTTGCTCGCAGATTCTGTGGATACAAGAAGTCTAAACATGGCACTGATGAGAAAAGGCTGCATTTTGGGAATGGCCATTGTAAGTTCCTGAAGCCTTTTAATGCTTCCAGAGCTGTTGAATTCAATAGTTCCCTTAGGTAACTGATATTTTTCAATTAAAAAAAAAATAAGAGCCATACCTCACTTAAATCAAGGTGAAATTAGGAAGAGAATTAGCCCTTCTCTTGTGGGTAAGGAGATTTTCCCCAAACAATTATTCTTTGTTTCAACTTCTTTCATCTGTGTTCAGGTTAGTAATGAGCAAAACATCGCTGTCTGTGTTCAAACAATGCAGGTGGTTGGAATTGTGGTATTGATTATGCTGTGCATCCCTGAAATCCAGAGTACAACTGCAACTTCCTCTTTATATAAGGTCTGAAAAATGTGTTTTTCTTTCCCAAAGCAAAATAGAAATCAATTAAACCTTGATAAACACTAAAGGTGCTGTGAGACTTGTTTGCTTGACAAAGTTCACCTACAAATAATAGTGATAATCTGATCCTGCTTCCTCTTTGCAGTGTGGCTGACTTTATTACAGTTTTCCACTTTTCCAGTCCTGAAGATTGGTTCACAGGCAAAGCTCCAGTCATATATCCTTTAAAACAGGAAAAAAATAGTTTTGGAGCAGGAGAAGCTGAGGGGAAAAGAAGATGATAGTCTAATTCTTTATAAGAAATGGGGGATTACTTGGTTGATTTTTTTTTTTTTAAATCGCTTCTCTTTGGGTTTTTATATCCTTAAAGGCAAAGATAATGCCCCTTATAGACACCAAGAGCAGAAAATCCTTTTTTTTCCTTAACCCACATAATTCTTGATGTCTGATGAGGCTTTGTTTAATAAGAAGCAGTAGTTCACCTTTGAAACTGTTTCAGCTCCACGAGTGTCCTGCTACACCATGTAAACCATGGTTCAATCATATATTTCTGTTGTTGGCATCTTGTGCCATTAATATATGTGGGATTTTTTGCACACAACATTGGCACACTGCTGTTTGCAAGAGAAGAGCTGCTGGTACCATAATCAGGTGCCCCCTCCTCAAATATAAGTGAATTAACATTTTAGTGTAGGATTTACCTGCAGTAGCTGGAAATTAGAACTGCTTCCCAGTCCTTGTGACAATGGAATAACTGTTCTCTGACTGTTCAAATTATTATTCTTTTGAAGTTTCCTGCCCCTCCTTATGTCCAGAGAGCCAAGAGCATGAATACCCCTGAT
The DNA here is from genome assembly GCA_013400315.1 of Bombycilla garrulus. Classification (NCBI taxonomy): domain Eukaryota; kingdom Metazoa; phylum Chordata; class Aves; order Passeriformes; family Bombycillidae; genus Bombycilla; species Bombycilla garrulus. The sequence goes on from VXBU01014899.1 coordinate 82,770, forward strand.
TTGTGTCTCCTTCCTCAGCACTGTCAGGGGATACACGAGCTGCAGCCCAACCAACTATTCTCAAAAAAATTCCTACAGTTTACATGTGGCCCATAGAATTAATGCTTCATCATCCAAATTTAATGAGGTTATAAAATAAAAACAGCCAGTAAAATAAGTGTCACAGACAAATAACAGGTCAGAAATTGCTCTCCTTACTCCCACACAATGGGAAGTTGCAATCACTATTCTTAAACATGTCAGTGCTGTTAAATTCCTGTGGATTAAATTGCTTTTAATTTGGCTTTAGATATTTATGTACTGTTTTCTGAGTAGTGCCATGCTGATTCACTCTACAGTAAGACCAGAGCCAATCATGGGCCTGGTACTTCTGTTAGAAGTTCTTGAACGTTATTTATTATAGGTTTTGCAGATATTTATCTCTTAGAATTTGTAAGTATGTGAGTGTGTGGCTGTTGAAACTTCTAATCTACCAAATTACAGTCTTTCCCAAAGAATAAGAAAATTGCTCCTATGAACTAAAAAAGGACAAAGTAACTTCCATGGCTGTCATAAACTTTCAGCATCTTAAATACAGCAGCTGGTTTATTTCAGCCAGTTTACTCTGAATTACTTTTAAAAAGGCTCCAGCCATGAACTATTCCCTGCAGCCTTATTACAAATCCTATAATATTACTTCAAAGGAACAAAAATGTTTCACCTCCTCAGATCCTCTCCCTTTCTCTGCCTGGGCCTTTTTATTTTTTTTTTTTTTTGCTACCTTTAGGGCAATTTGTGCTGTTAAAATGAAAATGTAAATTATTATGTTTGCACAGAATGAGCTGTAAAGTAGCGCAGCTTAACACATGTGCACGTGTTTATTATCTGTATTTCATGACAGAACCCAGTTACTACACAGGCTGCCCTTAATTATTGGTGTGAAGGGATTATTCTCCTTGCAGCCCCCATCACCTGATCTTGGGAACCTCTGGGGTCAGCATTAAAAATCCCAAGCCAAAACCCCACAGCGCAGAAGCTTTTAATTGTTATTTTTATTGGGGATGTGAGGGGGCCTGTAACGTACATTCAGCATGGTCGGGAAGGACCATTTACAAGATTTTTAACCAACAGCAATATACAGCCAATTACTTTTTGTTTTACTTGCAGGTAATTCTGTAATCATCGGGCTCTTGAAGGAAACACAGTGAGCTTTTAATGCAGTGCACACGCAGCCCCTGTGTTGAGAGCATTGCTCTTACTTTGCATTGTTTTCAAAGCAGTTAGCTTGGGAACTCAGTTTTATCTTTTCTTTTGTCAATTCTGAGGCCAATAAATCCCCATAAAATTGATTTCTTTTTTCCTTCCTTTTATGTACACTTTGCATTGTTTGCTAAAACAACTTTGTGCTCTCATGGTCCGAAGGTATTTTTTCCCATCTGTGCAACCTCGGCAAAGAGAGGTTTAACTATTTTAGCAGTGAAAAAATTACTGCAGTATAATAATGCTAAGCTGGAAAGGATATTCCTGAGTGGATAAAGCAGTGTTTGTTGAAGGAGTTAATATCTTTTACAAGACCAGCTGGGACAGTTAGGGAAAGCTGGAATACATGTCTGGGAATGTAGGGTTTGTGTCAGAAGCAGAAAACGTCAAGCTGGGTATTTCACTTTTTGTTAATAAAATATATTTCTGTTGTAAAATGAGTACAACAGAGGCAGGAACAGAAGGTGCTGGGTGCAAACACAGGCAAGGCTTTGAGCTGGGGAGGGGGAATGAGGCTGTGCTTTGCTTTCAGCATTTTTGCTGGCAGCAAAGCTTGGGAGTGACCGGTTCCAGCAATCCCTGGACAGGAAGCTCTAGAGGGGGCCAAAATAATAACATGGATATATGGGGAACAAAGCTCCAGAACTATCAGAACAATTATCTGCCATCCTTGCATGTTCTGGCAGAGGGATTGAGGCAGGGGTGCATTTTTTCCTGGATAAGTTTCTCGTGATTCATCTTGTTGATTAGAAAAGAAAAGCTGCAGTTGATCTGATTTCCTAATATATTCCTAAGAAATTTTCAGCTGGACTGCAGCAACATATTTTGTTCCTTGCCCCTTTGTTGTTACTTTGGAATGGTCAATATAAAGCAGCATCTAAATGTACCAGCCTGGGAGGGGTGAGCGTTATTTTAATACTGGAAAAGCAGTTGAATACTGCAATTGCAGATATTTGAACTGGCTTGTCTCACTTCTCTGCAGTACATTAGTGTCGGGTTTCACTCTGTACAAAGATTCTGAAGACCCACAAAACCCAGTTTGATTTGAAGAATACCTTTCCCTTCTAATGATTTTGTTTCTTTTGTCTCATGAGCTTTCTTTAGAAGGATTGCTCAAGTAACATTGTCTCTCTGAATTTGTGTTTTTGCAGTAAAGCTCCCAGGTCTGAGAACTTACGTAGATCCACACACATATGAGGATCCCAACCAAGCTGTGCATGAATTTGCCAAGGAACTGGATGCTTCCAATATATCCATTGATAAAGTAGTTGGAGCAGGTAATGACCTCTGGATATATTGAACTAAAGGCAGCTTTTTGCTGTGTATATACTGTTTTATATCTTCAGGTTCATGGTTGTGACTGGAAAGAAAATGTTTTAGAAAGTTTTGAAATTAGTAGGTCACATTTACAGCTGATTTCAGTGCAAAGTGCACACAATTTTTTTTTTCTCTCAAAGAAAGTAGGCAGCAAGACAGCTTTTCAAAGGACACCAAGCCCATACTTGAGTGCACCACTGTTGGAAGAGAAAACTGGACTCCTTTCTGTGTTTCTCTTTAAAATCCGTCAGCACAGCACAGAAAATGTTATCAAAATGTTATCAGCTGTGAAGATGATGTCTCTTTTTTCTTTCTCCCCATAAAAGGACTCGTGACTATTATGCCTTGAGTGAAACCACAAACTCATTTCATACCAGTCACCACGCATCCATCAGGCTGCACTGACCTTTGGTCGTTGGATTGATTTTGGTCACTGCTTTGGATTTGAATTATTGATTTAGGAGGAAAGGGTTGTCTGTCCAATAACTGGTTGTCTGAGCCATGGAGATGCCATGGATTGTCGGACTTGGAGGAAACAAGCTGGTGAAATGATCAGGTTTTGTAACAGAGGAGCCAGGTTACAGAAATTCTCATTACACTGAGAGTTGCAATGGAGCATGTAGCTCCTGATGGAATGTGTGCTTCCTCCTTGAAGTGAACTGGCAGATCGTCTCATTGAGCCAGGAGATCATGGAGTGTTACCTCTCCTCCTGTGTTAAAGCATTTATGAGGAGTACTATTGATTTTTAATCCATTGAAGAAGACTTGCTACTTTATTATTGATTTTTGGGCTCTAAGTATACAGTTCAAATTAAAACCGTGAGATGTGAGAGACAGATCCCGAGTGCACAGCAAAAGATTTTCAGCTGGAAAAAGTGTAGAACCCGAGGAAATGTACTCCATGCATCTCCTGAATCACCCAGCAAAAAAAGGCACAGTTTCCATCCTCTCCTACTGAAACCACTCAACTGTTCTTAGTTTGAATTTATTTTCTGGAAAGCTGGGATCTGTGTTCCTTGTTGGTTTTAATTTTGCCCCACAAGAGTGCACTGTTCTCCATCATCTTCAACCAAGGCAGCAAAGCTCTGCTTGCTGCACGTAACAGGGAATTTATATGGGCATGGAGGTGGAAGAGTAGTCTAAATTTAAGTCCAGGAGCAGAGTCTGTAAGACTTTCAGGAGCCTCACAAATGCAAACTTTCTGTATTTGGGCTGCATGCAGTCTATGAATCTAGAAAAGGACTTTCTAAGGATCATGCCATGTTTTACAGCTTGGTTGTTCTGACCTATTTTTACTCAAGATACACAATAGAATAAGAAGTAAACCAAAAATTTGTCAAACACGGCCTCTGAAAAGAGGGGAAGAGTATTTGAGGTGCTCCAAAAAAGAACTGTGTCCTAAAGGAGTTGGGTGTTTTCAAAGTGTCTCTGCTCCATCACAGTGAGAATCCCAGGTTATTCTGGGTTGGAAGGGACCCCCAAGGATCGTGGAGTCCAACTCTTAAGTGAATGGCCCCACAGGGATTGAACCTGGACCCCTTGGCATTCTCAGCCCCCTGTTCAAACCCACTCAGCTGAGTGGCAGAGGGTTTCTGAAAGCTTTTTACAGTAAAACTTGCACTCAAGCTGTAATAACACCTCTTTCTGGGCTCCATAACTCAGTTCACATGGTCTGGAGTACATGAGGCATTACACTTAACATTTCCTCTTAGCAGTTGCTTGCGATGCCAGCGGGAAGAGCCAGGAAGGGAAGAACAGATGAAAATCAGGCCACAGAGTGCTGGGGGCTTCCAGAATGAGTTTGTGGCATCACTTTACCCTGCTATCACCCTCAGCACGTGGTAGCTTTTACGTTCAGAGGGCCTCTGAGGCGACTTCTTCAGGAACACTTCTCCCCAAAACCAGAAAGGCATTTCCTGCCTCTTGTTGAGTCAATGACTTGTTTGAGTGGAAGACTTGGTCTCTTCCTGCCCTTGTCCTTTGCAAGGCAAGTGTGAATGAAATTATAAAAAAAGGGAAAGGGATTTGAGAAGAAGGGATTCATTTAACTGCCCTGACGTGTGACGTAAGTAATGAGACCTTCAAGTCAGGCAAGCAATCTTGACATTCTGAAGTGCTCCAAGCAGTTTTTCTCAGCTTTAGCCAGAAGTCTCTGAGAAGAGAGGGCTTTCAGAGCTTATGTAGCTTTGAAAACATACACAAATGCAATAAGGAAATATTCTTATCCAAAAGAACCTCAAGAAAAACACAAGGGATTTTAGTGGGAGGCTAAGCATAAGAAAATTGAGGTCAGAAGCCACTTTTTCAGGTTTTTCTTTACAGTATTTTTTTCTTTTAAAATAACTCATTTATTTTTATGGATTCAGTTCACCAAACCACAGAAGTTTAAATCCAACTGGGCAGTAGGAGACTACTACAGAAAGTACTTTCTTGATTTGAGGTAGACTTAACTATGTCTTTTGCTGAACAGGAAAGCAAGCATTTGCTTTTCTCCCCAAGCTGAAATATACTTGCAGCACATCTTGTTGATCAAATTATTCACAGAATTCAGGGGCTGCCTGTATATGAACTTCCTGGGAAGATTTGCAGCATCCCAGTGAAGGCTGGAACGTTGCTGATGTTCCCAAGGTTTATGAAATGTTGACCTTTGGTGCCGCTTCAGATCTGAGGGAGTTTTCTGCACAGATTTAAATGCAGCCAAGTGGAGCAAGGAGATGATTCCACAGAGTCTTCGTTTGCTGTTCTCCTGAGTCTAAATGCACAGCCATCCCCTGATGTACCAAATAACCTATTTAAAAAGGAATCAGGATATTCTGAGGAGAGATCTTGATGCCATGAACAGCCCTCCTGAACAGTCCCTATCAGCTTTCCATGTGTAAACAGACACACCAGTCTGCAGGGCAGGTTGTACAATCTTCATGTGTGGGGTGTGATTAAAAACAAAGCCTCAGGAAAGCTTTCTGTGAAAAGCCATCATCCTCATATCTCACAGCCAGTGCCAGGTTTCCCACTCAAACACAAGCCCTTTTTCCTCCTAAACAATGTCTGGTGAGACCCAGTCCATTTCTTACTGGGATCATAGAGTAATAATTCCCAGGAAAAATTGCAGAGTAACTGCATGGGTCACTATGAGCATTGACCAGATAGATGTATTCAGCATTTAGTGGTGCCCTGGATATAAAAAAATCATAGGTTGATGTAGTTGAGCTACCTGGGGAGCTCTTTTCAGTGAAATCATTTTCCAAGAAAGTAAACCTGCTTTATATCCACAGACAACAACAAACCTGATTGCCAGAAAGAGCCCATCTTTTATTCTTTTGCAGCATCTGCTGGCCTTGAGATACTTTTGGAATCTGATTAATCACTCAGGATCTGGATGGTTCAGCCATGGCTGAATGGGGCTGTGTTGATGGACGTTACCCGTAACCTTTTCCTTCCCAGAAGTTAAACAAATATCAGATACACGATTCCAGCTTTAAAATGAAGGATTGATTGCTGGCCTGCTGGCTGAAATCATAGCTAAAGAGTCTCCATTGACAGTAACTGTAAAATAGTTCTAAGGGCTTAGCTTCTATAGCTTTTTGGACCATTAAAACATCAGGAAAATGGAGTTGGAAGCTGGGTGCTACAAGATTTATTTCAACCATTCTTCTCCCCTTCCCTCTGCATTCAAGATGTGCTTTGGTCTTCCTATTTTGTGGTGCTCTGACAGTATTGAGCTGGGCTTGGTGTTTGAACTCTTGGCAAAGTCTAATGGTCATTTGGGCTTGCAGAAGTTGAATGCTTTTAATTGAGTCTGAAAAGAACTCAACTCCCATTAGTTACTAGTAATAGCTTTTAAAATTTGTTTTCTGAGCTGCTGCCTGTCTTGGCAGCCTGAAATACGAACAGTGCTAGAATCAAAGGATGTGATGTCAGTGCTTTTTAGCAATATGCATGTACATAAAGATATATCTTCCTTTTAGTGGTTATTACCTGGATAGTACAGTTCTATGCCTGGAGTTTGAGGCAGCTGGTGATAAGCTATGGTGGCATTCATTTCCATGTTGTTGACTCAAATCTCACCTGAGTTAACAACAGACAAAGGTCATCACCCTACCACACATTTTTTCGGGCCTTCTTTTATTAACTTGGCTGTCTAAAATAAAAAAAGAGAAATTGAGAAAAAAATCCTGAAAAGGAGCTTTGAAATCAGTTGCTGCTCAAATAGCAACATATTGAAACTTCCTTATGTGATTTGTGTAAAAAATTAGTGAACTGAAAAAAATTTTCAAGTGAGGTGTCTTCTTCCAGCAGTTTTCTACTATAATTAATTCTATATTTGATGCTTCCTCTTTTGAATGCTAAGATGATTTTCCTTGTGCTCTGCTCTTGCATATTGCAAAAGGATAAACCTGTATACACCACACTCCAGGGGCTTTTTGGAGTGCTGATTCTTCTTTCTTGAATCCCTACGAAATAACCACATGTCAGCTTTTGTCGCTTTTCCGCCCTCTTTTTTAGGAGAATTTGGGGAGGTGTGCAGTGGGCGCCTGAAGCTGCCTTCCAAAAAGGAAATTTCAGTGGCCATCAAAACCCTGAAAGTTGGCTACACAGAAAAGCAGAGGAGGGATTTCCTGGGAGAAGCCAGCATCATGGGCCAGTTTGACCACCCCAACATCATCCGGCTGGAGGGAGTGGTCACCAAAAGTAAGAAATGACAGGGACACCTGTGCATGGGAAGGGTCGTGGAGGTGCACAAATCATTCTGTGGTTTGCTGATCAGTCAAAGGAGAGCAGAAGTGAATTGTAGATGAAGTCATCCAGGTTTATGCTCTGCAGAAAGCCCAGCAATGAACTGGCAGGTTTAACAAACTCCAGAGTTGAGGAGTCGTGGGGTCTGAGGTGCTGAGGCTTCCTAATTGCACTGGATTGCACCGAGTTCTGCTGTCAGCTCAGTAGATTTGTCATTAGCACTAATTAATCAACAGCCTACCTGCTACAACAACTGGTTCTAGTGACTTATTGAGTAAGACCAAACTTTTTTTTCTAGATGGTTTTCATGCAGGGGAAAGACTCCATGGGATATTCAGTATGTACCAGCACGAGGCATTTTAAAGCTCCAGAATTGCAGAATTCAAACATCTTGGTAGAAATCTGAAAGAAGAAGTGTTGAGGATTTAATCTGTCTGTAGTAAAATTAATTTTATCTCTGTCCTTATATATGTATTTACTTAAATGTCTTTTCTAAATCTGCCTTTGAGTGCTTTTGTGATGGGGTTTGGTTGGGGTTCTTTTTTTTATTTTATTTTTTTATTTTTTTAAAGCATGTTATTGGTCTTTGCTTATGATAACAAATCACCTTCTCATTTTGAGACAAGAAAATTTAACTGAAACGTTCATCTACATGTGGTACCTTCGTGGAAAAGTAATATATTTCAACAACCCTTTTCAGCCACATTTTCTATATTTCCTCTGCAGAAAGAAGTGATACATTTAGTGATGAAATTTATCTGCCTACATTAGTTATTAAGTGGGATATAAATAAGATTTTCCATGAGGCAATCTTGGGGGGAAAAAAAAAAAGAGTACTCTAAGATTTTTCAGGGGAGTGGAAAAAAAAATTGATAGGATATTTCCTTGTTCATCCTAGAGGACCCTGCTGGCAAAGCAGCTCTTTGCCATTTCAGTGATCAGCTTGGAATTTGCTGAGAATGTTTCTAGTTTGACTGCATAGAAACATACCAAATACTTTGGGTTTAAGTGGGTGGCTTTCTTAGTTTTAAGAAAATTTTGGTTTTTAATTGTGTGATTCAAAGTTTCACAGCAATGGGTGTGAAAAAATTTCGTAGCATAATGCTGAAAAGTATAATAAATACCATGATAATACTTACAAGAATGTGTCTAAAAGTCACTAGTGAAAGGTATGTAAAACATTGTATGTTAGGAAGAGCCATAATTACGATAATAATGCTTTCTCTATGTGTGATTCATGAAAGTCTATTTTGCTGATTTCAATAATAAAGAAATTATTGTTTATCTTAGGTCTCACAGTCCTATTAGGAAAGGTCCGCCTGCAAAAATCGAGGTTTATCTCCTGCTTTGCAGTGACACATTTTGTACAGTCAGAATAAGATTTGCAGTCACAAAATCACTTGAAATGCCTGCATCAGTCTGCACACAGCTGAGTTAAAAATCTTATTTTGTTACATTTTGTATTCCTGGAGCACTTGAGACAATAATTTAATTGCTGTACATGCAGGAATTTGTGCGTTGCTCTTGAATGTGCATCAGTAATTCTCTCTGTATTCTGTGTAGGTGACTTTTAGTGAGTTTGCTGCTCAGGTGTGTTCACAGTGCTGCTCTCTGCTCTGGGGAGGGGGTTTGGAGTGCCAGCAGCTCACCACATCCATGTGGGAGAGAGCAAACCCTGAGCATTCCCACATGAAGCCAGTAAAAACTCAAGGGTGTGAGGATCTCCTCAGCCCCAGGAGACCCCACAATGCACAGAACAGTCCAGGTTTGCAGCCCGTGCTGCTGAAGGAGTCTGCAGTGGTTTGTTGGTGTTCTCAAGGCAGTTTATCAGTTCCTTAGCAAAAGTAGATTTCTCTGCCCTGCCAGGGTTGGCACAGAACGCGTCCAGAGACACACTGTGCCCGCCCCGGGTCAGCTCTGATCTTTGATACTAATAACTACCTATTGAATGTTTATCATTAATTACCAACCCGTGCCCCTCACACCACACTGTCCAGATCTGTGTCAAACCAATCCCAAAGTGCCAGCAGCACCAAGAAGATGGAGGTGATGAAGAAGAACAAAAGATAACATTTGTGTAAAAAGATAACACGTGTAAAAATTCTCCATCTTGTGCCTCAGACCCCCCTGTACAGATCTCCAACCCCCCTGTACAGGGCTTTAAACCCCCCTGGACATACACTCAAATTCTTTTCTTTTTACTTATAACTACTACTATTTCTCTATCTAAGTTTTTGTGATTTGAAATTCTTTATACAAAGTTGCCAACCTGTTCCATGGGTTAGAATCAGAGCCACGGGCATTTTCAGTATCATTCCAGGGTCCCTGACACCTCTGGCAAGGCTGAAAAGCCTCCTGAGCAGGGTTTGGGTTGGCCAAAGGCATCACAGGAACCCCCTGGGTTCCAACACAAGGGTACAGCAACCTCTCCAGATAGCTCCAGAGCAGATTTCTCATCTCCGTTTTTTACTGGGCAAAAGTATATGGCACAAAGTAAATATAATAATAAATACAATTATTTGTTTTGTTAAACATTCTGCAGGGTGGTAAAAGGACAAGAAGCTTGGGAGTTTGGAGGTTTTTTTGTTTGTTTTTTTTAACAAATCCATCACCACACCAGGCTTCCAGACTCGCCTCCAGTGCAGAATTGTTCCTCTGCTCCTTGTGGGTTTCTGTCCTGAATTTCCCAGCTGCTGCACTGCACTCCTGGGCGCACTGTAGGCAGCAGTCTTAATAACCAGCACACATGTTCTGCTTGGTTTGCTAATAATTTACAGCAATTTGTAGCCTGCTATTATAATAAACCTGGGCAACGCTGTTGACACAACTTGTTATCATTTATAGACGGCCGAGCTTTGATAAATGGATGCAGAGAGGTCTTTTAAAACTTCAGAGCATGTGCTTCTTGTTATGGGCTCATTTCCAGCTGAATGAGAGTGAAACCCTGCACTTAAAGCTTTTGGTGTGTGGGCGAGCAAGGCAGGAAGATGCTCCTGTAATAATTTGGGAGACAAATTTCTTACTCTAATTTAAGTTCTTCTGATAAGTCTTGTAAAATTGCCTGAGTTTGTACAGAAGGCAGGCACCTGTCTCCTGGCTTCAAAGCGCAGGGCAAAGTAAATTGATTTGTTGTAGAAAGTTTTGGATAGCCCTGTACTTGAAAGATCCAGCAGCATGTTCTGTGTGTTACCAGAAATCCCTTTGAATTCCTGTTCCACACACAGTGCAAGTGAAGCACTTTTTCTTTAACTATGTATTTCTGGCTAGTGAGACTAAGTTTAAATAGATTTTTTGGTTGAGCTTTCGCACTGTTAGATCTCATATCTGTATCATCTCTTATAATCATTCAAGATGAATATTTTCATACAGTATTTCCTAGTGGTGAATGGATGGCAGTCAATTACTTATTTGTGTGACTCCCACAGTGTAACACATCCTTTGTACCACAGAAAGAAGATATTTGAACCCATTAATTCATAATGTTCTTCTCATATTGAACTCGTTCATTGAATCTACTATTTCTCTTCTAAGATTTCTATTCGGTAGAAGCTGTATTTTTTGAAAAGCAAACAAACAAGAAGTTGTTGTTGCCATTTACTTGGCTTTTTTAATGGCTTTGTTTTTAATTAAGCTGGGTACCTTTTTTCAAGCCTCATGCTGTTCAATTTTAAAAGCTGAAATTTCACCATGCAGGCCTTTGTCCTACTTTTATGGTCAGATGCCTTCCTGTATTTTATGTGCAATAATAATTCATCTCCTTAAATAACTTCATGCCCTTACCCACCTTTCTCTCTACCACAAAGAGCAAATAAGCAAAGCATTAGTAAATATTGTGAAATAATAAAATCCATGTGATGGTAAAATATTAGCAGGGCAATGACCTTGGTCTGAAAACTTCCCTGTCATCACATTAATTTTTGCATTCGTTTCTCTCCAGCACATCAGAGCTGCATATAAAATCTTGGTTGTGTTGCACAATTCCCTACAGTGGAAGGAATGGTTTCCAAATCTGGTGTGAATATCTCTGGATGAGTTTTGGGAAATTTTAGAGGCTTCTCAAGGGCTGTTTGCTTAGAGTTTGCCATTGCTCAGTGGGTGCAGCGTGTTCAGGTCCCAGCTGTGTCCAGGTTTCTGCTGTCGGGGATCCCAGCACAGAGGGAAGGAGTGCCTGGAAGGAGGGAATGCCCATCTTACAGCTCTGCTTCTCTCTCCAGTGTTTTATTGAGCACTTTCCTTTCCACCTTGATCTGCACCCAGCCTCAGTTTGCCCACGCATCTTTTGCTTCTTTCTAAGAATTATCCCTGGGGTTAGGAAGATTTGGACACATTTCCTGAAATGCTTGGGTTTGCTGATTGTATTCCAGGGTGGTTTTTTTGAAAAGCCTGACCCCTGTGCTCTATTTTCAGGTAAACCAGTTATGATTGTTACTGAATATATGGAAAATGGTTCCTTGGACAGCTTCCTACGGGTAAGTGCAACAGGAAACTGAACGGGGCAGAAGTGGTTCTGATTCTGGACTTGGTAGGGGTTTACTGCCACTCTGCACTGATTCATCATCAGCTCTTGTTGCTTGATATTTCTCTATTTTCATTTGGTGCTCAGTCACACAGGGATCTGCTGGTCCATTTGCAGTAAGCATTATTCCAAATTTAAGATGATTTTGCTTGCGTTGGTATATCACATCTATTAAAAATGAACAAAACAGAACAACATTCTGGCACACAAAGATGAGAGCTGTTTTTCTGGAGGCTGAATTATGACTGTGCTGCAGTTATGCTTATTGATTGGCAGCCTCTATGTCTGTGCAAGAGATTTTCAAAATGAATGGATCTGTAGAAATTTTATCAGTAATGAGAAGTTTAGGGACTAGCCCCATACCTGAGGATGTTAGAAGCGTTTTGCTAGCAAAGTTTACTGGCCTGTTTTCTTTTTCCAACCTTAGACATACTAATGCTGTGGCTGATTTATCTTTGTTTTCTGTCAAAGTTGGTAGTGAGCCTAAAAAAATTGGAACGCTCCCCGTGTCACCGAGATTTACTTGTGGCAAAACAAGGAGTGTAGGAGAAATGAAATCCCGTCTGAGGGGAAACACTGCTTTAATTTGAATTTGTTAGGGCAAACTCAGCTTTGGCTGGGAGACTGCTTTGGTTCTGCCACGGTTGAATGACATTATCCCCCAAATTCATAACATTGAACTAGACATTTAACCCCAAAAGGGGATAGATTGTCAACCTTAGTTTCACTATGTACTATATATGTTATGGTGTCCACTGGAGCATGTAAAATACATATAAATAATGTGTCAGTATAGCTGAATGAAATATCTCAGTACTGAACTATATATGTTTTGTTTAGGCTTGAAATCCTTGAAGAGAGCCCTGAGGAAAGGAGAATAATTTCAGGCTGCACAGAACAGTTGTTCAGCTTGTTCTTTCATTTTAGTGTGATTTTTTTTTTGTTGTTTTTTTTTTTTGTTTTGTTTTACTACTCTTGTGTGGAAACATAGATAAGAACCTTGTGACTCATTAATATCACAGGCAACTCAGGCCCTATAACCTTTCCATAAATGCCTTTTGAAACTACTTAGTTTGCTTTCCCCATTGCCATTGAAAGGCTCTCTGAGCATCTGATTCTGTTCATGGTTAGAAACCTTCTGGTTTTTAGCTAAATCTTTTCCAGAGTCTATATAAAATTCTTTCCTGTTGGCTCTGATAAAAAAGGGACAGACAACAGCTAAGAATCTTTTAAAATAATTAATTTCTTAATGAAAGCGAATTCTGAGCGACTCTTTAAGCATCCACTGCGTCATGTATCTGTCTAATGTTTACAGTGCTGATATCACCCCCAAGAACACTAATCAAAAATGAAAAATGGATGCAAGCAGTCGGGCAGAGTGATTCGTGTCAGATCACCTCACGTGGCAGAGCCAACTCCCCTGTATTTAATGAAATTCCAGGAGCAGCAGCACGAGGAGTTGGACAGCTGCCTGTGAGGATACTTTTACAGCACTGGGGAATTCATCTGAGAGCTGCACTACAACAAAATGCTGTCCTGTTGTCTGTATAGCCATACATCAATATCAAAAATAGATGTTAACCAACAGGATTAGTAAAAGTTGGGAGATTTAGGTTATGCCCAGAAGTAGATGATTAGAATTATATCCAACTAATGGTTTCTAAGATAAGTCATAACGTGTTTCAGTCATTTTTGTGTTCCTGAAGTTGAGGAAAATTTTAAGAAATTAGCTTAAAACTAATGGAATTTGAAAGCTGCTGACTCAGATCAGCATTTGCCTTTGTTAAATCAATTTCTTGTGTAATAGAACACTTTCATTGGGCCATTGGGGAAGGCTTGGATTTTCACTAAAAAATCCTGTGTCCTTTCAGGGAAGTTGGACATCTGTTTCTCTAATGTTCTGACACTCCAGTCTCAGGAGCACACACAGCTTAGATTTCTGTGCTGTTTCACACATGTCCCATCTAGGAAATTAAAAGCCTGATGACAGCAAGAAGGGGGAAAAACGAATTTTTATCTGAATTGCAAATCTGTCCCCTTCCCTCAGCTGCTTGGGAGATCAGCACGGTTCCACATGTGGCATTTAAATCACAACGCCTGACTCACGAGCTCCTCATTTGAAGAGCTTCCAGGGTACTTATCAAAAAAATCTGTGCAAGGAGGAGCATGAGCAATCCTGAAATGACATTTCCAATGTTTTGCAGAAGCATGATGCCCAGTTCACAGTCATCCAGCTGGTGGGCATGCTTCGAGGGATCGCATCTGGCATGAAGTACCTGTCGGACATGGGTTATGTGCATCGGGATTTAGCTGCTCGTAACATCCTCATCAACAGTAACTTGGTGTGCAAAGTCTCCGATTTTGGTCTCTCTCGTGTGCTGGAGGATGATCCAGAAGCTGCTTACACCACAAGGGTGAGTTCCTGTGTTTCATCACCTTTTCAAAATCCTTTCTAGTTGTGACAAAAACATCTGAAATTTGAGGCTGTTTTGCTGAGGGCAGTTCTGTATGTCCAGAGATGTTCAATAAACCAGAAGCTCATCACAGTTATTTTTTTAATTCATGCCTCAGAGAAAATAGAAAGCAAAAAGTATGGTTTGTGTTGGTAGATTACTTTTCTTAAGCTATGCAAAATTTTTGGCTCACTTTCTTTCTCGTGCAAATGTAAAAGAGTGAATATCACAATTAGGGCTGAGTACTTTTGGCACACAGTAATCTAAGACCACGTGTGTGCTTTGAGCAGTTTGAGATGCACTGCTCATTTAGCTCCCACACAGTAAAAAAAAAAAAATCCCTTGCATGTTTTTAGCATGATAGGACATGTGTGACTGGAGCTATCGCTGTTCTTCAGGGGTGTGTAATTTATACCTGCTCTTGTACATCTAACTGAGTGAAAACTTGAGTAAAACAAAAAAATGCACATCTGATTATCACCCTGAATAGCACTTCCTTTTTTTGTGGAAGCCTTTAGCTTTATGTGTATATGTGTCTTACACTTATATATCTGGTTGCTCATTTCAATGCTATTTAAAGTGGATTTTATGAACTTTATGAAAAGTCACATTAACATCCAGTATCTTAGTCAAGTGTAATTTGCACTGCTCACAGTAATCACCTCATCTTCACTGTACAAACCAGATTACAACGTATCAGCATAAAAACCTTAATGTGGGTTTTGTAAAGTTTCCTTCATTCCTGAACTCTGACAGGAGCAATTCATAGTTTAAATAGTTCACATGCTGCCTTCTTCATGAGTGAAATAAAATAACGTGTGAGAAATGACTAAAGAAGTGGCAGTTTTCTTACACGTGATATACACATACATTAATAGATATTTATTTATCAATCATACCTTCATAACTTACCAGGCATAAAGACTCTGTTCTTTACTTGACCTTTCAGTGTTTTCTTTGCCCTCTGATAAACTAAGCCACGGAGTTAGAAATATGCAATATGTATCACTTCAGAAAACTGTCTGCAGAGATCTGACATGGTTAATATAGAGAGACATTAGTAGGAGAAAGCAGTTGTAATTCTCAGTATTGTTACAGCATTAATAGGTAAATATTCCTGGAATGCAGCAGTTCCTCAATAGAAAATGGCCTGTGGTCCAGCCAGAGGTGTAGTGCTGTGTCAGGTACTTGTTTGCTTTCTTCTTAAAATGAAGCTGAAAATGAAGAGTGGGATGAAGCTGTCACATCATCGGTGTGTGTGGGTGGCCTGGACAAATCGGGGTGTGCAGGGTGTCGGTGTTTTCAGCCAGTGTTCTGTGGGAATTTCCTCTCCCTCTCCTCCTGACACCTATTTTCTGACTCTACCTGCCTATTTGTAATTAGACAGTAAAATCAGGTGGAAAGAAACTATTTTGTGGAGTGTAATCATCTGTGTTCAGTAAACTCCATCTGGTGTTTATGGTGTGTGTGCAAACTGCTGCAGGAAGATGCTCAGATAATTAAAACCTTCAAATGCAACTTAGGACAAATCTAATTTTTTTCCTAGAGTTGTTGCTGTGAATGTATCTGTGCCATAGGCTGGCTCTGAGAGAAGAACAAGGCTGTTTGATATTCATCTTCTTTGCTCACATTTCCTTTGAAGTGAGTCTTATGGAGATGTCAGGGGAGGGTTTCCAGGTGGGATGTTTGATCCACAGCTGAAAAAAATGGGGACCACAGATGTGAAACAGAGCTTCACTCCAGTGGCAGAGAGATGAAGGGTTTGTGTTCCTGCTGCTGGGATATTTCACAAAACACAGGACCGTCTCCTAGGCTTGGCATATTTTGCAACCACTAATTACAGGACAAAGCCAAGACAGAAATAGTGCCAGTTTTTGAAAATAATGGCATCAACTCAAACTATTTCATATAGTTAAAACCAAAAGATGACAACAAGATACTTAAAAAAAAAAAATCTAAATTAGAACTGAAATTTCAAACATTAGAGTGTGTATTATATTGATGTCCTCCTGTCCATCAGCTCTTCCTATTCCCAGCTGTCCATTTAGTAGCAGTGGTTCTAGGGAAATGTACAGAGTTAGCTGCAAAGGTGGATGCTTTATCTCTTTAGGCTCTTTATCTGTCCCTGTTTTCCACCTGTAAATGTCAAAGCCTGAAAATGATTCCACTGCTTTAATTCATAATTGCAAGTCAGGATTGATCTGGCCCCAGGAAGCCCAGCCAGATTTTCAATACTCACCACTGCCTGGGTGAAATTTTGTTGTGCTGCTCTCAGAAGCTGTGTCCGAAGCTTTGCATAAAGGCTGTGAACACATCCTTGAATACATCAATAATTGATATATTCCTTTATATTTCAATGCATAATCTGTGATATTCATGCTGTTGTACCAGAAGCCTGCAGGACAATGCAAAGATCACAAATTCACATGTGAAATACAGGGAATCAGGAGCTGTAAGGAGCTTTCCCACCTGTCAGAGTCATTTTTTTTACCTCCTGAATTACTGTAACTGCCTTGATACCACAAAAGGCCTTTGGCAGCTTGGGGTCTGCCTGCTTGCAGAAGCAGAAGCCAGCATGTAAATCAGGCTGACTGACTGTTTGGGTTTTTTTTTTATTTTTTTCCAGAGTCTTTGTGCCTGAGGGGATGGGCTGTAATTATCTACATTCTCCATATCTATTCGCTTTTAATAGAAACACCAAGATTGTATTAAAATTGTCATTGTCAAATGGATCCGGTTTATCCTGATTGTTTTTCAGATGCCTGTATGACAAGTGGGTGGACTAATGACACAGTGTGAAGTGAATTTAAGCCATCATAGTTCTAGAGGGACTGTAATTATGTCCCTCAAGGACAATATTTGGGTAATCAGTAGATGAACTTTGACTATGTAGGCACATAGATACATCACCAGGATTCGTGGCATTTTAATGTAAGCGTAGCCCATGCTGGACAGAAATCAGTTGTATTTTTGCTATACATGCAAAATCAGTCTCATACATTCTGAATGTATTGAAGGGTGTGATAAAAAAAGGAAACAAAAGCCCATCAATTCTCTTGCCCCAAAGCACAGAGTAGAGGAACAGTGTTCTGTCATCCCTGACTACTCAAGGAGGAGATGATCTCAATATAAAACCTTCATTGGTCAGGGTCTGACAAGCAGCATCAGATAATTTCATGTCTGTCTTGTTCTGTACCATTAAGACATCCCCATAACTCTCCTAAGTCCTGCTATAATGAATGAATATCAGGCTTTTGTTTTCAGCTTTTTCTGCAAAGTCCTTCTAGTAATTCAGTTAAAATCCATTTTTCTCGATTCTTTCCTCCCCAGGCCTGTGGTTTAGGTGCCTGTGGCTGTCACCCTGTAACACATTATAAATCAGAATATTGGAATGGGTTCTGAAGTCCTGGGAACAGCTGCCTCGTGCTGGAGTGCCAGACGTGCTAGAAATAAATTGAGGACTTCATTGACTTTAGGTGAATTATGTCAGAGAGCCAGATACTGCAGGAATAGCAGCTCCATCTACAGAAGATAAAACTTTTGGTTACTGCTCACTGATTTCCAGCCCTGAGACAGGTTCTCTGACCTAGAATGCCTGGGATTTTGAGCTGCAATAACAAACTCCTGCAATTTCTAACGCCGAGGCTCAATTTCGGGGAGCCTGGCTTTATGATGAGCATGCCCTTAAAGGGAGACCATGACAGAAATATATAAAAACTGTATTTATCTTCAGAAAATAATCAGTAAATATATTGCTGTTCTTTTTCTCAAAACTATTTAAAAAAAAAGCGTCAGCAAAAATCCCTTTTTAAAAATAATTCAGACATTTTTAGGGCAAACTGGGGAGCAGAAGAGCAAAATTACACTTCTAGACTCTTTTCAGTGGCAGTTAATTTCTTTAACTATATTTTAAGTAATGTTTTTGTCTTACTTATGGTAACACCATGTGTACTTAAAGGTTTGTATAGGATTACAGCTGAGACTTAGCAAAGAAAATTTGAAAGCCAGTGACTCACACTCATTGTAAGAAAAATCTGGGGTTGATGCACCTTCCTTTTTCAGTAAAGCAAAGCCAGAAATTGTTTCATTGAGTTTCTAATCTTTCTGCAATAAAGCAGTCCCAAAATGTGAGGAGACTCATTAATGCTTTTTTTGTTTGTTTGTTTGGGGGGTTTATGTTTTTTTGGTTGTTGTTGGTTTTTTTTAAGTGGATTTGTTGTGAAAACATATGGCTTTATCATTTTCTATGTCACTTTTTACATAAGATTATAAAGACCTTCTATCCAATATGAAATTCCTGCCCTCGTCTTTGGGAGATGTCTGATTCTCTGTGGTGGTGGGGTCTTTGTTGATGCACATCTAGGATATGGCTTTCCCCAGGGTTGATGTTCTTTATTGAAAAGCAGGGCTCACTTCTAGCATAGAAAACAGAGATTGATTTCTTTATCAGCCTCACATCTAAAACTAAGTGGATTTGTTGTGAAAACACGAGGCTATGGGAGAGCTTTCCTTGTTTCTTGGCTGGGCCTTGGCCTCACTGAGGGCCCCTGGACACTTGTAAAGGGAGCTTATTAATTGAGTATGAGAAAAACAAAGTCATTTTTATGTGCTAGGTACTATTCTGGAGCAGCACTGGGAATTTTGAGTCGAGTTATAATGCATGGAAAATACACTATACTTTTTGTGGCTGTAGAACATCATCTAATTAAATTTCCGAGAGAAAGGGATCAGGCTCTTCATCTGGCTTCAGTGATAAAACAGTGGTTTCAAAAATTTCAGTTTATTTTCTGTGCCCTATTTGCTGGTGTGCAAGTGATGTGGAAATTTGGTGTTTATCTGATTTTAAGGGTTGTTTGTGTGTGAAATGAAGGTTTGTCTTTTGGTAGGGAGCTCTGCTAAGCAGAATGGGGTCCATGAAAACCATAGGCCAAGATAATCCCTCCCCTGACCTTTGCCAAGCCTCTTAGCCTTATCAATGACATTTTGGAGGCCTAAATTTTAGCCTGGGTCAGGACTGCCTGTGTTGTTTAGATTTAATTTCATTTGTGCAGTACTAGCCATGAAAATCAAAATGCTTCAGTGTAGTTAGGCTGTATTTAGGTTTCTAATTAACATTAATGCCTGCATTTCTATTGTTAACCAAGCTAGTGAGTCTAAAGCTGGTGATTGTATAGCTTCCCTCAGTGCAGTTACAGTTTCTGAGAGTGTAGGCAAACCAGTAAAATATTTAAATTTTTTCTTGCTGGTTAGTCAGTGGAAGTAAGAGCACTCTCTCCCCACAGAGGTGGCTGTGAGGAGAGGTGTGTGACTGGAGTATAATGGGGGTGTCAGAAGCACTGCAAAGAGCTGGTCTGCTGTGAAATCTTCAGAATATATTCTGTACGTGTTGTGCGTAGCTGGAAATAACTTTAAACTCTCAGTTTTTTGTGCTAAAACACATTCACTCCAGAATTGCCTTCAGGAACACGTTTTGCACTGCTATCTTTAAGAACTTTATTTTCTCATATGTGACTCTCAAAAAAAACCTCTGCCAAAGCTGGCATCACCAAGAATTGTCTCTTTCCTCTAATTCTCACATTTTAGAAACTCAGCCTGAGGTTCCTTGTGTGCATTTTATAACTTGACCTACAGCACCAAATGGTGGCCATGACCAGAGAGACTTGTTCCCCTGCCTACCATGTTAATTGTACTGATAGCTTCAGGTCTCTTCAACTTGGGCATTTAGTAATGGCTTGCTTCTCTTATGACTAAAATGTCCAAAAAGTGTAAAATGTAATGTCTAAAATGTAAAAAATGTCCAAAGCCTCTCTCCCAGCTGACATTTTCACATTCTTCCCTCTGCACAGATGACCCCATCTGATTTTGACTTCCTGTGTCAGCTGGAGGCTTGGCTTCAGTGAAATGAAGCAACATCATGGCCCTTTATTTTCTTGAATGCCCTAGAAAACCTGGTGAAGCCATGCAGGTTCCACACCAGCAGGGAATTCACTTCAGTGCCTTAAAATCAGCCAAACCCAGCCCTCCTGTGCTGTGCAAAAGGACCTGGCTTATAAGCAAAGACCTTGGGCTGGGCTTTTCACTTTTAATGCTGTATGACTTCGTGGCAGTTTCCAAACATTTCATAACTGAAAATCAACCAGACTTGATTTACCATTTACTCTTATCTGTATAAGTTAGGCTAAGCAAACCCTCACACGTGTGTAAAATACATACATGTTTGTGTGTCTGTAAAGTAGGTGTGCTGTACTGTACTGTGTATCTATATTGCAGGTAGATAAATCTCTGGTAAATGTACAGATAGCAATAGATTTTGCACTGAAATGTATTTTACTCTCTCTTATGCCAAACGGCAGCTGCGTTTTCCAGCTTACACTGTTTTTGTTTTTTTTTTTACACCAGTGTCACAATAACCGAGAATCTCAGAGACAAAATAATCAACCACACAAAATCCTATTTGTTGCAGGACAGTCAAATGGACTCTTTGGTTTTGTTTTGCTCCCAGGGGGGCAAGATTCCCATCCGATGGACGTCTCCAGAAGCGATTGCCTATCGCAAGTTCACGTCAGCCAGTGACGCCTGGAGCTATGGGATTGTCCTCTGGGAGGTGATGTCCTATGGGGAGAGACCCTACTGGGAGATGTCCAACCAGGATGTGAGTAAATTGTTGTCCGAGTTATGTTCTCAAGCTGGGAAAGGAGGCCAGGACCAGGTGGCTCTGAGTCTGTGATGGTGACCTTGAATGAGGTGTGTGGAAATGAAAATCACCGAATCTCCCTGGTGAAGTAAAAGTTCATTAGAAATTAAAAAACCCACCATCTTTATGGCAGAATGCTTGGTACCTCTGAAGGAGCAGAGCAGAGAATTTTATCCCCTTGGTGGTTTTCTGGAAGATGATGCAAATAATTCCACCGCAATGAGGTCATTGCTTTTTGCATTCCTTTGCTCGTTGTTCGAAAACCCTCCTAAATTTCTGTTGATCCCCTTTGGTTCCACTTGTATAATATTCTATAGAAGTTTTCTGTAAATGTCAAATGCACAGAATAAATTGCTCTTGGCACTTGTGAAAAAGAGAAGCAAAGCATTTCTGCTAAGAGTTTAATGAAACCAAAATGCTTCTCAAGTAATCAATGGATAAAATAGAGAAGGAGAGTGATCTGATTAGACTTCCAATACAGGTTTCTTTGTAACATTAGTAAACTGTCCAAGCCTGCAATCCAAATGATTAATGGAGCTCTCCCAGTATTTTTTAAAGAAGCATAACATTTCCCCAGAGAAGATTTTTCTTATATCTATTTTGGGTACTTTTTCTGTCGCTTTATTAATTTTAGATGTATTCCACAGGAGTTTCTTATGGACCAAATCTTACAGAGCGCAGTCACTCACACAAATAGATTTTCTGAGGAGCTGATATATATTGTTACTATTTCTCAGTCAGTTACATAATTGTTGCTATTTTTCTGTACTACTTTATGTTAAACAAGGAAAAGCAGAAGAAAACTCCCTTTTAAATGGGTACCTCTGCAACCCAAGCCTCTGCAGAAAACTGTGCATTTCT
Source organism: Bombycilla garrulus (assembly GCA_013400315.1). Taxonomy (NCBI): domain Eukaryota; kingdom Metazoa; phylum Chordata; class Aves; order Passeriformes; family Bombycillidae; genus Bombycilla; species Bombycilla garrulus. The sequence continues at coordinate 104,584 of VXBU01014899.1, forward strand.
TTTAATTGGTAATGAAAGTTTTTCTGGAGATTAATGTATCCTGTTGTGCAGACTGATCTATTAGTGGAATGCCTTTCATAATATCCCATTAAAATCAAAAAGGAAGGATTAACCTGCTTATGTGCCTCTCCTTCATGGCCGCTTAAACCATTAAATGTTCTTCTATCTTTGTTCTGATTCAGAATAGTTTGTCTTGCTTTTCACTTCCTTGATCTAGATGAAAAGCAAAGCTTAATAGAGTATGGCTTTATCATTTTCTATGTCTAACACACTGTTTTGTTGTTTTTTTTTTTTCCTGTGGGGCAATAGATACTGTAGGCCTGATGAAGAGGTGTTAGATTCTAGTGAAAAGGCTGGATTAAAAAGCTTCTGGATAGCATAAATTCTAAAGTAATCTTGGTTTTGTGTGTGTCAGTCTGGAAAAATTATAGAAAATCTAGACAGATTTTATCAGTCAAGGCAAATTATAAGGAATTGGGCTTGCACTGCCCAGAAAGTGCATAGTTATCCACGAGGTAAGTTTAAAAAAAAATTTTGTGGCCCTGTGGTGTCATCCACAAGATCTTTTGTCTGTTGGCCCAGGATGGCCTGTGAGGGGGCAGGTTGATTTTTTTGGCAGGGTAGGTTGCTTTTTCTGCTGTTTTTTTGGAGTTCAGTGTCAGCTGGAGGATGTGGAAAACATGTGTTGTTAAGGGTAATCAGAGGATACTCGGGACCTTTTGAAGTTTGGCTTCAAGTGCTTGCTAACTGTGGCTTTTGTTTATGGATTTAGTTCAACTGAGTGTGAGTTTTTGAGATCCTTTCCACACACTCACCTTCTTCAAAGTCACACACTGTATCTTAACTCCCCTTTCTGCATGCCTAATCTGCTGCCTGGTTTACTTTGCAGATAAACGAGAGGCATTGCACGGCATGACAATTAGTGAACAAACACGTTTGTTTAAACACAGAATGTCCACGTTAACGTTCGCACAGCTGATAAAAGCCAAGTTGCTGTAAAGTGCCTTTAAGTTTCCGCAAACTTTTCTCCTTGTGCAGGTGATCAAGGCTGTGGATGAAGGGTACCGCTTGCCACCTCCCATGGACTGCCCAGCTGCCTTGTATCAGCTGATGCTGGACTGCTGGCAGAAAGACAGGAACAACAGACCCAAGTTTGAGCAGATTGTCAGCATCCTGGACAAACTGATCCGTAATCCCAGCAGTCTGAAAATAATCACCAACGCGGCAGCAAGGTGACAGAGTAGATCTTAATTGCTCATGAATCTCTTTGATTCTTTCATCTCCTGTAATTAGAATTTGTTTGCTGCCTTTACTGCCTCTTCACCTTTCAACTGTAGCTGTTTGTCATGAGAAGGATTTAATGTTATTATTTTTATTGCTGACATGTTGTTTTATTAATGATTTGGTATTATTTATCCAATTTGTGAAAGATTTTTATGCTAAAGGTATGAAACCCGCTGTAAGAGCAGAGTTTTCTAAGAAAAAAACAGCTGGCAGATTTGGCCATGATGTGATTTTCCTTTTCCTTCTGCCCTTTGGTGGTGTTTTAAGTGCTAAGTGTTTCACGGGTTACTGCCAACCATGTTCCTAAGTATCTTTCTGAATTGGATCCAAATACAGTTCTGCTCTTCTCTGACAAGTCATGTTAACTTTAATCATATGAATAATATTTTTTTTTCTTTCAGTAGTGCTCGCAGGCCTAAAATTGCACTTAAGCTCCCTCTTAGATCAATGTGTTAACTAGGAATTATTTTCAACCTCTGCAATGTTCCTAATTGCATTAAAAACTCTCATTTTTAATCCTGGGGTTTCAACACACTCTGGAACATCATCACTATGATGAGATAAGAATTATCTCATTGAGAGAGAGCAGCTGAAGAGTGTGTTGACACCTAAGGGCATAATGAAGATGTGGTGAAATAAGAGCTTTAGTTAAGTAGGGTTAAAGAGAATTGGATTGTACAGTGCACAAAATGTCATCCTCTTACTGAAGGAGTGTAAAAGATGTGAAATTATTTTTAGCATGAGTGGTAGTGCCAAATCCTCTGTCAGCAAAGCAGGCAGAGTCAGGGAGGAAAGCACTCTGCTCCTCTGCTGCTTCAGAGCCAGGCCCTGGAGGGTGTGCTGTGTCTCACTGGGCAGCAGACCAGAGCCCGACTCGAGGCAAGATTGCAAAGGGAACACAGAAAACCCTCCTGTCAGACCTTCCCTTGTGGTGCAGCACACTTCCCACCACGGCAATGGAACGGGAATGCTGAGGGGAATGGAGCAAAGGCAGTGCAAGAGCTGCATTGATCCTGCGGCCTGCTGTGCCGCCGCCATGGACCTCGGCTTCTTCCTCCTGACCCCGGCTTTGTGCTTCAGCCTCAGCGAGAGACTGGCCACTCTGATTGCTTCCTGCTGCCAGGCCAGAGGGGACAGAAAGAAAGAAGAGATGGGAGGACAAAGGCAGTCGTACTAATGGGCTCTGCTTTTAAATTTACATATTGAGAGAAGATGGCTCGCACAAAATTAGGTTTCAATAATTTTTGCGTGGTGAGTCTTTAACACATAGGAAACCAACATGCTTACAGAAGCAATTATTTCTAGGAGGTGACAGAAAAAAAACAACCAAACAAAAGCCCCCACAGCACATTCTTGGGAAAAAACACCAAATTGTTTAGGCATAATTTTCTCAGTCAGGTACACACTTGCACACCACTATGTGGCAAACGATGGGTGCAAAGAATTATTTTCTAGGGATCTGCTGCAGCAATCTGATGACTAGGGGAGTTGGAAATCGTAACTGTCTTGTTTGGGTTTGGAGACTTGATGGCAGAAACCAGGGCTGCATGTTTTTCATTCCAAACAGAAGCAGAACGCTCCCTTTGTGGTCCTTCCAATCACAGATTTGAACCGCAGCAGAAATGAAAAACAATGTGGAACCATAATTTCCAGTTACCTGTTCATATCCAACAGAAGCTGGTATCCTCTAATGGAGACCAAATTCAGTCTGAGCACCCTTTCCACCTGCTAGGTTCTGTGCAGGAACTCCACAGGGCAGTATTGTTCCTTCTGTCTCTCTCGTGCTTGCTTTGCTCCTGTTCACTCTGTGCTTTACCAGCACGGGGGGTGGCAGAGGCTGCACGTCCCTGACACGGTGCCACGCTGTCTGCTCGTGGTGGGGAAGGAGGGAAGGAAGGAGGGAAGGAAGGAAGCTGCCTGCATGGCAGGGAACATCTCACAGCTGCTTTAGGTGAGCTCTCCATGAAATGCTCCTCCTGCTGCAGCTTTCACTTTGATACAGAGCGCGTTTCTGAGGGGGCAGCACCGAAGGTGGTTTTATTCCTTCCTCCCTTCCCAGTTACCCTTCCACTGCCACATCCCTGCACCTTCCTGGGCAGTGCAGTCTCTCACCCTTTCTGCAGCTCCTCACTCCCTGGTGACAGACAGGGAGACGCTGTGGGGTCCCAGCACGGGCGAGCCCAAACCCTTCCCTCTCTGAAGGAGCTTCTTGCAGCTCAGGGAATGTGTGATCTGTGATCTCTCCATCTCCACAGGCCAGCCCAGGCTATCCTTAAACACAACCCTGTATAAACACAAGTGAGGGGTGCTGGGCAGTCCTGTGCCATGAAATCATTGTCAAAGCAGACTGATCTCAAACCTCAGACTGATCTAAAACCTCAGACATGGCTGAAAATCTGCAGCCAGCTCCACACCCCGGTGTATCCTGCAGGGAGGCGCTGGGGGCAGGTATCAGCCCCCGGTGCTGGTGGCCAGGGACTGAGCCTGGAGGTTCAGCAATGCTTTTTGACAGACTGACAGAGAAAAATGAGACAGAAATGAGAAGTGAGACTTAAAACAGGGTGGGGCCTTGCCGTAGCCTTGCGTGCAGGAATGTGCAACTGATGCTGAAGGGCCGTGAGTCAGGGCAGCTCCTGGAGAAGGGGACACAGTGAGATCCCTGCCAGTGCTCCTCTGCTGTCAGCAGCCAGAGAGGGACAGATCAGTGCAGGGGGAAAGCACTCAGGGACTCAGCCCCGAGGGCTCTGGGGATTCCACTGCCTCTCTGTTGTTGTTTGAGGCTGCAGCACTCCCACACCGCCTCTCCTCCTACCCATAATAAGCAATTCATCTAGGTTATAGAGGTCCCAGCTCTCCCTTAGCTGTGTCTGTGGTGCTACCGGAGGAATGCTGGAGCCTGATGCCCACCATATGCCTGTAGGTGTTCAGAATATTCTCAGTCAGGGAAAAATGTTTAACCTGACGACGTCTGCTGCAGATGGGAAACCTGTCTCTTCTTACGGATTTTCGGGCTGATGTTTGTTTAAAATAGTCAGAGCCCTGTTGTATCCTATTAGAAAAGCATATTTCTGGAGGTGCACAGGATATCCCTGTGCTCTGGGTGCTGGTTGCTGTTAACTGACCCCCACTGCAGGATGAGCTTGGCTGAACAGCTGATTCCAGGCCACAGCCCAGGCACGTTTTACACTAATACCTCACAGAAGAGGAGTCAAAGCCTTCAATTCTCTCTTTCTTTAAAGTTTTCTATCCCTTCAGGCCACTCCACGGTGTCTAATAATTTCTTGATACCCGAGGGGATGTTTTTATCCTTATTGATCATCTCTTTGCAGACCATTCTACGTGCCTTTGAACCTTACGCTGACAAAAGGTTTTTGTAGCCTCGGCACAGCGAACGGTTCATAATACCTTTCCTGGTGTTGTGTTTCATCTCAGATTCACATGAAAATTCCATTTCTGTTCCTTGCAATGTACAGAGTATGGCTGATTTCTTTCTTACCTGTCAAAAGTCACTTTTTAATCAGGTGGTCACCTTGAGCTCTTGCTAATAAGACCTGCACTGGTTCTGGGCACATGGGTTTTTTGTGTCCCTTAGGCTGCCTGGAGTTAACAAGCTCTGTAAGGGGCTGTAGGAACAGAACTCAGTAGAAGCCATGTGGTTTTCTAAAGCACAATCTCATGATATTTTTATTTGACTTATGTCTTGCTGTTCTTTCCTGTTTTCTGAACACGATGTTCATTTTTCTAACAGAGTCCTTAGGTTGTTTGGATATCTTTAGGGTGGAAGTGAGTTCATAGTTCTTCCAGTTTTGATCAATTTCATTATTTTCCCTCTTGAGCTTATTTTTTTTTTCAGCCCATTGTGTATTACTTCACATTTGTGAACATTTCATACAGATACAAAGCAGATGGAAACTTTTCTCAGCTTGGGCTGGGGATTCAGAATCACTTCACCCACCTGCAAGCAAGTTGGTGAGGCTGCAATGGCTCTTTAGCTGTGGGGAAAAATTGTAACTTGAGTCATGCAACTGGAATTACTTGGTGTACACTACAGATCTGAAATGGACTAATGAATTTTTTTTATCCATTTCACTTTTTTCACTCATTTATATTTACGATATTTTTTATTCTTAAATTTCTGAACCTGAATTTTTAATTTTTGTATTTATATATTTGCAATGTATATTAACATTATATGTATGCGAATCTTACTCTTACAAGGCCATTTGAAAAAAAGTATATTTAAAACATAGTGTGTAATTTAATATATTTAAAGCATTTTTGTGTCCCAAAGCTGTCATAGCACAGTGTGATCTTGAGGTATAAGGGTTGTGACACAGGATTCAGGCAGCTCAAACGTTGTGGCAGCTTTCCCACATTTGCTGTGCGTGTTCACATCTGTGATGTAGGGGGAACTGAAGTCATTTAGCCTTCATGAACCTATGAAATGGGAACAGCTGAGTTAATGCACAGCCCTCATTTGAAAGAAAATTGAAATTTGTTTCCAATTCCAGCATATGACTTTTAGAAATCCTGGATTTCTGAGTGTTTGCAAAACTGGCATGCAATCTGCACAAAAATATCCCAGCCTGTTTCTGTGTTTGCCTTTGATAGCATGAAAGTCAGTTTCAGGTATTGCTGTTGTTTTTCTGTATTGCAAGCATATATTTAGGAGAAGAGGAAATAATTGTGTTGCAAGGAAGGGGATAAGAACTTGTGAGAATTCAGGATATTTCAGAAAAAAATCAGAGCTGAAAATCTTTTCATGTAGCCCAGAAAATGTAGGGAGTCAGGGTCGGTTATTTTTACTGATGAAAAAACGTGTATGAATAATTAATTGCTCATACATTCTTTTACGTGTTAGCAAGTTGTTTGCAAGCCTACTTTGATTTGCTTAAATTCGATGTGTTGTGTGAAACTCTGGCTTGGGTGATTTCCTTGAGCAGTCTTTGGAAGAGCTGTTATTTGTGAGTCACTGTTGCAAGAGTTCACTGCTGGTGTCATTCTCAGACATCCAGGGGCAGTGCTTACAATTTAAAATTTGACGTTTTCTCCTCACAAAGTTTATTTCTATTTAAAAATCTCATAATTTGGTGGAAACACTCCACATTCTAGCTTGGTAGAATTTTTCTGAAAACCAAACTCAAAAGGAGCAGTGAACAGGGCAAATAAAAAACTACGACTTTTTTGCTGCATAATTCAAGCTCTGTTTTTACAAAAATATTTGCGAGGAAATTACTGTTAAGATTGGCTGAACACTTTGTTGAGAAGTCCCTTTATTTGCCATTGGGGTCAGAAGGCTGCAGATGCTTGACATATATTGCTGACCTGCTGTAATATTGTTTGTTTGCTTCTCCCTGTTAGGAACTTCCAGGATGGAAGAGAGGAGGAGATTTCGGTTTTCCTTGGATGTTGTCAGGGTTTTAACAACGGGGTTTGAGTTTGGCCAAATGCTGTGTACAGAAACATTCTGCCACAAAATAATCTGTGTCCTAAACCCAGACTGTTCACTCTAAAAGAATTCTAGTAATGTAAACTTAAAACTCCAGCTCTCTCTCTGAAGCCTGCTAAACGTGAAATAGTGAATTTATGGAAGGGAGGGGAAAAAAACAAACTTAACTACAAATCACAGAATGGAATACACTTAAGTCCTACTCCTTGGTGTCTAAACTTAGTTTGGATTGTGCAGGGTTTAGACTGAGGAGGTTTTTAGGGATTTAGTTCAGCGAGGGACAGAAAAGCCCTGTTTTCACCTGATTTTCCCAGCAGTCATTATTACCCAGCCTGACTCATTGTCCCGTCCAAGTGAGTGCTTGGAGTGAGCTGGGGCTCCCAGTTAGCAGGGAGAGTCCCACACCTCTTTGCACTTTCCCTGCACTGGTGGAACTCGGGCAGGCTTTGCCAGCAGGCAGGATTCGTGCTGTACAATTTAAATAGAAATGCAGCTGGACCAGCGGGTGGCCTGATGGTTTGGGAGGGCAGCTTTTGCTGTTTCTTGAGGTTTCCGAGGCGTTCTTGTCCTGCTCTCCCAGCTCCTGGAGCCCTCGTTGGTGGTGGTGGCAATTCCACGCTGGGAATGCTGGAAAGAGGCGACAAAAGTAGAAATTCACAGTGCGGCCCAAGCTTTTTAAATATTTCTCACATACTTGTAGCTCGGTAGATTTGTAGCTCCAGTACTTATCCTGCCCTTTCCCCCCTAGGGTTTGGAACAATAAGCTGACCTAAACACATCCCTGAAATATTGTTTAGATTAATAAATAGTCTTTGTTCCAAGCAGGGAACCTACAAGAAGTGGGGCAGAGAACTCCTTGGGCCAACTCCAAGGGGCTGACCCAGGATGTACCTGTTAAATATTCTAATTAATTAACCTTTAAAAAATCATAGAAATTTGATTCTGGGTGTGCCCATCACCACTGGGACACCTGGAAGCTTCCAGATAAAGATTTGCTTTTTACTGTGCTGTTCTAACACTGATGCAAGGTGCTTTTCTCTTTTGATTATAGGCAACAACAGTGCAGCCAGAAGTGAGATATAAAGGGAAGTTCTCCACAGCAAATGGTAGATTTTGAGCATTTTAGGAGCTTTTTATAAAGCATTTTTCTCTGCCTGTTCTGAGGAGCTTACAGACTGTCCTAACAATAATGAGTGCTTAGCATTGGGGGTCTGTCAGCCAGCTACACATCCCAGGAAATGGCCCTGTGTCTGTATTTCCTTAAAAGCACAGCTTAAGCTGTGTTATAAGGGAAAAAAAATAAAGATTCAGCAACTTGCTGGTTTTTTTTTTTTGGCCTTTAGTGGTTTGGTGTTGGGAAAAAGTAAATGAAGGAGCGTTGATACACCCAGGCATGTGATTTATTATCCCACCAAGCTGCTGAAAAATAGAAGCACAATGAAAATCACGTTCTGAGGGGCAGCTAAAGGAGTAGGGGAGACTGAAAGATTGACCTTTGGGGCAGTTGAGTAAGTTGGGTCTTTTTTTGTTTGGTTTTTTATTTTTTTGTGGTTTGTTTTTTTGTTCATTTGGGGGTTTTTTGTTTGTTTGTTTTGGGGGTTTTTTAGTTTTTTTTTTTTGCCAATAATGGAGCTAGAAAACAAGAAATATTAACATTTAGAGAGGGGTGCCATTTTTGCAGCCTCGACTGCATTGTTTTTCCCCTTGGTTATTTGTGTTTTCCCTCTTCATTCCTCGAGCTCTCCTTTCACTCCAAGGAGCAGCCCACAATCTGCTTACTTGGAAAGTATGAAAACAGCACATGAGGCCCTTGGGAAAAGCAGATGTGCTCCCTTCAAGAGGTGAACTGCACTTCAGGGACTAAATTACAAATTCTGCTAAGAGCATGTTAAAAATGGGCGCGAAGAGTTGGAACTAATTTTTTCATTTTTAATTTTTCATTTTTAAGGTCCAGGGATAATCAAGTACACAGAGTAACTACGTACCTTGGCATGTCATTTTACTAGTTTCCTATTCATACACGTGTATCCCCATGGCTCTGTTGGCTGTAGAAGATAAAGCTGAAATTTGCTTTCTGTGCCACCTCTTGGTTTTGGGGTTATTTTTTTCTTGAAATAAAATTCTTGGTAGACTCGAATTCTGTGCTTCAGCTCACCATAATCATAAAGCCCGTAGGATCTGTGTTCCAACCAGGCACATAGGGACCAATTTCACTTCACAAAATCAGCTTTTAATTACCTACAATTTGCCACAGGAAATTACTTAATGTTTTTGGTTGTGGGGTTTTTTTTGGGGGGGGTTTTTT